>JAPPVO010000010.1:36451877-36805813 GCA_030407325.1 Camellia japonica | reverse complement strand
TACTTTATTGCCCCTAGTTCAAGGCTACCTCCATTCAGCTATGCAAGCCTCACACTTTTGCCCCTAGTTCAAGGGCCGTTTCAAATAAAAATCACATTCTCTGCCCTGAGTTCAAGGTCTGTTTTCCAATCTGGATCACATCATTGCCCTAGTCAAGGGCTATTTCCAATCTAAATCATAGTCGACCTTATTGCTCTAGTGAAGGGCTGCCTCCATTTGAATCACATCATGGCCCCTAGTTCAAGGGCTATTTCCAATTCGGCTATGCAAGCCTTACAACTTTGAATGATCAAGGTTTGAAGCTAAAGGAGCGAAGGAGGTCAGACACGAGTCAAGAGGGATCCTATGCTGTATAACTAATTCCAGGCATGTTTCGTAGGACTACGCAAAAAACAGGTTTTGAAATCTTTTCACAAAGTGACTAATCACTCGTACTCTTACGAAGACAAGATAGAACCAATTTGGACCAAGCCAGGATCTTTCTCAGTACCCACACACATTAACAAAAATGATTTTATTCATCAAAGGCTTAGCACACCTCTCTTCCTCTCAGTTGATCAAAATTTGCAAATCCCGAGGAAATTCTTCCTCTTCGTTTTTATCAGAGTTTTGGAAAAAGTTTGAAAAACTTTGGTCAACGCGATGATTTAAAGGCACAGAAAAGTAGGCAAACTCTATGGCATTTTTTTTTGTTTTTCTGTTTATTGAAAGAGACTATAACTCAGCAATGACACAGACTCAAAAGAAAATGATAAAGAAGACCTAGACAAGACAGAAATGTCTAGGTTAGCACTCTCGAAATCAACAGACTCTGACTCATTAGGCTGACTCGAGCCTGACTCTAACTCTACAAACTTGGTGGTGGAATCAAACTTAGACTCAATACTCAATTTAGAACTCAAATAAAACCATTTTCAAATTGCCAATCAAAGTGTGGGCCAGCCACAACACTCAAAATAAAGCTCGTGCAATCAACGGGTAGTCACTCCCTCCAATCACAGAGATGGTCGAATTTTATTTATATTTTTTTTTTGATTTTGTTTTTTGTATTTTTTTTTGTTTTTGAAATAATGGTGCTAAACTGAACCACCTGAACCACTCATTCGAATTTGAGAACCCTGTATAGATCCAATACATGGCACATAAAGCAGGAAAGAGAACAAACACCCCTAAAGAGGGTAGGGTTATCCTGTCCTAGCTTGAAAATGATCTAGGGTTTCACTATTCACACAAGTGGTATCGTACATCCTAGAAATGAGAGAGCATCCTGTCCTAATTTTGAAGGTACTATAGCTCACTATATGTACAAGGTTAGCTCTACGCTAGGGGTTGAAGTCAAGGTGACGTTACCAAAGAGTCCTTTGGGTCATAACAATAAAGATCCCAGGAAATCAGAAGAGTCAAATAGCCTCTCTTCGGAGTCTGAGAACCTTAGATAGCAAAGCTAGATAGCAGGGCTACATAGCAAAGCTACCCTTTTGACAAATCTCAAAAGGTTACAACACAAGGCCTCTGAAGTAACATAGAGATAGGTGTAGTGTTACAAAAAGTGGTGCTGTGCTCCCACCAGCATTTGGGCAACACAGGGACTTTAAGTGCACCAATGCATGCAATGCAATAAACATATAATTGAAAATAAAAGTCATATCATGGAGTTCGAGTCAAGGTTTCATAAAATCCCCAGCAGAGTCGCCAGAAACTGTAACATGCCCGGGGGGTACCCGCGCGCGTTAAACAGTTCGGACTCCCGAGATCTCTTTGATCTCAATTTTCACGAGTGCAATGTGAAACATAGATGAGAGTCCAGATTTGGCAACTTTTATTGAAAATCCATTTTATTGCAATTTTGTCAAAATTGGACTGCGTCATCAGATCTTAGAGTCGCCACCTAATATTTTGGGAAATTAGGAAACCCATGACTCGGTGCCAAAGGCCACTGTTCGTCGTAACCAAGGATGCTTGGCTCGGAACCTTAGGTATGAGAGGGAAGGTCAATAATGAGCACTCCGCTCAGCCGATCAAAAGATCGGCCTCTACTAAACCATGATATGACTTCTATTTTCTTTATATGTTTATGTTCTGATTATTGAATAAGTCCTAAAATTTACTATGTGAAGCATACAAGTATAGACTAGTTTGCTCAAATTGGAACAATTCAATTTCATGTTTGTTTTCGAAAAGGGTTTGAATTTGCCACTTGACAAAGTGGGCTTAGAACGTACATTTGTTGAATTATTCCAATTCAAACAACAAGCTTTCATCCACAGGCATTCATACAGTTATATCACTTAAGCAAATAGCCACATGGTAGGATGCTAAACATAATAAGAAAATCACACACAAATGGGATGCTAAAGCATAAAAACTCACAGATTAAACCGACGTCCCTCGAACAGCTACAAAACAAAGTAGTAGAAAATATGCATGATCTTATATACAAAATCCTAATGCAATTCACTCATGAGATGCAGCTAAAGATTCGGCTTCTAAGATGTGACATGTGAAACATTGCAAAACATGAGATAGCGCACAAAATCATGGGATAATCAATTAAAGCATAAAGATGCAAATTTAGCCGAATCTTAATGCATGGAACATGGATGTAAAGCAGGGATATGCATGACATGTCAAGATATATACATACACACAATTAGGGAAAGCGATAAAAGAATGGGATAGAAAGAAGCGGGGTGGGGGGATTATTACAATACTTGAATTATTACAGATCCGAATGAGGGAGAGATGAGAGAAAAATAAAATAAAACCTCACAATACACTCAAAATAAAAATCTTCAATCGAGCAGGTCTACACACGCCGCAGCCCATGTACTTAGCTTCAAGGAGGGCCCACCACCTAAGTCACTCAAAAACTATTTGAAGTGATCAGGAACTTCAAGTGGGATATACCCACTCAAATAATATATCCACTCAAAATATCCGCCCATGCTTCAAATATTTAGAATACTTCACTGAGTCACTTATCCACACACCAAATCAATAACTCCATTACATGTGTATAACCAGTAGAAACCTACACCTCTTCATTTGAACACACCAATCCACATATTTACACACATATAGCTGTAGCACCATGGGCGAGAACAATTTGGTTGTAGCACCACTATTGAGATCACGGAGAGTGACGCATAACTCCATGACAAGCACCATCGTCGGCGAGGAAGCAGCCATGGCCGGAGCATTAAAAATCTGGAACCCATGAACAGCCATGGCCAAAGCAGTAGTACCGTCGGCAACAAAATCTACACCATCCTGTATCATCACCTCCTCGATCTCCATCTCCACCGACAGCTCCTGGGCATAGAGATCACCATTGCCGGGAGACCAAACCAGTCCATCTTTAACAACATTTACACCAACCCAGCATCAGCACGCTCCACTGCAAAGCCCACCATAGACTCTAATGTAAACCCAGTCCACCGGAGCAACTTGAGCAATTCCAAATTCCTCAATACATTAGCAACGACGCTGCAAGCACACAACTCACTAGCAGGAGCAGTTGGTTGACGTGTCTGCGTCTCCTCTTTACATTTTTCAACACCAAAACGAGAGAGAGGAGAGAGATCAGTGATGTGTTGTTGTCCCTGTGTGAGTCTGCCCTCGGCTGGGTCTCTAGAGAGAGAAGAGAGAGAGAGAGAGAGAGATTGTCTTTCCCCTCAATGTCTAAAAATGGGTCTCTCGTTTAGAGAGAGAGAGAGGTGGGGTTGTGCACGGGTGCCACTGCCGTGTGTGGTGTGATGGTGGTGTGCATGCCGTGGGTCTCTCCGTGGTCTCTGCTATCTAGTGTGCTGGGTGTGTGTGCATGGGTGTTGTGTGTGCCGAGTGTGTGCCGTGGTGATGTGTGGTGGTGTGGTGTGTGTGTCCAGGTGTGGGTGTGACTGCCGTGTGTGCCGTGAGGGGGGAGAGAGGTAGTGTGTCAATGGTGTGTCATGTGCTTGATGTGTGAAGATGGAAGTTGTGGTGTTAGCCCCCTCCTCTATCCCCCGTGAATGGTCTGTCCATGAGTGTGCATGGGTGGTGTGAGAGAAAGGTGAGAGATGGTGTGTGTTGCTGTGTTATCCCGGGTGTGTGTGTAGATGTGTGATATATGGTTGGGTGTGATCGGGGAGAGAGAGAGAGCTCCCGTGGGTGGTGAGTGCAGTGTATACGTGAGCTGGGTGTGATCGGGGAGAGAGAGAGAGCTCTCGCGGGTGGTGAGTGCAGTGTATACGTGAACTGGGTGTGATCGGAGAGAGAGAGAGAGCTCCCGTGGGTGGTGAGTGCAGTGTATATGTGAGCTGTGTGCTTCTGGGGGGTGTTAATGGTGTCTATGATGAAGAGTCTGTGAGTTGCTTCAAAGAAATGCTCTCCCCCCTCCCACACGAGAGAGAGAGAGAGAGAGAGAGAGAGGGACCAGCTTTTTTTTATTTTTTGTTTCTTACCCCTTATTTTTTTATTCACCCACTAGCCCACCAGCCTCTTATATTGATTTCTTTTCTTTTTATATCATCCACTCCACCAGCTCTCCTCTTTTTAATTTTCTTCACCTACTCTCTCCTCTTTTTTGAAAATGTTCTCCTCGACAGCTCATCTCTCACCCACTCATTTCTCTTTTTAAAAATGTTCTCCTCTACCTGTTTGTCTTTTTTTCTTTTTTCTTTTGTTTAAAATCGCCCCACTATTTTCTTCTTTTTCTTTATTTTATTTTTTTATTTTATTTATTTTCTATTTTTCTATTTTTTTGTTTTGTTTTTGTTATTTTTTATTTCTAAAATACACCACCTCAAAATATATACACACACATCAAATTATATAAAAACATATAAAATTATAAAATACTACAAAGTAATAAACTATATGATATAAAACTAATTTGGCCAAAATAGGTGAGGTTTCGGATTCAAATTTCAATTTGATTTTTTAGTGAGGGTGGTCAAAACAAAGTGCCCAAGTCTTAGGGCTGGTCAAAATGGGGTGTCTACACCTATCCAAGACCCGAACCGGTCTCTCCTCATACGAGGCATCCTCATCTACCTATAAGTCGGTCCATTCTAATACATGTGATGGATCCGGCTCATACTTCCGAAGCATACTCACATGAAACACGTCATGAACTCCGGACAACTGCGGCGGTAAAGCCAAACGATAGGCAACCTCACCAATCCTCTCAAGGATCTCAAAAGGGCCAATAAATCGAGGGGACAACTTCCCACTTTTCCCAAACCTCATCAATCTCCGCCTAGGTGATATCTTTAGAAAGACATGATCACCCATCTCAAACACCAAAGGTCTTCTCCTTCGGTCAGCATATGACTTCTGACGACTCTGGGCTGTAACAAGCCTCCTACGGATAAGCTCAATCTTCTCCGTTGTTTCCCTCACCAACTCTGGACCCAACAAAGGTGCATCACCCACCTCAGCCCAACAAACTGGAGACCTACACGGTCGGCCATACAAGGCCTCAAACGGTGCCATACCGATGCTAGACTGGAAACTGTTGTTGTAGGCAAACTCCACCAATGGCAAGTGCCTCTCCCACGTCCCACTAAAGTCAAGGATACAACCCCGAAGCATATCCTCAAGGATCTGAATAGTACGCTCGGACTGCCCGTCAGTCTGAGGATGATAAGCCGTGCTAAAGGTCAACTTAGTGCCCAAGGCACTCTGCAAACTCTGCCACAACCTAGCAGTAAAACGAGGATCTCTATCTGAGACGATCGTCACTAGGACCCCGTGCAATCTCACTATGTCTCGAATATACAAGTCGGCAAGATGATCTACCGAATCTCTCACGCGCATAGGAATGAAGTGCGCCGACTTAGTTAACCGGTCTACAACCACCCAAATAGCATCACTACCCCGCTGAGTCCTCGGAAGACCGACAACGAAGTCCATAGTGACATGTTCCCACTTCCACTCGGCAATAGGCAAGGGTTGCAACAAACCCGCTGGCCTCTGATGCTCGGCCTTCACTTGCTGACAAGTAAGACACTTAGACACGAAAACTGCCACATCTCTCTTCATACCCCGCCACCAGAACTGGCGACCCAAATCCCGATACATCTTGGTGCCTCCCGGATGCACCGCAAGGCGCGAATGGTGAAACTCTCGGAGTACCTCCTCTCGGCAAGACTCCGGCACAAACAGACGGTCTCGGTATCTCACACTCAGGTCGGGATACACCGTCAAACCCTTCTCAACTTTCCCACTGGAGATCTTCTCTCGGAGGGATTCTACCTCAAGATCACCTCTCTGTGCCTCCAACACTCGAGTCACAAGTGTAGGCTGCGCAACAACAGAAAACAAGGCCGCAGCCTCAACAGATTCGCCCAGATGCAAATCAAACTCGCCAAGTGCCCCCAACATCTCCCACTCCCGGATGGCTACACAAGCTACATCACTAATGAAATTTCTGCTAAGGGCATCGGCCACAATATTGGCCTTTCCCGGATGATAATGCAACTCGAAGTCGTAGTCCTCAATAAACTCCATCCACCTCCTCTGCCTCAAGTTCAAGTCTTTCTGTGTAAACAGATATTTCAGACTCTTATGATCTGAGAACACCTCGAATCTCTCACCATAAAGGTAGTGCCTCCAGATTTTCAAGGCAAAGATCACAGCTGCTAACTCTAGGTCATGTGTAAGGTAATTCTTCTCGTGTATTTTCAACTGACGTAAACCATAAGCTACCACTTTCCCTTCCTGCATCAACACACAACCCAAACCCTCTCGTGAGGCATCACAATAAACCGCATAACTCAACCCTCTCTCCGGAATAATCAAAATCGGAGCGGTGGTCAATCTAACCTTCAACTCTTGGAACGACTTTTCACAAGTCTCACTCCATACAAATTGGACTCCCTTCCGAGTCAGTCTAGTCAACGGTGAAGCTAATCTGGAGAAATCCTTCACAAACCGGCGGTAATACCCAGCTAATCCCAGAAAACTGCGGATCTCAAACACACTCTTAGGCTGTGCCCAATCCTGCACTGCCTCAGTCTTGGATGTATCAACAGACACCCCTTTCCCGGATACCACATGGCCTAAGAACTTGACTTCCCCAAGCCAGAACTCACACTTCCCAAACTTGGCATACAGCCTATGGGCTCTAAGTAACTTAAGCACCACTCTCAAGTGTTCCTCGTGCTCCTCCTCTGAAGGTGAATAGATCAGAATGTCATCCACGAAAACGACCACAAAACGGTCTAAGAATTCCCGGAAGATCCGGTTCATCAAGTCCATAAAGACTGCCGGTGCATTGGTAAGTCCAAATGGCATCACCAGAAACTCATAATGGCCATACCGCGTACGGAATGCCGTCTTCGGAATATCCTCCTCCCTGACCCTCAACTGGTGGTAACCCGATCTCAAGTCTATCTTAGAGAAACAACGGGAACCCTTCAACTGATCAAACAAATCATCTATACGGGGCATAGGATACTTATTCTTAACCGTAGCCCGATTCAACTTCCGGTAGTCGATACACAATCTCAAGGCACCATCTTTCTTTTTAGCAAAGAGGGCCGGTGCTCCCCATGGCGAAACACTAGGGCGAATGAAGCCCTTATCTAACATTTCCTGGAGCTGAACTTTCAACTCAACCAACTCTGCTGGGGCAAAATGGTAAGGTGCCATAGAAATCGGCGCCGTGCCGGGCACTAGATCAATAGAGAACTCAATCTCTCGATGAGGTGGTAAACTAACAAGATCCTCGGGAAAGACGTCTGAGTACTCACAAACTACCCTCGGCAATACAATCTGGGTCTCATCACACTCGCCACTCTCAAAGCTAGCAAGTAGACCACTAAGCTCGCTCCGCCCTCGCGGATCATACCCCGGTGGCAAAACACTACCAACCCGGTCCCCCAAGAAATGGAAACACTCCCCGCTCACGGTACAACAAGTGACCCTCTGGCAGTAGCAATCAATAACTGCCCGGTATGACGATAACCAGTCCATACCCAAAATAACATCAAAGCCTTTCATGGGCATAACTACGAAAGGAAACAGAAGCCTATGATCGGCGACCTCTATATCACAACCTCTACATCCGTGTTTCAAAATCAACTCACCCCCAATAGGTGACACAACACAAATAGGAGATGCCAATAGTGCTAACTCCAACTCTAACACAGATGCAAATGCAGCAGATACAAAAGAATGAGATGCGCCCGTATCAATCAACACACTAGCAACCGAATTGCAAAACAGAAAGGTACCTCTCACAACTGACGGAGCCGGTACTAGATCCTGCGCGGTAACAGCATACACGCGCCCTGCAGTCCCCTGATCCACTTGCTCACCTCTAGGAGCATAAGACTGCTGCACAGACTGGGACGATGAAGCCCCCTGATTGGCCCTCGAGGCCTGAACTGACTGAGCTGGCTGATGACTCTGAGTCTGCCTCAAACCAGATACACCAGATGTGCCACTCAACTGCGAGCAAAACCTCTTCATGTCCCCTGCCTGACCACACTGATAACACGAGAACGGCTGGTCTCTACCCTGACTCTGGCTCTAAGATCGAACTGAAGATGACGCTGCTCTCTGTCCTCCGCCCTTCTGTGGGCAAACCGAAGCCTTGTGACCTAGCTGGCCACATGCAAAACAAGTCAAGCCTCCCTGACTAGCTCTCCCGGAGCCTGCACTTGGTACCGGAAAAGTCGATCGAGACTGATGTGGTTGGGATTGGGATGAAAAGTTACCCCTGCTCTTCTTATTCTGTCTATAGTCTCCTTGAGATTCTTGGCCCCTAGACCTCGAACTCCGAAGCCTCTCCTCCTCAGCTTGCACAGACACCTCTACGTATGCCGCCGACTCTACAAGGCGGTCATAGTTTCGAATCATGTTCCCAACAATTTTAAAGAAAATTTTAGTTTTCAATCTGTTCTCAAATTCAATGCAACGGCGCTCTTCCGTTGCCACCAACTCCGGTGCAAATCTAGATAAACTAGAGAAAACTGCCTCGAACTCGGCCACCGTCATGTCGAGCTGTTTGAGGTCTTTAAACTCTTGCCTCAATCTCTCCCTAGCAGCGGGAGGTAAATATTTATCTTGGAAAGCAACTACAAAGGCTTCCCACGTTGGCTCCACTCTACATTTGGCATACTTCCACCACTGACCCGCATCCCCTTTTAGGTAGTAACTAGCTAGGGTCACTCTTAGTTCACTATTCTCGATGTGAAGCATCTCGAATGTCTTCACTGTTTGCTCGAGCCACTCATCTGCTTTCTTGGGCTCGGGGCCACCATGGAATTCGTCTGGTTTGGCCCGTAAAAATTCCCGAGTAAGAAAACTAGACCTTGACTCCACGGTGTTCTCTCGGGCTTGATTCTCCGCCCTTAACAAATTCATAGACTCCCTCAAAGCCCCTGCCATTTCTCGAGCTAAAGCGCCCATAGCCTGCTGACCCGCTGGTTCGGCTACATTGGCCTGGCCAACTCCCTCCTGTACTGCCGGAATCTCATCCGGTATAGGCACCTCCTGCCTCCCAGGTCTACCACGCCTACCACGTCCTCGTCCCCATCCTGACATCCTAATGAAGGAAACGAAGAACATTAGCATATTCATAAACGTGTCGAAACTAAACACTCACGTCCTAATGCATGGACAACTTTAATTCACTCCATGTAAGCATATAAACACATAAGCACTTACGAATTTCCTTTCCGGATAATGATAGTCCCGAGGCGTTACTAGAGTTCCGGTTAGAAACAGCATTGATCAAGTGCTTTTCTAACAAGACTCACAGAAACCCGAGGATCCAATCAACATCCTAGAAATTAAATTTCATACCCACATAATCACATAAGCATGTTATCATGTAAGCATATAACAGTACAGCTAAGTCTCTATCAAACGAGACGAACCCATTGTGATACTAATCACTTCCCACGTACCCAAAGTATTCAAACTCGGTACGCTCTGATACCAAGTTGTAACGCCCTCAAAATAATAACATTAAACCCACATTATTGACATGCATTGATATATAAAAGATCAACATCCTTTCATTCATCAAAGTAGTTCATTACGAAAAGTATTACATGTTAACAACAAACAAATGCCCTACGGGCTTACAACTTTCCAAGTTAACACTTGGTTACAAAAAGAGAGTACTAACTCAATTACACATTAAGCCCTTGGCTTGAATCCACATGTAATACATCAAAAGAAAGAAAGACAATAAAGTCTGCCCGCCTTAAGCCTCCCAAGCTATTCCCTTGGAGGTGGCATGATACCTGTACCTGAAAATGATATTCCCGTATAGGGTGAGCTAACAGCCCAGTAGAAATACACTAAACCAGCTATGAACAATGACTAAAAGATTAACAGTTTGATAGATGGTTAACACTTTTACATTCTTTCATAACACATTACAGTTTCATTTTCCATTCCTTTTCAATTCTCAATTCATAACCATGGTTCAGAACCTGACCAAATAACCGATATGAGACAGTAACTCATATAAAACATTTCCTCATTTCACAATAGATAAGCATACTAGCTATATCAACACATCAACAGATAAGCATATAAGCAATATCAACACTTCCACTGATAAGTATAAGAACTATATCACACTTCCCAAGATAAGCATACAAGCTGTATCTACGGAGTCCATCCCCTATCTCCTCCCACACAACACCCGGTTTAAAGGTCCATCCCCTATCTTCCCCTAAACCGTGGAGTACATCCCCTATCTCCTCCAACACAACACAATGCATATAAACAATTATTATACACATCATCAATCAATACATGAAGTTAATGTATTCTTTCAGTCGTCATACTCAATGACACATTCCAGTGATTAGTTTTAATTTGCCTAATCATCATGCATTGTCTACAACAATCAAGACTATCCTCCACCGATAGTCCAAAGCAGTTATTTCTAAACAGAAAATAAATGCACAAAATGGATAATATATCAACATTTCAATTAAGTGAGCGATAAATAATTCAACTACACCCTTTAATCCCATACATTCCCAATCTCAACATTCCCAATTCAATTCCTCATTTCTAACAATTAATTATACCTATTAATTAACCAATGTAATTAGAGCATTCTCCATAATTAACATTACAACCCTTAAGGTTCCTATTTTCATCAATGTTGCAACATTAACTACATTTCTCTATGCTAAACATGCATATAGGTTTATTATAAATAAAACCCCAACTTTTGTAAAATTGCACAAAAGCCCCCAAACTTTCCCAAAATTACACAACAACCCCCAACATATCAAAATGCTAAAATTTAAAGACAAAGCTCATAAAGAGGAGTAGGTTATCCCTACCTCAAATTCGAAGCTCAAACGGAGAAGATGAAAAGAGTTGAAACTCGATCTCCACCACACACCACAAAGCCCTCGAGAAATAACACAACTTTGGCGAAGGAACTATGGCCGAAATCCCAATGGAATTATGGCCAAAATCCTGCTCGGCACAACTAAAATTTATAACTCAAGCTCGGTTCGTAATGGCTTATTAAACCAAGAAAGAACCATAGAAGTTGATAAGCTAACCCTATGCACTTGCACCTATATATAGAAGTTTGTCCACCTTAAAATGTGTCTTGTAACCGATGTGGGACTTCCAACAAACATATAGAAGTTTGTCCACCTAAAAATGTATCTTGTAACCGATGTGGGACTTCCAACAAACACACCAAAGGTTCCCAAAATGGAATGAAAGGTCCAAATACATTTACCAAAAGCCTTAAAAGGCACAAGTGCTACAAAACCTTCCAAGCTTGTAAATTCATAACAAAAACCTATGACAAAATATATCCAAAAATTCAAAATGTAATCCTTTGATGCTCCCCGAACTATATTCGATCCATTGCCAATCTGTCAAACATATGAAAAAAAAAATTATAATGTTAAAATGTTAATAATAAAGGTCTTGGTCTAAAAACATTGGTTTCACATTATAGATGAACAAATTGAGAGAAAACTTTCCTACGGTGAATTACAAAATTTCAATATACCAAAATAAAAAAGTAACACATGATTCACCAGTTAAAGTTGGCATATATGAACTAATTACAAGCAATATCTCTATAAATTTGTAAACCAGTAACATGTTGTCCAACCAAAACCTGGCTCAAATTATGTCATTATGGAATACTGATGAAATCCAATTTCAAGGTTCCAAAACAAGAGCAAATATCAATTGAGTAGGCGCTATCACTGGAATGAGATGTAATCCAAAGTGCTAACTTTACTTTCATGACTAAATTAGTATGAGATGTAAAAGCAGCTATCACTGGAATGAGATGTAAAAGCAGCCTCTAGTTCCTCTCTAAACCCACACATCCCACCATACAAACCCACTAGCATTAAACCTACAATAGCCATCACGGCCAATAGATAGATAGTAGCTAACTAACTTTCCAGCCTCTGATATATCCACAAACTAACTTTCCTCCCCAACTCAACTAACTTTCCTCACTGCTAGTAGAAGCTTTCTAGCCTCTGATATATCCACAAACTAGGAATAGGGAACAACCAACACAAATATTAGAGAGCAGCAAAATTGGGAGCAGATCCAAACGTGAGACCAAAATAGAGATAATGTGGAGATCAAAGACGAGGCCAGCTCGATTAACCAAATCTCTTGCAGTATCAAGTCAAACCAAAAGATTTTGCATTAAAGAATCCCAGTAGCAAGAATCCTTAACCAACTTAACTAACTTTCCTCACTACTAATAGAAGCTTACTAGCCTCCGATATATCCACAAACTAGGAATAACGAACAACCAACACAAATATCTGGTTTCTACTCAATCAGAGCCAAGGTATAACACTGGATCAACCCAAAAGGAAAGAGCCAACAAATACCTAACAGAAATACAATTTAACATAACCAAATCATTTTACAAAATTGGAAAACAAGGTTCAAATGACACAAAAACTGATTTCTAAACACTTCTTGAACAAAGAACCAAACAAAATTAGCACATGCGAGCGCACCAAAAAAAAGAACTTGGGCAATAGCCGCAATAGGCTAGTTGGCACCTTCACTTTCCTATAGAATAGAAAAATGCTCCAAACAAGGAATGAAATCCAGAATTCATAATATAGGCCCCCTTTTTTTCTTTCAAAAATCAAAGAAAAATAGAAAATGGATCCAATAACTTGAAAAAAATTGAGAATTTAGAAGTAGCAACCCCACACCTAGTCGACCATGGTGGTACTTTATTTAGGTCGAGAACAGCGATGAGATCCTCCCTATGTGACGATCACGGTCGACTTATTGCTATGATACCAAATAAGATTTATCATAAAGGTGAAGAATAACAACATATCCATTTGAACATCAAGCCAAATCTCTCATCTTAATGTCTACAAACCCTAGAAACTTTCTCCAACAAATGAGTACATAGCCCAATAATATTTTGTTCACCTAAATCTGCCAGAAATCCTGTTCAAGGCAGTTTCAAAAATGTTGTCCTACATTGACATAACAAAGTGGAAAGGGTAGCTTAGCCCAATGAAGATTTTCATTAGTGTCCATTTCAATGTGGATGCATGCTCCACTCTAATTACCTTTTAAAGCTCAGAGTCACTTAAAAAATGAACTAAAGAGTAATGAAAATTCAAATGCTAAACAAATGATCTTATAGATTCATTGCAAGAGACAATTTTTGCTACAACAAGAACAAAAGGAAAATTATTCACTATATTACAAGAAAGAAAGAGAATTGTTGAAGAACTCATTTAACCATTTAGGTGGAGTTGTTACCAATCAAGCTAACATTTTTTATTTATGGTCATCATTCAACTTTTTCTTGCATCTCAACCAACCATTTTAGCCTATTCTTCCAACTTATTTTCAATTTATATTACTCTAACTTAATCAACCAGCAACAATCAAGAAGAGGGATCAACCAATAACAATCAAGAAGAACAATACATCAACAAATAAAGCAAACTAGCCAACTGAAGAGCATCATAGCAGCAGCTTGTTTTAACAAATATATTAAGTGAAGTGTTTTTAGTGATCTGAAAATTAAATTCTGAAAAATATACTTACAGAGCAAGTTGTCAATAAAATTCCTGTGATGAACAATCCTCTTCATCAACCTGCATGTCTGCCTTATCCTTGTGCATCCTCATAAACTTTTCAATCTCTTCAAACCTTTTGTTTTGCATTTCAATCTTTCTAGCTTGCTCTTGTGTTACCAAGTTCTGGGCTGCAATTTGTTCTTGCTGGACCTCAGCCAAATTCTTCAATGACTCTATTTGTTCTTGTAGGCTCGAAACCACCTCAACATGTGCTTGTGTACTAACAGAAGATTTGGATGAGGATGGGTTTCGACCAACTCCGAAGCCCTTTATGTATCCTGATTTACTCGTTCCAAGAACTTCAATTGACAGCTGCTCCTGAGTTAAAGGTATTGCCCCAGGCTCCAAAGACTCTTCACGTCATTTTTTCAAAGCTTCCTATCAATTTTTAAACAACTTTAACAAATATAACCAATTACATAAATATGTAATCATATTAATTGGCATACTTACATGTAATTCACCACATATTGGAGCTATCCAATCTGCCTTTCTCTTGCTCCAATGGGAATCTTTGTAGAAGTCTACAATGTCAACCTTCGCAGTACCCTAATTCCATCAATTTAAAAGTAAGTATACATAATTAATTTTAACTCATTCACACTTTCAAATATATTAAATGCATCACCTCTCTATACATTGCAGCTTGAAATGACTTAGAGCCCATTGTATGATTATATGGTAATTTCGATCGACTATTCCTCCCTTTTTCAGCCAATTCCTACAAAAGTAAATGATTAGTAAAATTAAATTGAAATTGAAACACAATTCTTTAAGTTATGAAATTTTACCTGATGATCGCTATTAAGCCATACATGATTAATCATGTATACCCAAACCTCATGGTCAACCCCTTTGTATGGCTTAGTGTAAGGGTCAACACCAGCTTCTACCAACTTTGAGTAATGCGTCTTCATCTTGTTACGCCAACTTTTGTAAAGGGTTTTACACTTCTTGTCGATTGCTTTCCGAACCTCTTTATCTTTCCGAACCTCTTTATCCTTATCATAATCAATAATCTCAAATTTATCCTGCAAATATATGAATAGTTTTATTAATATTAAAATGTAAGTAATGGTGATAATCTAACTATTTTAAAAACAACAAATACAAGTACCCGAACTGCCTGAATGATTGGGGCTTTATGAATCTCGTCAATCTTATCCCACTTACTCATGCCAATTATAGGTGCAGCCATCCTTATTTGTAACCCAACTTCATTTGCAAATGGAGTGGCATAAGGCCCTACTGGTACCTTGGCATCTGCAGGGACCCAAACAGGAAGTTTTTTGCCACCATTTTTAGCTATGAGATGCGCTATGCTCTTCCCTCGAGTCTGACCCCTTCCCTGTGTAGAACGGGTACGCAAAGTAAGTGTAGATGGTGCAGCCTGGGTAGTACCTTCATTTGTAGATGGTGCAGCCTGTGTAGTAGTTGTATTTGTAGATGGTACAGCCTGAGTAGTAGTTGCATTTGTAGATGGTGCAGCCTGGATACGTCGAGCATTTGTAGATGGTACACTTTGAGCAGATGGAGTTAAGTTAGATGGTGCATGTTCAATAGGGGCAGCAACTCTAGCTGGAGCTTGCTGAGTAGGTAAACCAACTTTAGATGATGCTGCGCTTCTAACTTTACCAGGGCCTGCCATCTACCACAACAACTCAACAATTACATGTGTGAAGCATATGTAAAATAAGCATTTACATTAATATCAATGGATGTATGATAGAACCAATATCAGCACATAAGTGACAACTAAACAATAACATGGCATAAGAAACAAAGAAAAATGGAGAAAGAGAAAGAGAGGGACACACACAAACATAGATACATTGTAACATATTCTTGGATAATCATTGTGCTCAAACTCAGACAAGAATGGCACCTAAACAATAGTGTCATACAAAACATAAAAAATTAAAGTTCCATGTCAAAATCTATATTACAATCATAATGGCTATATAGCTCATCTTCTCGGATAGTGACAATGCTCTTAGTAATGATCTTCGTTATCGCATGTCTCTTCATCATCAACACCATCATCAACACCATCGTCATGTGCATAAATTATAATTGCTATATAAATTATGGTCTTCAAATTGTTACATATTAGTTTACTTATTTTTGTAAAAGCATATTCATTTATTTTAGCAATTTCACTTATTTATTTGTTGAGTTAGACATGGAATTGAGATTTTTGTACCAAAACACAACAACCACCCCCTAATTAGCATATTTGGGCTTATCTTATTTATATATCAAATAGTTCCTTGGATCATCTAATTGTTTGTTATATCATGAATGCTCACAATAGTAAAACGAAACTAAGAATACAATAAGTGAATCCTAAGAATACAATTAAGTGAATCCTCTAATAGCCACAAATTTAATAAAAAAGTGTCAAACTTCTCTAAATAAATTAAAAATGCCTTACCAAATAGTTAAAGATTACCTGATGTAGTAATTGCCCCCAACGAACAAGTGCAGCTTTTTTATCTCTCTGCATTAACCGATAACCTATAATAATTGATAATTGTAAATCAAATTTTAAATTAAAATTGCACTATACATGAAATTAATGGAGAGATATGGGCATGAAATGAATGTCAAATAACATATAAGGACACTCATGGATATGTGCAAAATAAACAATTCGCCTACACACCTAAATAAATTATTGTACTTCTTAAAAGAAGATATCATCCCTAAAAATATGGGAAGTGAGGTTCAATCAACATGTCCCAAAACACATCAATGCTTTTTGGTCAAACACAAGGAAAAGAAGATGGTTTTCAACAAAAGAAGATGTATATTATTTATAGTATGTGTTCTTATAAAAATACAAAATTATTTTAATAAAACAATAACTTAATAAAGCAATAATTGTAATAGCTTCATTGTATATTATCTATGAACACTGCCAGGTTTGGGATAGTGGTGTTCTACAGTGGGGTGTGAAATCTTTGTCTTGAACAAAATAAAATGGTATGAATGTTTGTGTTGGTTCGACCAATTAGTAAAGTGTGTTTTTGGTTTGAATATATTAAAAAAATAAAAATAAAAATAAAAAGTGTGTTTTTGGTAGTAATATCAGCAAGGCTAGATTACATCATTAGTCTTTCTATTTTTTATTCTTATAATTTTAATTTAATTTTTACACTTTTAATTATATTATAATGTAGCCCATCTAACTGTGTTATCATATTTTGAATTAAAAAAATCACGGACAAAATTACAAAGATTAGAATGAAATTCAAAATAAATTATAGAAAAATTATATCATTAATTCTATAGTTTAAATGAAATATTATTCTAATTTTTATAATTTTAAGGAAAATTAAAGTGTTGTTTCACTTAAATTACAGGACTAATAGTATCATTTGCCAAACTGAGAAACATTCACAGTGGAAAAACCATCACAGTGGAAAAATCAAGTGAGGGTATCTATATACCCAATTGAACATACTCATTTGACAGTATTAAACATACACTTTTGGCACTTTTTACTCCCAGAAGGGTATCTATATCTCTCACTATATACAGTATTAAAATACCATCACAGTGGAAAAACATCTTCCCTCTCAATGCTCTATATTCTCAAACTGAGAAACATTCAACCAACTCATTCATTTTGGCCTCATTTTATGATATGCTGCTACTGGTCACACAATCAAAACATGTATTAAATGTGTGAATATGCATGCATGTGTACATGCTTGTCAATAATAATCAAGTGATTAGTTAGTGAACTTTCTGGGAAAATAAATCTTCTAATATGCATTTTAACTGGTTGCAAATTTAAAGCCTACTTTCTGGTTGCTCAATGGGTACATTCTCTTACTCTCTATCATATAACCCAATTGAAAGCCTAGGGAGAGGGAAATGGACTACATTCAGAATATCAAAGACAGAAAAGAGAACAGAGCAGCGACCCAAAAAGAGGGTCACGATCTGCTGCAGATCTGCTGCCGATCTGCTGCTGCCCAACGTTGCTATGCCGTTGGCATTCGGCGGCGCGAGAAAGCAAGAGGGAGAGGGAGAGGGACTACATTCAGAATATTAGAGACAGAGAAGAGAACAGAGCAGCGACCCAAAAAGAGGGTCGCGATCTGCTGCTGCCGAGCACGGCTGTGCCTTTCGCATTCAGCGGTGCGAAAGAGTAAGAGGGAGAAGGAGAGGGAGAAGGAGAAGGAGAGGAAGAGGGAGAGAAGAAGAAGAGAAGAAGAAGAGAAGAACAACATACCTGATTTGTGCTGTGCCGTTCTGTGCTGTGTGCCGTTTCAAATGGATGAGAAAATGAGAAGAAGTTAGGTCAATTGCTTGTTTATTCACTTGTCAACAATTTTTGGCAATAAAAAATTTGGTAAAAAAAATACAAATTAATTTATCTTTAAATTATTTGTCTTTAATAATTTGGTAAAAAATAAAAAACTTTGTTTATAGAAATAATTGTCTCTATAGAAATTATTTGTCTTTAATAATTGTATTATTTGTCTTTAAAAAATACAAATTATTTCTATAAATTATTTGTCTTTATAGAAATAACTGTCAAATTAATTATTTCTATATTTTTTCAAATTTCTATACAAATTATTTCTATATTTTTATAGACAAATTAATAGATTGGTCCAAATTAATAAATTAATATTTGTATAGAAATATAGAAATAATTGTATAGAAATTATTGTAACAATTAATATTTGTATAGAAAACATATTAATATTTGTCTTTATAGAAATAATTAATATTGTAACAATTAATATTTGTATAGAAATTATTAATTTGCTACAAATTTCTATACAATTATTTCTATAAATTATTTTTATCGACAAATATTTGTAACAAATTATTTCTATATTTTTGGCAAACTTTGTTTATAGAAATAATTGTCTTTATAGAAATTATTTGTCTTTAATAATTGTATTATTTGTCTTTAAAAAATACAAATTATTTCTATAAATTATTTGTCTTTACCAAATTGTTTATTCACTTGTCAACAATTTTTGGCAATAAAAAATTTGTAAAGACAAATAATTTATTGGCAACCAAATTAATTTGGTTGCCAAAAATATTATTCAGATTTTTAGCGACCAAGGAATGTCTGTCGCCAAACAAATACAATTAGCGACTAAATGTTCCGTTGCTATAAATTAATTTGGTCGCTAAAAAGTTTTTCGCGCTCCCGCGCAAGAAATTCACTTGGCACTAAAATCAATAGCGACCAAAATTATAAATTCGTCGCCAAAAGTTTATTTTTTAGTGACCACAAATATTCTGTCGCCAATTATGTATCTTTGGCAACTAAATTTTTGTTTGGTTGCTAAAAAGTGTCGCCAAAAATGTTTTTTGTAAGCTAACCATCAAGCTATAATAAGTCCTTCACTCCTTTTAATTGTGAACCTTCTTGGTAGATTCCAAGATTGTAGATTTTAGTGGATTCCGAAATCATTGGTGTCGTGGCGATTCGACAACCGTTGCTAAAATCCAATGGAGGAAGAAGTATTACTTGTAGATTGAGCAAACGCGAGAGCCCGGAGTGGCCTTTGTAAGATATCTCTTGTACTCTTTTCTTTCATAGGGGATTATTCGCTTGACTGAGGGCCTGTGATTTTTTATCACAACTTGGTGGATTCCAATTGCAAGCCTGGCCTTGAGATTTTCGGGGCCCAAAGCCGATAATCAACTGATAAATTTCTAGGGCCCTATACGTTTTTTTTCATTGAATGAAAAAAAAAAATGAAGGTAAAGGACAAAAGATTTGTGTCAGAATCACAAAAAATACTTAGCATTACATTACATAATAAGTATCGCTTGATTATTGCTCTTCGTATATTTTTAGAGGCAAATGAATCAATCATATTTACATAATCTAATTTTTTCGTAAAATCATTTTCAATGGATAACAATGTTAATTATTTTAAATGGCCCTTTCAATTTTTTTAATGAGTCAATTTATTTTAAAGTGGTTTGGGCGTTCCTTAATTTTTTTTGGACTTAAAACATACCTAATATATTACATTAAACTATAATAAGAGGGGGCCCTTTTTTGGGTCTATTGTCAATGGATAATAATGCTAATTTTTTTGAATGGGCCTTTCAATTTTTGAATGGGCCAATTTATTTTAAATTAGTTTGGGCATTCTTTAAATTTTTTTGAACTTAAAACATACCTAATATATTACACTAAATTATAATAGGAGGAGGCCCCTTTTTTGGGTCTATTTTGAAGGGCCCTAGGCCATGGCCTGGTGGGCTTGTGCCCAGGGCCGGCCCTGTCCAATTGTGATTTTTTCACGTAAAAAATATTTTTTGTTGTGGTTGAATTTTCTCTTACTCTCTCTTTTCTATATTGATCGTGGTTGTATAATTTTTAATTTGGATTACCTAAATCGACAATCACTTATCACAGGACAAAACTAGATTTTTCATTTATCATTCCCAACCTTTACGAGTAAATATTGGATGTGAGAAAATTATACAATAGTCACGAAATTTCACGTGTTCATATTTTTTCAGCAATTATCATTCATTATGTTTTCTCATATTTCTCAATCACCTAACACAAATAATTATTATCTCACATTTTCTACCAATTATATTATTATGGAGCATTACATGACCGTACTCCCAGACTACCAAATAATCACCCCTTGGATGTTTTAGTGTATTTGCATTCAATGAGGATTTATAATATGCGGTAGGGACGATAATATTGTTGAATTAGTAGAAGGCAAGACAATGGTTGTCCACCTAAATCTCATTAGTGATTTTTTATTGGTTGGTGACGCCATGTAAGATGATACTCATTATTTTTTGAGAAAATTATACCGATAGTTCATACATTTTGTCGCTTGGATCGTATAAGTTTTTACAATTTTAATTATCTCAATTTTGATCATTAATTCTAGATTTTACGTCAATTTGACCAAATTGATAATATTGTTAGGATTTTTGAAAAAAAAAAAAATGATTACTAAGTTAGATGAGGCTTAGTTACTGAATTGATCAAATTACGATTTTACTTATAAAAACATAACACATGGCGCTCATGTGTGCATTTGTCATAAATAAATGCTAACAATTGAAATCAATTAGATTAATTTGAAATAAATTTAAAAATTTAGGTTGAAAATCAACTCAATTGAAATTATAAAGGCAAAAAAGACACAATAGGCACAAGGACTAAAATTGTAATTTATCCATATTTTCTCTGATAATTTTTTTATTTTTTTTAAAAAAATTTCCCGTTAGAACCACGCGCGGTTAGCTGGTTTGTAAATTTATCGGTTTCGAAGTTACTTCATTAAGTTCGTTCATGGTTATACTAGATTTCCTTCTTTCCAAGTAATGAAAAACTCTTTGCTGAATACAATTCTATTCATGCACAACCTCAAAATACCAAGGTCGGTCTTCACATGTATATAAATCTATACTAAACTCACTGCATTATTCACATAATAGCAAAGCAATTGCCCTAGTAATAATCTTCTCTCTCTCTCTATTAAGTTGTCGTTTTGAAATAATTGAAAAGAGAGATGTCAGGTCCCGTTGAGTATATTTTCAATCTGTCCTCCGATGCCGCCATCTTTTCCAGCAACCACCACTTGTTGCCCTCCGATACCTTCTTCATTCAAGTCCGCATTCGCCATGTTCTTAATCATGGCAAGCGACAAGGCGAAGATGATTCATTCCAACCACAAGGCGCCATGGTGGTGAAATCATTCTGGGTTCGTCAAAGCGGGTTAGTTTCTGATGAAGCCGCTGAAGATATCATGTATGAGATCCTTACTTCCATGGAAATTCCTATTTTTGTCCACTTACCGATCATGAGGGGCATCTCGTCTTTCGCTAGAACAATGATCGCTGAACCTTGCAACGCTGTACGTACCGCGATGCCTATCCTTTTGGAGATTGCTATAGTGGAGGACGCGCATGTCACTGTACGTAAATCATCTACTAGGCCTACGAAGAAAGCTCGACTTTAATTTGATTTGATAAAAATAACAGTGTCTGATGTCTTTGTTTCAATTTTTGTTTATTTTTTTAGTACTCGGATATATAAAATAGAAAGACTTGCAATTGTATTATTGTCTATTTTTGGACTTTGTTTTCTTGATTCAAATGGTTATAATTGAATCAAATTTTATGAACTGAATGAATGCAGAGTATTGTTGCAAAAATTGAGAGTTTGTTAATTATTATTATTATTATTATTATTATTATTATTATGTAACCCTAGTTCTTTAATTTTCGTAAAAACTTTGGGGTCAGGTATAATGGTGTTGCATTCCCCAGTGTAAGAACAAGATTGATATTTGTATTTTTTGTTGTTGTTTTTTTTTTTTATATAAAAAAATATAAAAGTAAAAGTCTTGGGGCAATGGTAGAGGGCCACAATTTTTGTGGCTCAAATGGCTCAAAATTGTCAAAACGACGTCGTTTTGAGCACAAAACATGTCAAAACGACGTCGTTTTGACAGTTTTGAGCCATTTGAGCCACACAAATTGTGGCCCTCAAACATTATTCTACATATTCTTACTAGGAAAATTTACCGATAAGTCCTAGTTTCTGAAAAGTTGAACCATTTAGTCCTAAAAGTTTTCTTATGCTCCATTTAGTCCCATTTGTATATCAATCTAATGTTCGAAACATTAATCTGATGTTCGAAATCTAATGTTCAAAACATTAATCTGATGTTTGAAACATTGTAATGGAACCTTTCAGTCTATAAGAAAACTTTTAGGACTAAACAGTGTATAAGTTATTAATTTGGAATTTATTGGTGCATCCCCCTTTTTACTAATCTACAAATATTATTTAGAATATGTCATCCATTTATCTGAAAATAATATGGTTTTGATTATTAGATTAATTTAATTTTAAATAAATATTTTACATAAAAAAATTCAAAATATTTACAGTTTAATTCGTGCGATATAGGCTCACAAGGGTTTGGCCTGTTGGTTTGGGATGTGTTTCCTGTGGTCGCTTCAATTGGGCCCACTAGGATGAATACGTTCGATACGAGTTATTCAAAAGGAAAGTAAGGACAGAGGTTCTAAAAATTTTATTAAAATTTTTAGAAAATATTTTATATTGGTGTGGGCGTGTGTGTGAGTCTCACATTTATGTAAAATATTTTGTAAAAATTTTGATAAAATTTTTGAAATATGTAGCATTGTTGAAAAGAAAAACTCCGTTTGGAAGGGTTTTGAAAACTTAATTCTACACCCAGATTTGAGTGTCATGTTTGTTTATAATTTTCAAATATTGATTCTACACTCACTTTTTGAAAATATGTCTATTCGGTCATTTCTTGGATGTACGGCCGATTGACCGGAATAGCTTTTTTTTTTTTTTGTGCACCTGTTCTTTTTATATTTTGAATAAAAAATATTTTCAGAATGTTTTTAACTTTTTTTTTTTTTAGTTTTGAATATAATTTTGAGTTGTGTGTTTGGTTATGAGTTGTAAGTTTTTTAATCAAATATCATATGTCAAATCACTCAATTCAAAACTTTTTTCAAAACTCATAACCAAATAAATTTTCCACTCTCAAATCATAATTCAAAAACTCACAAATACAAAATACAACTCTAATTTCAAATTATAATTCTAAAGCTCTTGCTTTTCAAAACTCAACCGTGTTTTTAAATCATG
Organism: Camellia japonica; assembly: GCA_030407325.1. NCBI lineage: Eukaryota > Viridiplantae > Streptophyta > Magnoliopsida > Ericales > Theaceae > Camellia > Camellia japonica. The sequence goes on along the minus strand of JAPPVO010000010.1, from coordinate 36,782,080 downwards.
ATTTGGATACAACATGTTAACCAAACATATTTTTAAAATACAACTCAAAATTACTTTCAAAACTCTTTTATTATTATTATTATTATTATTAATCAATTAATTAATTACTTTTCTCTCTCATCTCTCCTCTCTCCTCTCTCTTCTCACATTTTCTAACATCAATCAATCGAAGAAAAAAAAATTACAAATCATCCCAAAACTATTTTTAAAACTCATAATCAAATAAATTTTCTCTTTTCAAATTATAATTAAAAAATTCAAAATTTAGAATACAATTTTACACTCAAATCATAATTTTAAAACTAAATCAGACTGACCTTAAACTTTAATGAGCTGACTAGAGATAATTTGATTTAATTGCACGTGTATTCTTTGGAAAATTCTATTTCCACACATCTAATTAGTTCAAGGCACTCCCTTAATGAAATATTAATTTAATGATAATTATATCCTAAATAAAAATGACTATAATAGACATCCAACAATACACATAATATTATATAAAAAAATTCTTTACACACATCTTTTAAAAATAAGAAAATCTCAATATACATATTTTGAATTTAAAAAAAAATTAAATCTTAATTTTTTCATTGTTTTTCATTAAGACCGATATGATCATCAATCTCAATAAAAGCAGAACGATGGTGGTCAAAACAAATAAAGCACATTGATCTCTTCCCATTGCAAATTTTGTTTCTGTCAATAGTCCTCAAAACACAGCAAAACATAAGGGCCACCATTTGGTGCCCATATATCAGAGCATTTTAAAACTTTCAAGGCAGCCTTGAAGATTTTTGTTCATTTATTTGGTGAGGTCATTTCTCTTATTTATTTGTGATTATTTAGAATTCATCTAAGGGTGGTTTTGTGAGACCATTCGTGTCTCGTTTGGAATCGTTTGGAAACTGTTTAATTGATAGTGGAATCGGATTTCGATCCCGTGGACGCACCTCACATTGAGGGAATCACGTAAAATTCGTGTGTTGCTTTTGATTTAATTTTTTCGCATTAGTTTTTATTCCCATTGATTGATTTACTTGTAGGAAATCATCTATTTTCCCTAACAACTAGTATCAGAGTTTACGGTTGATTTGGGTTTATTTATTTGTGTAAATCAATGGAGGGGAATGTGGGTTGTATGTCTAGTTTCAATGGAAGCAATTGGGTAGCTTGGAAAACTAAAATGGAGGATCTATTATTTTGTAAAGATTTGTATGGGTCTATTAAGGGTGACAGTGACAAACCTGATGATATGAAAAATGATGAATGGAAGATGCTTAATCGAAAAGCCGTTGGTGTTATTCGTCAATGGATTGATGACAGTGTATTTCATCATGTTGCTACTGAAACTTCAGCACATGAGTTATGGAAAAAATTAGAAGGCTTTTATGATAGGAAATCAACCACAAATAAAGCTTTTTTGTTTCGTAAGTTGGTTAATTTAAAATATAAAGAGGGCAGCCCTATTCCGGAACATTTGAATGAAATAAAGAGTATTGTTAACCAACTTGCTTCTATGAAAATTATTTTTGATGATGAGTTGTAGGCTTTGATGCTACTTAGTTCTTTGCCTGAAAGTTGGGAGACTTTGGTTGTGACGGTTAGTAATTCGGCACCTGATGGAGTTGTCACAATGGGCCAAGTCACTAGTAGCTTGTTGAATGAAGAAACTAGAAGAAAATCAACGGGTTCCTCTCATTCGGAAGCATTCGTTGTAAGAGGCCGAAGCAAAACAAGAGGGAGGAGTAAGACTCCTCATGGTCGTGATCAAAGCCGTGACAAATCAAAAGATGGTTTTTTTTCAAAGAAAAACATTGAGTGCTATTATTGCCATGAGAAAGGGCACATGAAGCGAGAATGCCAAAAGCTCAAGAACAGGAGAAAAGGCATGACAAAAGTGTGGATAAGAAGCAAGAAGACACAACAACAGTTACTACCGATGATCTCATGGTTGTTTGTGAAGATGATTGTATCAATTTTGTGGGCCAAGAGAGCAATTGGGTGATTGATTCTGGTGCTTCTTTTCATGTGACTTCTCGAGTTGATTTCTTCACTACCTACACTAAAGGAGATTATGGTTCTGTTCGAATGGGTAATGAAGGTTTGTCCAAGATTATTGGCATGGGTGATGTTTGCTTGGAAACAAATTTGGGCTGCAAGTTGTTGCTTAAAGATGTGAGGCATGTTCTCGACATTCGCCTCAATTTGATCTCTACTAGGAAGCTAGATGATGAAGGCTTCAACAACAAATTTGGTGATGGAATATGGAAGCTCACAAAGGGTTCTTTGGTGGTGGCTAAGTGCAAGAAGACTCATACACTTTACTCGATGCAAGGAAAAATTTGTAAAGGTGTTGTCAATGCACTTGAAGATGATACTTCTACCGAATTGTGGCACAAGCGGCTTGGCCACATGAGTGAAAAGAGGCTGCAAGTATTGTTCAAGAAATGGCTTCTACCCGCTTTGAAAGGTACACATCTTAAAACTTGTGTTCATTGTTTGGCGGGTAAACAACATAGAGTTTCTTTTCATAAAAATTTTGCTTCTAGAAAAGAAAATGTTTTGGAGTTGATTCATTCGGATGTTTGTGGTCCTTTAAAAGTTAGAACACATAGTAGTGCACTTTATTTTGTTACTTTCATTGATGATTATTCAAGGAAAGTTTGGGCTTTTTTACTAAAAACTAAAGATCAAGTTCTAGAAGTATTTAAGCATTTTCAGGCCATGGTTGAAAGAGAAACATGGCAGAATTGAAGTGCATCCGATCAGACAATGGTGGTGAATACATTGGGCCATTTGATGAGTATTGTTGCAGCCAATGTATTCGGCACCAAAAGACAGTTAAGAAGACTCCTCAACAAAATGGCGTTGCCGAGAGGATGAACCGCACCATTGTGGAAAGAACAAGGTGTTTGCTTTCACAAGCTAAATTGCCAAGATCTTTTTGGGGTGAGGCAATGAAGACAGCGGTTGACGTGATCAATTTGTCTCCTTCCTATCCTTTGAATGGTGATGTTCCAGAAAGAGTTTGGACCAGCAAAGATGTATCTTATGAACACTTGAGAGTGTTTGGTTTTCGAGCCTTTGTTCACATTCCAAAGGATGAGAGGTCCAAGTTTGATAGTAAGTCAAGACAATGTACTTTTCTTGGCTATAGGCGTGATGAATTCGGGTATAGATTGTGGGATCTAGTCGACAAGAAAGTCATTCGAAGTCATGATGTTGTGTTTCTTGAAGACCAAACAATTGAGGACTTTGGCAAAGGTGATCAATCGGAGCCAAAAACTAGTGATCTCATTGACATAGATTCAACTCCTTCATCTTCAGTTGATGATGAAAATGGGGGAGATGTGCAGCCATCTATTGAAGATGTGGAGGATGATGCTAATCCTAATGAAGTTGAGCCAGAAATTGAGGAAGAGCATCCAACTCAAGAACCGCCACCACAACTTGAGTTGAGGAAATCTACAAGGAACCGACAACCTTCAAGAGAGTATCCTCCCAATGAATTTGTGTTGATTTCCGATCAAGGGGAGGCTGAGAGCTACCAGGAAGCAATTGAGCATGCAAAGAAAGGTGATTGGAAAAAGGCCATGGACGAGGAGATGAATTCCTTGCTTGAAAACCAGACTTATGATTTAGTGAAGTTGCCTAAAGGGAGGAAAATACTGAAAAATAAGTGAGTTTTCAAATTGAAGAATGATAGGAAAAATTTGAGGTACAAAGCACGTCTTGTTGTCAAAGGTTTTAGGCAAAAGAAAGGTATTGACTTTGATGAGATTTTCTCGCCGATTGTGAAGATGTCTTCTATTCGGGTTGTACTTGGCATGGCTGCAAGTATGAACCTTGAAGTTGAACAACTTGATGTGAAGACCGCATTTCTTCATGGTGACCTTGAAGAAGAAATTTACATGGAGCAACCGGAAGGTTTTGTAGAGAAAGGGAAAGAGAAATTTGTTTGAAATTGAAAGAAAGTTTGTATGGTCTCAAGCAAGCTCCACGGCAATGGTATAAAAAATTTGACTCTTTCATGATGAATAATGGTTTTTCTAAAACCACTTCAGACCATTGTGTGTTTGTGAAAAAAATTTCGGATAGTAAATTTATTAATCTTTTGCTTTATGTTGATGACATGTTAATTGTGGGTCAAGATTCTACCATGATTAACAAGTTGAAGTTAGAGTTGAGTAAATTTTTTGTCATGAAAGATTTGGGACCGGCAAAGAAAATACTTGGTATGAAAATTGTTTGTGATCGCAAAGAGGGGCTGATTTGGTTGTCTCAAGAAAGCTACATTGAGAAAGTTCTTGAGAGGTTCAATATGGATAAAGTGAAGCCGGTTGGTTGTCCACTTGCTGGTCACTTCAAGCTTAGTTCGAATCAATGTCCTACAAGTGAGAAAGACAAGGAAGAGATGTTGAAAATTCCTTATGCTTCAGCAATTGGTTCTTTGATGTACGCCATGGTTTGTATAAAGCCGAATATTGCTCACGTCGTTGGTGTGGTGAGTCGTTTTCTCTATAATCCGGGTAAAAAACATTGGGACTTCGAAGGACAAGGTATCTTCGAGGGACTTCGAAGGTGTGTTTGTGTTTTGGGGATGGTAAGCCGATGCTTGATGGGTTTACAGATTCTGACATGGCCAGTGATATTGATTCTAGGAAATCTACTTTGGGGTATTTGATGACTTTTGCAGAGGGAGCTGTGGCATGGCAATTTAAATTACAAAAATGTGTTGCTCTCTCAACTACCGAAGCTGAATTTATTACCATTACAAAAGCTTGTAAAGAAGAGTTATGGTTGAAGAAATTTTTGCAAGAGTTGGGTTTGAAGCAAGAAAAGTATGTGCTTTATTGTGATAGTCAAAGTGCTATCCATTTGAGTAACAATTCTACTTTTCATTCGAGATCGAAACACATTGATATGAGGTACCATTGGATTCGTGATGTGTTAGATTCGAAATTGTTATAACTCGAAAAGGTTCACACAGATGATAATATTTCAGATATGTTGACTAAGACTTTGTCGAGAGACAAACATTTAAAGTGTCGAACTTTGGCGGGTATGGTTGATATCTCCACCTAAGTCGGTAGAGGGAGAATTGTTGGATATACCTCCTTATTGGAGTGTGGGACCCAATTGGTTTGTTAAAAGAATTTTAATTTGGCTTGGTTTAGGTATAATATATTTTTATATATTATACTTGTGGAGACCCAATTCAATTTGGTAACAACTAGGTTTTGATAAAACAAAACCAAGATTTAACAATATATATATTGTTCCGAAGTGCTGCATAGAGAGATACGGTTTTCATTCATCTCGGTGACCGTGCGTGTTGATATTCAATTTGGTGCTTGGTCAGTGCTTTGGATTTGATTTGTTGATGCTCTGCTATCTTTGATTCAAAGCTGATTTGGTTCATTATTTTGGATCTTCTACAACTCTGGTTTTGAAGATTTTTGTTCATCTATTTGGTGAGGTCTTTCCTCTTGTTTATTTGTGATTATTTGGAATTTATCTAAGGGTGGTTTTGTGAGACAATTTGTGTCTCGTTTGTAATCGTTTGGAAACTGTTTGATTGATAGTGGAATCGGATTTCGATCCCGTGGACGTACCTCACATTGAGGGAACCACGTAAAATTCGTGTGTTGCTTTTGATTTAATTTTTTCGCATTAGTTTTTATTCCAATTGATTGATTTACTTGTGGGAAATCATCTATTTTCCCTAACACCTTGTGAACCATACTTTCCTATCTTTTCTCAAAATGTTGTTCTTATTGGAGATTAATTTATTTCTATTAATGTTTAGAAGTGTTTGTGTGTGAGGAAGAAATGTACTATTTTAGAAGATTTATAATGGTCTTCAATGGAGGTTCAATGGAAATCTTTATGTAAGTCTTTAATGGAGGAAATTTCATTTCGGACCAAAGTCTTCTTAAAGGGTGTGGCTGGGTCAATGTGAAAGTAGGGTTAATCAAAAGTGTGTGGAAAAAGGTTAGGGGTGTGTGTACAATGGTTATAAATGAAAGGTGTAATTGTAATTTTAAGTATGTGGATTGAGAAAATTAATTAATAATCAAATAAATAGGGGCGTGTATTGAAAAAAGATGTGCCTTAAGCTAATTAAGTGTGTGGAAATAGAATTTCCCGTATGCTTTTCCGTTGGCAAACCAAGTAGACTGTGTTGTCGGATTTACCCCGAGATAAATTGATAATTCGAATTCTTATTTGGTAGAATCGTCACCTATGGTTATCCATATAAAAAATCAAATTAAGTAGATAATCGTAATATGATCGTATCATATTTATTATTAATAAAATACATGACAAATATAATTTTAAAAATAAATGTAATTTGATGTAGTTACAAATTGTCTAAATAATTTAATTTTTTATGAATGATCTGATCATAAAGCAATAATGTTGTAAAGCCAGCTGGAAACAAATCCCATTTCAATCAATTCCCTAATCTAAGCATTCAAACTTTTTTCAAGTGTGTAGACCATATTAAGGTATCTGATTCCATGGTTCAATACTTAAAATTGAATATATTTAGTGATAATCAATTAAATCCGTTTGATAATCACAATTGATATCATTTAAAAATTTAAATATGTCTTAAAATATAAGTTAAAATTTTAAAAAATCTTAAGTTATGAAATTTGCTTAATTTTGACTGAATTTACAATTAAGGGTTGTTTGGGGTGTCCTAAATAAGTGCACTTTTTGTCTTTTTGGACTAAAAAGTTGAAAAAAAAAATATAGATGTTTGGGTTAACTTTTTGACTTTTTATAAAAAAATGTGTATTAAAATATTATATAAATTTACAAAATTACAATTTTACCCATATAAATCTGCGTGTATGTCAGTACGGACCTGTGTGTCTTGAAAAAGTTGATTTTTTTTTTTCGTTCTTTTCCACCGTGGTCCAATACAATATTTGAAATTTTGTTTTTTTTTTATTTTTTATTTTGTTCGGACGTGTGTGGCAATACGGAATGTCAACATCAATCATAGAAAAAATTGGTTTTTAATTTTTTTTTGCTTTAGACCCTTGATGCGTATGGTTCTGATATAATATTTTTGTTTTTGTTTTTTACCATTAAAATATTGTGAATAGTATTAACTTTTTGACTTTTTGAGTAACTTTTTGACTTTTTGGCTTTTATAGTGTATGCCAAACCAAGCCTAAATATAAGTTTCGATATACACTATTATAAACTCATCACCACTACCGCGACCACTACCATCATTACTGCTACCACAATATGTCACTGCCGCCGCCGCCGCCGCCGCCGCCGCCACCGCCGCTACCACTACTACTACCACTACCACCACCTTCATGCCATCTCCACCACTACTATTACCACTAGCACCATCACTATCGTTACTATCACCATCACTACTGCCACCACCACCATCACTACTGCCACCACCACCTTCATTACAATTGTCATTGTTGTTATAAGTACTACTATCATTTTACTACCGCTACCACCACCACTATGCTGCCGCTGCCGCTGCCACCACACTACAAGAATTTTCACTTTTGGCGACTAAATTTCTAGTGGCCAAAAGTCAATTTTTAGTCGCCGAAGGGCTTTAGCGACTAAATTTTTTGGTCGCAAAATTAATAGTCGAAGAGTAGTCGGGAAAGCTAATTGGCAACTAAACTTATTTTAGTCACCAAATGTATTCATTTGCCAACTAAATATTTAGTCGCCAAAAGGTTGGAAAAAAAATTAAATAGCACATTTTCGGCTACTAAAGTTTTAGTGCCTAAAGTGTTATGTTTTTAGCTACTAAAATTTTAGTCGGCAAATAGTTTGTGTTTTGGCTACTAATATTTTAGTCGGCAAAAGTGTTATGTTTTTTGCTACTAAAATTTTAGTCGGTAAATAGTTTGTGTTTTGGCTACTAATATTTTAGTTGGCAAAAATGTTATGTTTTTGGCTACTAAATTTTTAGTAGCCCAAAGTTTTTTTATTCTTCAGTTTTTGTTTTTAGTTACGAAATATTTTAGTCACCAAATGTTTGACTTTTTTTTGCTACAAAACTTTTAGTTGCTAAATGTTTGATTTTTTTTTGCTACAAAACTTTTGGTCGCCAAATGTTTGATTGTTCTTTTGGCTACAAAGCTTTTAGTTGCCAAATGTTTGATTTTTTTTTTTTTTTTGCTACAAAACTTTTAGTCGACCAAACTATTTTTCCAATTTCTTTTTAGCTACTAATTATTTAGTCGCCAAAAACATGATCTTATGTTTTATCACAAAAGTATAATTTCTCCACAACCTGTCTATATTCCATAAAACCTGTAATACATATGTAAACAAAATAATACGTATACTATCAATCATTCCACAATCTGCATCCGTATACAAAAAATGAATAACTTTAAATGTCAAAGTCCATACAAACCAACTATTGTCCAAACTAAAATAATAATTCCATACAAAATATAGAATCATACAAAAATCAAAGCTCTACGTATACAAAAAATACTTTCACAAAAGCAAAGGAAGACATAGTTAGCAGGATTATACAAAAGTGTCAAGTGTCCTCCATAAACAAAAATGTTGACTATCCACAAGTCCACGCCAAAAGCCACCTACAAAAAATAAAAAAAAAAACAATTGCATCCATTACAAAATATCAGAAGAGAAAAAACATAGGAAAAAGGTTGTAATAACATGCATTTCAGGTAGAACAATCTATAAAAACATTTTTTCGAAATACAATCATATGTATGTATCATAAAAGATTTATTTCAAACTTGATTTCAATTTACAAATAATACAATTTTTAGGAGCATACCTCTTCATAAAATAAATTTTTATGAGAAGAATGTTTTGGTGGTAAATTTATTTTAACTCTTCTTCATTATTATTTTCCTAATCAAAGTAAAATGATTGAGTAATCTACGGGGTTATCACCATAACCATATCATGCTTTGTTAATACGTTTACCACCCAAAATTAATAAATAAATAGAGACAATCTGTCTCTGTCTCTAGTGTGTGCATGACTGTGCACATGAGATGATGAGACTATCACTGGAAATTGGCAGGCAACCCAATAAATAAATAAATAAATATATACACCAAATTCTACTTAGAACCATACCCAGGAGCACCACTGTCCCCACTCAAAAAACTCAAGCAGGACCTTGTGAGAATAGATGACTCATTTCTTTGTCTCGATCTCTTATCATTCCAAGAAAAGCCTGATGCATCCGTAGAATTCCTGATGTTGTATACTAAAGGTTGAGAAGAACCAGGTGACACAATTGGTCCAGGCACGATATCAAGCTTTAGAGACTTGCATTTAGAAAAAATAGAAGTAACTATACATTAGAAGAAATGGGCAGAAAATTATGTGGGACACATTCTAACAAGTAATATACAAGAAATGACTGAGGAGCATATCAATCACAAGAATTTAAAAGTAATCTTGCCTCCAATTTTCGGTGGCTTGATTGCAAGTTTGTTCAATACTTGTGTATTTACATCTAAAGCTTTAGCACAAGTTAACAATTCCCAGCCTAATAGAGTTAATTGGCTAGCTGGAATTTTTACAGCCCTACCTTATTAAGACTGTCCAGGGATTAAGCAAGACAAAGTTCAGAGTCCCAACCCCAAATTGGAATGAATCATGGTCAGCAGCACTATTTAGTTCAAGCCTAGTTGCCACTTGTTAGGCCTACATATGATCCCTTACCACTAAGCATGTAAGGGTGCAAATCAGGCGGGTTAGGTAGAGCTAAACACCTGCCCAGGCCCAACCCAAGTTTTTTTGTTTTGGTAAAAAGCCCAACCCAAGTTGTGCTGAGAGCAGCCCGTAGCCCAAGGTCTTCAATCAAGGTGGAATACAAGCCAATTCATGTAAAAAAAAAAACAATTAATTGTATATCTACAAACATTTAATTCACTCTCTCTTGAACATTTTATCAAGCATAACATGTGCAATATTAGTATACCCAGTACAAAACACCAAAAACACAAACACAAACACAAACACACATCAAAGGGAAATGAACATACAGGTGTGTTGCCAACAGCAACACCATACTTAGTGGCAGCATTGACATCAACATTATTGTATCCAACAGCCATGTTACTGAAAGCCTTGCCACCTGCTCTGCTCAATGCAGAGAACAATGTCTCCCCCCACCAGCAGCCATTTTCCTTACGAGCACTCACATTCCTTCCAACAGCAGCACCTAGTAGTGATAAGGGAGTGAATTAATATTTGGTGGTTTACAAAAAGCATGCCCTTCATTGAAAACTTATTTCAAAACAAGTTTCAGGGAAATATGATTTCAAAAAATTTGACTTTAGTAGACAACTCTTCATACAAGTATTTTGAGTAAGAACTTGGAAGTGATTTTGAATCGATTTTAATTGTAATTATGCTAATTATTTTTTAGATTTTACAGAATGCCTATTGGGGGAAAAAGAACAAAAAATCACATTGGATTTGGAATTTTCTTTTCCTTTGTTCATTTCTCAGCAACCAAACACAACAGTGAAAGCAAATTAACTAACATGAACGAGAAAATCTAGGGCAAAAGGCCGAGAACAGACCTATAATTAGGAGGAAAGTGAGGCCAGCGATAGGGATTCTGGCGAGAAAAATGCGAGGTATGATGATCGAAGTAATCTGTCTATTCCAACACTGTATCATTGGATGAAACCAACATACGACTTCCATAGCCTTCAGAAGCAAACGAAATGAAATCGCAAGAGTACCTGATCTTCTCAGCCATTGGACACTCCTCGAAGAACAATACACGACTCTCCTCATCTCGTTCAGCAATTGGATATCGGAACACCATGGTTCGTCACGTGAAACGCACCCCAATCCTTGCAGGCTTGATCCAGCTCTGCTTGAAGGTCGGCCCTGGTGGCGCCGAGGTCAATCGCCGGAACGCAAGATCGAGAGAGAGAGAGAGCAAGAAACAATCAGGCTGTGAAGGGCTAGGGAAGATATAAGGAAAAAGGGAAAAATAAATCAAAGAAAATAATGAACAATGACTAAATTTTTGTTTAGTAGCCAAAACATTAATTAACGGCGACTAAATATTCTTTTAGTCGCTAAAGGTGCTGGAGAGAGAGAGAGAGAGAGTGAGAGAGAGAGAGACATAGGTGCTGGTTTGTTGTTTGGAAACCAAGTAAATATATATTACACCATTAGCGACTAAAATTTAGTCGCCAATTAATTTATAAAACCCTCCAAAATTTGAAAAATCCCTCCAAAAATTTTATTTTTTGGTGACTAAAATTTATTTTTGTCGCTGAAAGTAAGTTTTTGGCGACCAAATTTTTGGTCGCCAAAGATAAAAAAATTTTTTTTTTTCTATTCGGCCACTAAATAATTTTAGTAGCCAAAAATCAATATACAGCGACTAAAATAATTTTTTGTCGCTGAAAGTAAGTTTTTGGCGACTAAAACTTTAGTCGCCAAAGAGAAAAAATAATTTTTTTATTTTCCATTCGGCGACTAAATATTTTAGTAGCCAAAAGTCAATATACAGCGACTAATTTTTTTTTAGTCGCCAATAATGAATATACCCCGACTAAATAAAATTAGTAGCTAAATATTTTACTTTTGGCGACTAAAAAAAATGTTAGTCGCCAATTCCATAACTTTTGGCGACTAAATTTTTTTTAGTCGCCAATTTTGATCGCCAAAGGTGCATTTTGTTGTAGTGCCACCACCACCATTATGCCACTACCACTACCACTACCATGGTCATTATAATATAAAAATTAAAATATACAATTTAAAAATAATAAATTTTAAATTTGATTTTATACATATTAAATAATTTATTTTTAGTTCAGCATTTAATTTTTTATCAAACAATTTTTTAGTTTAAAATTTTTTTTAGTATTTAGTTTTCAATACTTAATTTTTAATTTTCAATTTTCAAATTTATTAAACACCACCTTACAACTAAAAGATCAAATGTTCGGAGCAATTTTTTCATATGAATAAGGCATTGCCAAATTTGGTACATTTTTCTTTTTGTGATTGATCAATTCACTACAAAAAATTTGCTTTTTTGCGACGGTAAAATACCGTCGCAAATACCCAAAACGCCGTCTCAAAAGCTTTTTTGCGACAGCGACGGCAACTGGCTTTTAGCGACGGTAAGAGGGGGGTCACAACAAAGGGGGTTGCTAAAGGCCTTTAGCGATGGTGTGACACCGTTGCAAAATATAGGCGACGGCAAAAATGCCTTTTAGCGACGGCAAAATACTGTCGCCATTAATGTGTAAAAATTTGAAGTTTTTGAGACGGTACTGTGGTGCCGTCGCTAAAATGGTTATTTGTGATGGCAAAAATACCGTCACTAAATGTTTATTTGAGACCGCAAATATGCTGTCGCTAAAATGGTTATTTGCGATGGTAAAAATACCGTCGCTAAATGGTTATTTGAGACCGGAAACATGCCATCTCTAAAAATATTATTTGCGACGGTGAAGAATACCGTTGCTAAAGGCCTTTTGTTTCAACTAATTAATGCCAATATCTTTGGCGACGTCTATACTACCGTCGCAAAAAACCTGGTTCTAATTTTTTTTGAGATAGTGTGGTGCCGTCTCAAAAAAAAAACAAAAAAAAAACAAAAAAACTACAATAAAATTATTAAAAATATGAAAATTACCTGTATTAAATGAAAATAACTGAAAAAAAAAACCGATAATTATATAATAATATAAAAATTCCTGTATATAAATAAAAATTCATCCATAATTAAAGTATTCTTCCATTTATAACAACACATCAGCAAAATTATCCCACCACATAATATTGCATAATACATACATCATGTTGTTCACAAATCTAAATAACGTAAATCAAAAATAAAAGTTTTCGTCATGATTCTTTCGTGGGTTACAAAAACAAAAGTTTGTCACAATCTTCACACGCCTGCATTCCACAAGAAGCAAACTGCTACTCAGGAAATATCTGAGAATAAAACATAAAAATAATTAATGAAAATATAATTATCTGTTAATATTTTAATTACAAAAAACATAAAAAATTAACTACTATATAATTACAAAGATAGTTAAGTAAATAATTTTGGCTAGACAAAATCCGACCCTAACTCCCAAACTGGGAACCTGATTCGAGCCCCGTCTTCTACCACAAGTCTCTCGTGCCTAGGCAGTCGTGTGTGCCAAGTTTCGTGCTAAACCGACGTCGTTTGGTGATTTTGGGGTGTCAACACCTCGAATTCAAGTTTCTTAAGAAACTAGTTTGCCTAGACCGAAATGTAGCTCTAACTCCAAACCGGGAACCCGATTCGAGCCCCGTCTTCTCCCACAAGTCTCTCGTGCCTAGGCAGTCGTGTGTGCAAAGTTTCGTGCCAATCCGACCCCGTTTCGTGATTTTGGGGCGTCAACACCTCGAATTCAAGTTTCTTAAGGAACTAATTTCCCTAGACCGAAATACGGCTCTAACTCCTAAATCGGGAACCCGATTCAACTCCCGTCTTCTCCCACAAGTCTCTCGTGCCTAGGCGGTCGTGTGTGCCAAGTTTCATGCCAATTTGACCCCGTTTGGTGATTTTGGGACGTCAACACCTCGAATTCAAGTTTCTTAAGGAACTAGTTTCCCTAGACCGAAATACGGCTCTAACTCCTAAATCGGGAACCCGATTCGAGTCCTGTCTTCTCCCACAAGTCTCTCGTACCTAAGCAGTCGTGTGTGCCAAGTTTCGTGCCAATCCGACCCCGTTTGGTGATTTTGGGGTGTCAACACCTCGAATTCAAGTTTCTTAAGGAACTAGTTTACCTAGACCGAAATACGGCTCTAACTCCCAAACCAGGAACCCGATTCGAGTCCCGTCTTCTCCCACAAGTCTCTCGTGCCTAGGCAGTCGTGTGTGCCAAGTTTCGTGCTAAACCAACCCCTTTTGGTAATTTTGGGACGTCAACACCTCGAATTCAAGTTTCTTAAGAAACTAGTTTGCCTAGAGTGATATCCGACTCTAACTCCCAAATCGGGAACCCGATTGGAGTCCCGTCTTCTCCCAAAAGTCTCTCGTGCCTAGGCGATCGTGTGTGCCAAGTTTTGTGCCAATCCGACCCCGTTTCGTGATTTTGGAGCGTCAACACCTCGAATTCAAGTTTCTTAAGGAACTTGTTTGCCTAGAGTGATATCCGACTCTAACTCCCAAACCGGGAACCCGATTCGAGCCCCGTCTTCTCTCACAAGTCTCTCGTGCCTAAGCGGTCGTGTGTGCCAAGTTTCATGCTAAACCGACCCCTTTTGGTGATTTTGGGGCATCAACACCTCGAATTCAAGTTTCTTAAGGAACTAGTTTCCCTAGACTGAAATACAGCTCTAACTCCTAAATCGGGAACCCGATTCGAGTCCCATCTTCTCTCACAAGTATCTCGTGCCTAGGCGGTCGTGTGTGCCAAGTTTCGTGCCAATCCGACCCCGTTTGGTGATTTTGGGGCATCAACACCTCGAATTCAAGTTTCTTAAAGAACTAGTTTGCCTAGACCGAAATACGGCTCTAACTCCGAAATCGGGAACCCGATTGGAGTTCCGTCTTCTCCCATAAGTCTCTCATGCCAAGGAGGTCGTGTGTACCAAGTTTCGTGTTAAACCGACCCCTTTTGGTGATTTTGGGGCATCAACACCTCGAATTCAAGTTTCTTAAGGAACTACTTTGCCTAGAGTGATATCTGACTCTAACTCCCAAACCGGGAACCCGATTGGAGTCCCGTCTTCTCCCACAAGTCTCTTGTGCCTAGGCGCTCGTGTTTGCCAAGTTTCGTGCCAATCCGACCCCGTTTCGTGATTTTGGGGCGTCAACACCTCGAATTCAAGTTTCTTAAGGAACTTGTTTGCCTAGAGTGATATCCGACTCTAACTCCCAAACCGAGAATCCGATTCGAGCCCCGTCTTCTCTCACAAGTCTCTCATGCCTAGGCGGTCATGTGTGCCAAGTTTCGTGCTAAACTGACCTCTTTTGGTGATTTTGGGGCGTCAACACCTCGAATTCAAGTTTCCTAATGAACTAGTTTGCCTAGACCGAAATACGGCTCTAACTCCTAAATCGGGAACCCGATTCGAGTCCCGTCTTCTCTCACAAGTCTCTCGTGCCTAGGCGGTCGTGTGTGCCAAGTTTCGTGTTAATCCGACCCCGTTTGGTGATTTTGGGGCGTCAACACCTCGAATTCAAGTTTCTTAAGGAACTAGTTTGCCTAGACCGAAATACGACTCTAACTCCCAAATCGGGAACCCGATTCGAGTCCCGTCTTCTCCCACAATTCTCACGTGCCTAGGCGGTCGTGTGTGCCAAGTTTCGTGCTAAACCGACCCCTTTTGGTGATTTTGGGGCATCAACACCTCGAATTCAAGTTTCTTAAGGAACTAGTTTGCCTAGAGTGATATCCGACTCTAACTCCCAAACCGGGAACCCGATTGGAGTCCCATCTTCTCCCACAAGTCTCTCGTGCCTAGGCGGTCGTGTGTGCCAAGTTTCGTGCTAATCCGACCCCGTTTCGTGATTTTGGGCGTCAACACCTCGAATTCAAGTTTCTTAAGGAACTTGTTTGCCTAGAGTGATATCCGACTCTAACTCCCAAATCGGGAACCCGATTCGAGCCCCATCTTCTCTCACAAGTCTCTCATGCCTAGGCGGTCATGTGTGCCAAGTTTCATGCTAAACCGACCTCTTTTGGTGATTTTGGGGTGTCAACACCTCGAATTCAAGTTTCCTAATGAACTAGTTTGCCTAGACCGAAATACGGCTCTAACTCCTAAATCGGGAACCCGATTCGAGTCCCGTCTTCTCTCACAAGTCTCTCGTGCCTAGGCGGTCGTGTGTGCCAAGTTTCGTGTTAATCCGACCCCGTTTGGTGATTTTGGGGCGTCAACACCTCGAATTCAAGTTTCTTAAGGAACTAGTTTGCCTAGACCGAAATACGACTCTAACTCCCAAATCGGGAACCCGATTCGAGTCCCGTCTTCTCCCACAAGTCTCACGTGCCTAGGCGGTCGTGTGTGCCAAGTTTCGTGCTAAACCGACCCCTTTTGGTGATTTTGGGGCGTCAACACCTCGAATTCAAGTTTCTTAAGGAACTAGTTTGCCTAGAGTGATATCCGACTCTAACTCCCAAACCGGGAACCCGATTGGAGTCCCATCTTCTCCCACAAGTCTCTCGTGCCTAGGCGGTCGTGTGTTCCAAGTTTCGTGTTAATCCGACCCCGTTTCGTGATTTTGGGCGTCAACACCTCGAATTCAAGTTTCTTAAGGAACTTGTTTGCCTAGAGTGATATCCGACTCTAACTCCCAAATCGGGAACCCGATTCGAGCCCCGTCTTCTCTCACAAGTCTCTCGTGCCTAGGCAGTTGTGTGTGCCAAGTTTCGTGCTAAATTGACCCCTTTTTGTGATTTTGGGGCGTCAACACCTTGAATTCAAAAATTACCAAGCAAAAATATGAAAAAAAATATATATATGCAATACCTCCTATAATGACATGTGTTCTCAAAATATCCCTAACATAGCTTTAAAATAATAATATGAAGAAAGTCCCTACCTCAAATATGAAGAAAAGCAAATCTAAAAATGCAAACATCGCCCGATCATGGATCCGAGACCACTATTGCAAAGATCAAGACGAGCTCTTCGACTTTCATTTACAACAGTTTTACAAAATCTCACTCTAAAGACTTCCATTCTAAACTTAAAGCTTAAGCCAACAATGGAAGAAAAAGAAAAAAGAAAAAGAGAGAGACAGAGAGAGAGACGGAGAGGGAGCGGAGCTCTTTGCTCCAAGCCAAAAAGAAATGAATAAAAAGGAAATGAAAAGATGGAAGGAAAAAGTGAGAAGGCAACCCACGTGGGTTTACTTCCCAAAGTTTGGTTTCCCCAAAATATAATTTTTATAATAATACCTCAAAAATTTATAATATAAATTATAAAATGATATAATTTTTCTCACCACAAAATATAACATTTTTGTACACTACAAAATATAATCTTTTGTTCACTATGAAATATACACCCATTTTATTCACTATAAAAAATATATAATTTTTCACCATATGATACACATCATAAAATCAACTATCAGATATTTATTATAATCCTATATAATAAATAATAACAACTCCCAATGTGATTACTACTAATCATCTAATTAAAAAGAACCAAACAGTTAAACATGAGTCATTAAACAAATTGACTTGAAAAAAAATACTAATACACTACTAGAAAAAAAACTGAGAAAAACTATGTCTCTAGCTGCTTCCAATGGCACTAACGGTGATCAAAGTGAGAAATCCACAGAAGAACAAGATCATCTCTCTCAAAGCACTAAGAAACTGAAAGCGCATGGGGGTGATGATGATGACAACATGGCCGAGCCTTCATCAGCTATTGAGGGACCAACAGATTTCTTGAATAAATTCGAGGCTAACTCAGAGGCTCGAAATCTATCGAAGCCTCAAGCTCCGAAATCTTTCAAGGAGGAACTTACCAATAGAAGCTACGATGAGTGAGCATCTGATGAGGATCTCAATCGTTTATCCGCGAATGAAAACGAATCGAAGACAGAGCTTATGGAAGAAGAACTATGTGATGATGAGCCAGATCTAGGGATTCCTCGAAACCTTCTGAATAAGATTAGGAGGCCTTGGAAAGATTGCCTCATTGTTAAACCGCTTGGGAGAAATATAGGTTACAAACTGCTAACTTTGAAAGTTAGGAAAATTTGGGACCTCTAGAGAGATTTTGAAGCAATTGATTTGGGATTAGGGTTCTTTCTCTTCAAATTCCAAATGAAGAATGATTATACGAAAGTCTTATCAAGGGGGCTATGGATTATTTTGGACCACTACCTCATTGTACGGAAATGGTGCCATGACTTCAAGCCATCTTAAGCGAGAGAAGTCACTACCGCTATTTGGGTCAGATTTCCACAACTACCCATAGAATATTACAATGAGAAGGTGCTTTACCATATTGCCAAATCTATTGGCAAGCCCCTGAAAATTGACATCAACACAACAGCGTCAACGAGAGGAAGGTTTGCTAGGGTTTGAATAGAAGTTGATCTGAGCCAACCTTTAACAACTTATTTTGCTATAGGTAAATACACTTACAGGATTGAATATGAACACCTCCATTCCTTTTGTTTTAATTGCGGACTTGTGGGTCATCGGAGGGATCATTGCAGCGCTGCTCCAATGAATCCTTCCAGCGGCATCGTTCCAGAGAAGGTGCCTGTTCAAAATTTGACCGTTGGGAATGAGAAGGAGAGTAGGCCCAGTTGTAGTAAGAGTGGCAAGGCCCACCCAGACGACCCACGATCGGATCAACCTTCAGAAGGCTTTGGCCCATAGATGCTGGTTAGTAGGAGAAGCCCAAAACATGGCTATGCCAAAAAAAAGAGGCCCGATCAAGATCTAGAGAAAAAGCCCATGTCAAGGGGTCTGGTAAACAGAATCAATATCACTGTGGGGTTATGAATCGAACCAAGTCTTCCACGGTAAACCAAATTCCTCAAGATCTCCCAATTGACACCAATATAGTCTCTGCAAAAAACACTGTTGTTCAAAACCCATTCACAGCTTTGGCAGGCACAGATGATTTGATGGAAGGAGTAGCCTCAGAGAGCACAGAGTCACGTGTAGTTCGAAGTTCAAAGGTGCCATCCTCATCCTTTAAACCATTGGTCCAGGACGCATAGCCACATATGGCCACTTCCAAGAAACCCCCTGATCCTCCCCCCTCTCTATCTGTGTCTGTTAAATTATCCACCCCAGAAGTTTTACCCAATTATGGCGATTCCAATGGAGAACCAGTACAAAGTCAGGGCTTGCATGATCTATCTTGCATTCAATCAAGAGAAAGAAGCCACTCACCTAGTAAACTCAGACTAGTGGATAGGCAAAGCTCGCATCTTAATCAAGAAAGAGGAGATGAACCACTATGGCATCCAGAACACCATAGTCAGAGGGAGTGCCCTGAACTCGAATGTCTTCAATTGGATGACAGTAACGAAGATTCTAAGTATTCCTTATTTTGCCCCTTTTCTTAATTTCCCAAATTCTGTCTCGATGAAGTTGCTTATATGGAACTGTCGTGGAGCGAGTAATAAAGTTTTTAGAAAAACCATGAAGGAACTTGAGAAAAACCATAAACCTTCTATTATTGTTCTGATGGAAACCAAAATTGATCTTAGCTCAATGGGTCTATTTTTTAGCAAATTGGAGTTCACTGCCTCTTTCCATATTGACCATGTTGGTAGGAGTGGGAGCATTTGGGTGCTTTGGGACCCTTTCAAGGCTACGGTGAAAGCCCTTGAGGTTAATGCCCAAGTTATCTAAGATTCAACGGGATAACCATGTCGATTGAATTCTGTCTGCGGTTTATGCAAGCCCGATTCCTAGGAACCGTGACCTTTTGTGGGATAACCTTGAATCTGTTGCTGATAACATAAACCTGCCTTGGCTTGTGGCTGGGGATTTCAGTAACATAGCTTCTTAAGGGGAAAAAAGAAGTCTCAGCCCAACCCTCTCTTCTGCTCAAACTCGTATGTTTAATGCTAGAATGAATAGATGTAACCTGATGGATCTTGGGTGCTCAGGGCCCTAACTCACTTGGTCCAACGGAAGGCAAGGCCTAGCCAATACTTTGGAGAGACTCGACCGTGCTGTTTGCAACTCTAAATAGCATGTGGCTTTTAATGAAGGTGCAATTCGGAATCTACCCAGAACCTACTCTGACCACTCTCCTTTGATAGTGTACACGCAAGGTATGGACTTCCCTCACTGTCACGACCCAAACCCGCCCCCATGGGTTTAGCATCGTAACCAGCCAGTAATCCTGAGATTACCGAAGGCCTCTGAGACAGATTAACATAATATTAGGGGCTAGCGGAAGCAAGTAACAATATACAACGTCCATTGAGCTGTGTAGACATATATGAGACAGAAAAATTTTAAACTTTTATATACACCTATACACATTACCTTTAAGTCGTCATATATATATACAGATTAGACTAAAAGGGACTTAACCCTAATTACAAAATACACAAGACTTATTCAACCAAACACGAAAACAAAACTTAAACTTTAAATCACATAGCGATAATCACTTGACATATCCGAAACCTCCACGGGAGGCACATAGGTTGGCTGACAAAACAGATTTTAGGCAGATGCCTCTAAGCCTGGTCACGCGCCTGATCACCTACATACATAAATAATACAGTGAGCTAAAGTCCAGTGAATAATAACAGAGTAAAGGGTTTTAATGAATGAGTCCGTACAGATTCAAAATTCATAATTCAGTTTCGTATCAAATTCATAATTTGTCCAGATCATATACAGAAATCATAAGTCATGCTTAAGTTTACGTGATATATCCATTAGCATTAACAACGCAGATACAGAACAGATGCAGACACGTGAGGGTCACGAATGACCAGTTCCATAAAGGAACCTCCGGATCCGGGTAATAGAACAGAAACTGAGCCCCCATGACGGGGCCTCCGGTACGAGTAACAGAGTGCTGACAGATTAAGTTCCATAAAGGAACCTCCGATACCGGGTAACAGCCAACAAATATCACATGATGCTAAAGATGTCACGAATACATAACAGAAATTGGACAATCATTTATTGTACATAACATATCATTTCAGAAAACAGATCTCATTTTGTCACACAGAAAATAAATACAATTGAACATAACTTTACTAAGTTATTACTCACAGATGGCTGCAGAAGCAAATCAGATGGACTGGACATATCAGATAAATCAGGCAGACAATGGCGCGTGACCTACACAAGCACATAACATATACATATTGAAATATAATATTACTCCCTTGATCAAACTTGACTTTTTTAGTCTTTTTCCGTCTAAATAGTCCGAAGTTCTACTACGCTTATTCTTTCTCATTCAAATAAACCGGATTCATATTTCACATATTCTTTCATTACTAAGCCCTTCTTTTCCAAATAGATTGATCTTTTACTTGGCTTCTTAAACAATTACCACTAGATTAATGATTCATTCCTTAACTAACTAATCTATGTTGATTGGTAGCTTATTAATCTTTATTGAATCACAAATCATGTTTAGAGTGCTTTGGAAAGAGATGAGGATAAAAATATGAACTAAATGCAACTTTCCAAAATATGCTGAAAATGGGTCTCCGCTCGAGCGCCACTTTGGTCGCTCGAGCGGACTGCAAAATTTGAAAAACTACTGGGAGCTCGATTTTCACGCTCGAGCGAGACTTCCCTCGCTCGAGCGGACAACGCAAATTCTGAAATTCCAAAATTGCAATTGAAGTTCAAATTTGGTATTCAAAGCCTCAAAACATGTACTTTTGGTACACAAAAACGGAAAACCATTGTATAATTAAATAAACACTTTCAATTAGAAATCATTCATTCAAAATCATGCTTCAATTGTCCAAATTTAGTTTTAACTCATCTTCTCCATATCAAACCCAATTTCAAGCCCACAATTTTTAAAACACGAATTAAACTCTCAAACTCTTGAAAAATTCATAATGTACGTACAATTGGAACTCAATTTCATGTTAGGACAAATAAACTCAACCCAAAGTAATTAATTTCTAAGTTAGTTTTCATACATTTGATCATAGCTTCAATTTCTCATTTTCTCTTTAATTACATAAAATTGGCGTCAAGTTCTTTCTATTTTCCTTGAAATCATGAAATTGGAGTCATGAAACTTCTTATAAATTTTTCAACTAATTTCCATAATCTTAAACTCAACTTAATTTGTAACCTCAACTTAATTCATAATTAAAATATGTTTAATTTAAATAAAATCTTAAATCACACTACATGCATAGATTAAAAATCTAATTATAAAATCAAAGCTTTAACTAGCATTGGGATAATTTTCCATAAACTTGATGTTCATAAAACATTTTCTTTTTCTCTTCAAATTATAAGATTGAATTAATCCAAATCCTTCAAAATCCATGATATATGTATCATTTGAGTATTAAACTTGTAAAATTTATTATGCATGTAACAATGAAGCTTAATTTCATGCAAGATTACAAAATTAAAGTCAAAATAATTGATTTCCAATTTAATTTCCATAAATTGAACATAACTCCATTTATTCATCATCTTGCTAACTTCATCTATTTATATGAAATTGAACCCAAGTTTAACAAATTTAAGAAATCATAATTCATACTCTTGGTCCTAACTTGATTTTACATGCAAACCCAAATTTAATCTCATAAGTCTTTTTACACATGAATTAAATCTAAAACTTTGAAATTCTAACATGCATATGAGGATGAACCTCAAATTTATGAAGAATAATAAAAATCAAACTCAAACTAATTAATTTCTAATTTATTTTCCATAACTATCCACATGCATGTAACCCATTTCAAATTAACTTCTATAATTTTGAATCCAAGTCAATTTCACCACCCTTTTACTAATTCCTTCTAATTTACATGCAATTGAACCCAATTTCATTTTGATTCTAGATATTAGCGGATTTATTTACAAGAATTAAGGTAGAAATTGTTACCTATTGTTCTTCCAAGATGAATTCTTGAGCCTCTCTTTGTTACTCTGTACCTTCCTCTTTGCTCCTAATTTCTTCCTTTAACTCTAGTTCCAACACACACTCAAAAAAAAATAATGGCTTTCTCTCCCTCTCTCTCGGCTCTTTCTCCCTCTCTTGAACTCATATTCTCTTTACTCCCTTTTGTTTTTGAGCTTCAGCAGGTTATACATTCACTCACACACACACACCTCACTTCTTGACCTCTACATGGCACACGTGCACTCTCCTTTGATTTCCAACACATCACATACACACACATACACAGATTTCTCAATACACTCACACCCATTTACACCCCCAATACTAATTTAGTCCATAATTCAATTTATGTCTAGGAATAATTCAATTAAGCAACACTTAATCTTAACAAATTTTAATTAACACAAAATTAGTTAATTATAACTAATCTCAAATCCCACATAATTTAATTAGTCTAATTGACTTTCATTAGAGCCTAATTAAATATCTTTAAATTTAACAATCCGAATCAGATTTTTAATCAAACTCCCAAAAGGCTCCAAATATTAAATTAAACTTATTTCCAACCTCAATTTTGGTTTCTTAAATCATTTAGGTCTTCAATTTCTAATCAGACTCCAAGTTTCCGTCAATTAAATTACATATTCAAATAGGACACTCCATAAATAAATTTAATTCGCAATAATCACAATTCTCAATCTTCATAATTTAATTAGCTTAATTAACTCCAATTTGGATCTAATTAATCGAACCTTAATTTTACTAAACTGGAACGAATATTTAATTAAACTCCCAAATGGGTCCGTAATTAAGATTAAATTGATTCAATTTCTTAACTTCACTTCCTTAAGCCATTTGGACCCTTAATTTCTAATTCCAAAATAAATCTTTAATAGAATCATATACGAGTCAGATCCCACAATTCCCATAAATCCCAAATTAAATTATAATACTCGGCAATTAATTTCAAATCCTCTTAATTAATCAAATACTAATCATTATACATGGTGGGGTCGTCACACTAACCTCTTAGCTAGGCCTTTCAGATTGGAGGTTGCTTCACTTACTGATAATACCTTCAAAACTATTGTTGAAAATTCATGGGCTATTGATAACAACTCTATTATTGATTCATTGAATTTGTTTACTAAAAATATTTTTTCTTGGAACAAAAATCATTTTGGCAACATTTTTCGAAAAAAAAAGATGACTTCTTGGCCGTATTGAGGGCATCCAAAAAGCCCAATCCCTTGTTTATTCCCACAATCTGTTTTTACTTGAAAAGGAACTTGTTAGGGATTATAACAATATTTTGTACCAAGAAGAGTTATTGTGGTTTCAAAAGTCCAGGGTTAACTGGATCACCATAGGTAAGAGGAATACGAGATATTTTCACATCTCTACCATTGCGAAAATGAGGAGGATGAGAGTGGTTACCTTGAAAGATCACGATGGTGAGTGGACTTCTGATCCCATTGATCTCAAAAACCATGTTTATAACTATTTTTGTAACTTGTTTAAGAAAGGTACCAGTGATTCTCAGTGTGTTGGCCTTGACCCCCTGCATCCTAAAATTAGTTTGGAAGACAATAGATCCCTCGTTAAGCCTATCTCTAGTAAGGAAGTGTGGGCAGCCATTAAGAGTGTTAAAGCCTTTAAAGCCCCTGGTAGCGACGGTATTCCATCCATCTTCTACCATAAGCACTGGGACATCGTTGGACCTTCTGTCTGTAAGTTTATCCAGAATTGTTTTGCCAACAAACACATCCTAGACAACATGAATAAAACTCTCCTCACCCTTATACCTAAAGTTGATTACCCTGAATCAGTTACCCAATTCTGCTCCATTAGCCTTTTTAATGTTCTTTACACAACCCTCACTAAAGTTCTTGTTAATAGACTTGGACCCTTATTGACCGATATTGTTGGACCTTTCCAAAGTAGCTTCATTCCTGGACGTACCTCTAGTGATAATGTTATCATTGCCCAGGAGATCCTCCATACTCTTAGAGGCAAGAAAGGTAGTAAAGGTGATATGATTCTCAAAATTGATCTCGAAAAAGCCTATGACAATGTATCTTGGAATTTTCTATATCAAACCTTAATTAATCTTGACCTTAATGACCATTGGGTTGATCTCATCATGAATTATGCTACAAATGTTTCTACTTCCATTTTGTGGAATAGGGAAAAACTTGAGGAATTTTGTTTTGAGAAGAGCTTGAGATAGGGCGATCCATTATCTCCTTATCTCTTTGTGTTATGCATGGAAAGACTCTCAAATATGATCCTAGAGAAAGTCCACAACAAAGCTTGGAAAGGGACTAAAGCCTCTTCTAGAGGCCCTATGTTTTCCCATCTTTTTTTTTGCTGATGATCTTTTGTTGTTTGGGAGAGTGGATGAAAAGATGTGTAGCACTGTAATAGGGGTGCTGAAGGAGTTCAGTGAGCTCTCGGGCCTTAAGGTGAGCCTCCTTAAATCTAAAATTTTTGTCTCGCCCAATGTGGGGATCCAGAAAGCTAGAGTTTTGAGTAATTGTTGTGGTATCTCGCTTACTCAAGATTTGGGTAAGTACCTGGGCATCCCTCTGCTACATAACAGATACAACCATGCTCATTTCAGCCATATAACTGAGAGGATTCAGAACTAATTGTCTGGGTGGAAAGCTAAAATACTTTCCTTGGCTGGTAGGGTCACCTTAATCCAATCTGTCACCTCTGCCCTCCCTTCATATACTATGCAAACTCTTGATTTACCTATGAGTATATGCAGGGACATTGACAAACTTAATCGCAATTTTCTCTGGGGTGATTGTGATAACGGCAAAAAGGTTCATCTCATGAATTGGGATATGGTCTGTAACAGTAAGAAGATGAGAGGGCTTGGTCTGAAAAAAGCAAAAATGCAGAACCTAGCCCTCTTATAAAAAATGGGGTGGAAATTGTTATGCAATGATACTAGCATTTGGGTGCAACTCCTGACGGAGAAATATCTCCGAAAGAAGTCTCCTATGAATTACTCTTCTAAGAAATGTCTTCTCACACATGGAGAGGTATTCTCAATACTAGAGATATCTTGAGGAAAGGTACCCAATGGGGAGTGGGTGATGGCACTACCATTTCCATTTGGTTTGACTGGTGGTGTGGAGAGGAAACTCTGGCAACTAAATTTCGAAACCACCAGCTTACAAACCATGATACGGTGAATGTTCTTATGGATAAGGAGGGCAATTGGGATGTGAATCACATCCGGACACATATTCCTAGTAATGCCATTGCTAGTGTTCTAAAAATTAAACTTGCTCATTTTGTTACCTTTCCTGACAACCCTTACTGGAAGGGTGCTTCAGGAGGGTTTTCTACTGCCGTTGCTTATAAAGTTGCCTCTGGGCAGCTTGAGTGTAATTTGGAGTTTGAGTGGTTGTGGAAACTTAAAATTCCCCACAAACTGAAAGGTTTCCTACGGCTGGTTTGTCATAGGAGACTTTTGACCAATGCTATGAGAAAGAATAGAGGCATGGCTTTGAATGCAAATTGTCCCAGATGCACTTGGCACACTGAGGATATGGACCACCTTCTACGTAGTTGCATTGTCTCTAAAAATATTTGGAACAATATTGCTGGCCAGCAATGGGTGTCAACCATTAACCATCTTAACATGGTTAATTGGATAAAAAAGAACTTGAAGTCTCACATGAGGAGTGATCCTCACTGGTGCCGTGTTTTTATCGTGACCCTTTGGCAAATTTGGAAAGATAGGAATAAGAAAGTTTTTGATAATTTTGACTCTACTGTTTCGAATGCCTGTAGTTGTGTTTTTCATTATGTTGAAAGGATAAAGCAACCTTTCTTATCTTCTATTGTCTATGTCCATAAACCTGCTGATGAGATTAAATGGTACCCTCCTCTTGCAGGCAAACTAAAATTAAACACTGATGGTTTTGCCCGGGGAGATCCAGGAGAATGAGGATTTGGAGGCCTCATTCGCGATGAAGCTGGCATGTGGCTATGCGGTTTTTTTGGAAAATTAGAGACGTGCTATAGTTTGGAAGCAAAAATGTGGGGCATCTACGGAGGCCTTACCATCGTGCTCGAGAAAGGACTCGCCGAAGTTGTCATTGAAACTGACTCCATCATCGCTCAAGAGATGATCACAAACAGGCCACCCCCAAACTGCCCGTATAGAGCTATTGTGGAAGATGCCCGTCACCTCCTCCAGCGGTGCAACTGTTCCATCCAACACATTATGCGAGAGGGCAACCAATGTGTAGCCAAGCTCGCCAATATGGGTGCAGATCAAGTTAAGCACTTGTTTGTTATGGAGGAGCCTCCTCTAGAAGTTAGAAGCTTAATTGTAGCGGATATGGTGGGCACGGCGTATCGAAGGATCTAGCCTCCCTACCTCCTCCACCTGTTTGTTTGTTTTGTTCTATTTTAATTTCCGATGTACCCACACACAAAAAAACAACAACAACAACAACAACAAACAAACTAAATTTAAATTCTAAATCATGGGTCTCACCCATAAGCCAAACATGATCCAATTATATACCAAAATAGACCCAACAATTTACCTCAAATCATGGTCCAAACACCCAAAACTCAAATTTCAAATTCTGCTATAAATTAAACTGAACATCAATCAGTCTGCAAATTCTCATAAAATAAATACTTACCATTAAATTCCGAAATTTTTATCCAACATGCTAAACTCTTATAAGAACAACATGACAAAAATTTTCATAATTTCTGAGATTGAAAATTATATTTTTAAAAAAAATTATTACAAAATTGAACCATTTTCACACATAACTTTACACAACACTCCAATCTAAATATTACTTAATTAATTTATGTACTGACTATTTAAAAAAATATTTTGGATTATCACATACGGAGAACAAAAAAAACTCAATTTTAAAGAATAAACCAACCAAGGTGATTGATGATTATGAAAAAGCAGCATCCATCATTACGAAAAAGCTACAATTGATTTATAAATAAAAACAAGGGTAAATTATAAATACATGGTCGAAGTTTGCATAAAATGGAGATTATTTCCATGGTTTTAGAAATCACAACCCATCTTTTCAAGTTTCTAATTATATAATAAATTATCTCTTTTATTAATAAATTATCAAATCATTAACTATTTTTAATGATATTATAAATATATTTCAATTAATAATTTAAGTAATTTTATTAATATATATTAAAGTAGTTTAAAATTTTATTTTATTTTTATTAATTTTGTTAAATAAGAAATTCTGATAAGGTTACTTATAATTTTCAAAACTAAACTATAAAGGTAATTGTGTGAGTGATTTATTTTCTGATCACACTGCCCGCTTAGTAATCAACTGGAGAGCACCGGCATAATAGATGGCTTTTAGCTAACCTGCAACAGAAAGAGAAGACTCCAGTGGTGGTTCGCCACCCGGGGGTACTCCAACAATCAAGTCAGTACTCAATATCTCTCAAAGATAATCAATAGTGCTAAACTCACTAGCTTGAGCATAAAAAGCATACCTTAGACCCATGAGGGTGTCTCTCTTTTATAGCCAACATAAACCTAGTCCCAATAGAAGCCTAACTTCTATGGACTCAAGATTACTGCTAATCTTGGACTCACAGTAAGATTAGGATAAACTCTCTAAGAGTCTTATCTTAATATAAACTGAAGTCTTCTCTCATTCTAGGACTCTTGTCCCTCATCCAAGTTGAGTTCCCTTTTCATTCTAGGACTTTTGTCCCTTATCCACTTATCTCGGATTCCGATATCTTCGGAGATAACCTCGGCCTTGCCGAGATCACCTCGGCGTCACGACCAGGACACGTGGCACCTCGGCTGACATGTCGGCGGCACCTCGGCTGACATGTCGGCGTCACCTTGCCACGTGTTGGTACTCAGAAAATATATCCCCACAACTGCCCCCTAGGTTCTATTACCTCGGCATTCTGAGGTGATGGAACCTACACTGTTCGTTCATCTGTGCCCCTCTGTCCGAGATCAAACTCTCGTCGACCTCAAAGTTCCCTGGA
Organism: Camellia japonica; assembly: GCA_030407325.1. Lineage (NCBI taxonomy): Eukaryota > Viridiplantae > Streptophyta > Magnoliopsida > Ericales > Theaceae > Camellia > Camellia japonica. The sequence continues at coordinate 36,753,439 of JAPPVO010000010.1, read as the reverse complement.
CTTTACTGTCCACTGGTGTCAAGAATCAAGTTTCATGCTTTCCAAGCTGCTTGAAATCGCACCTCCTAGCCGAGGTTCTGGTTCCATTAATTCGTAAACTCCAAGAGCTTTGCAACTGCTCCACTCACACTCTCTGGTGAGTTCCCGATTTCTAGTCATCTATTTGACCCGGCGATTTTCATATCGGCGTTCATTTCACTTGGTAGGTTCATAAACTCTTTACTTGCTATTAAGCTCAATCTTTCATAACTCTTCTGAATCTGTTTACTTGCCATCTGTTGTCTTCTATTTTCGTCTGTCTTCAAGTTTTGAATTGTTTGAATGCCTGGCACTGTTCTTGTCATATCCGCTTTCTGTTGCTAGCATCGTGTCTGGGTCATTATTTTCTTGTTCTTCACATACTTACTTAGTGCCTGTGCACTTGGCTTTATTCTTGAACTTTGTCGTCTTCTTGACTATTTTTCTCTTTTTTCATTCAATCCTCTAGCTTTTTCTCTTTCTAGCTATTTTGCTTAAATCCGTCATTGTTCCAAGCTTTCAAGCTTCTGCAACTGTCTTCGTTCCTCTCCTCCGGTGAAGCTTACGTCATTCTGTCATTGTCGTCAGACTTCGGCAATTCTCATTCCGGCTTCCCTCTTTCTGGTAAGCCACCGTTCCTCCTGGTTTTATTTCTTGTTGCTTTCCAAGAAGCTCTGCTTCATTGTTAATCACCATTGTTGTTTTACCCGTTGTTTCCAAATCATCTTCTTGAATACACACTGTTCACACATCTGTTGATTTCTACCACTGTTCTTGGCTTGACACACCTATGCAATCTTTTTGTCTTGATTTCCTGATAGCTTCATCACCATTCTTGATTACGAATTACATTCTTGTTTCTGTTTTCTGTGTCTTTTTCCAGATTCTTGCTTTCAATCCTTGCCTTCAAACTCCGAGGTGCCAATCGCCGAGAAGAGCCTTGATCAAACTCTTCGGGAGATCGATGCTGAGCTCGAGGCCGAAAAGACTGGTGAGAAGTCTTCGCAACTGTCTTCTATATCCTGCCATTGATGCCGAGTAGTTTTGTTTCATTATTTTACTTCTTGTACCTTGTACTTTGTCCGTCTTTGTATGCTTTTAATCCGGCCGACGTGCCATTTTTGTAGTCTAAACAATTTATTTTTCAATATTCAGGCCGAAGTGCCTTCTTTCTTCTTTAAATGCATTTCTCTGATTTCTTCTTTGAATGTATGTCTTCTTTTTTCTGCTCTTGTATGATTCTATACTTAGAATAATTTGCATGTCTTCAAAGTACACCTTGACTGTGCAATCTCTTTGGGTAAAATACCTCTGTCACAACTTCTAATCTTGCTCATCTTGGCCTTGTCCTAACACTTGAAAATATTGTAACAAATATTTTCACAAGTGTTGCTTAGGACTTGTCACTTTCTCAATGTCTTCTATCAAGACTTCAGTTTTCCATATTTCAAGTTTTGACAACCTGGTAGTCTCGGCAAGTACGCAGATATTGCTTGAGTTTGACTTTAACTTGTAAATTTTTCTCAAAAATTTCAACAAGTGTTTAACCATCATCCTTTAACATAACCTCGGCTTAACTTCAGCTTGTAAATTTTTCTCAAAATTTCAACAAGTGTTAAATATCACATCGGTTTAACTTCAACTTGTAAATTCACACAAAATTTCAACAAGTGTTAAACATCATCTCGGTTTAACTTCAACTTGTAAATTCACACAGAATTTCAACAAGTGTTAAATATCATCTCGGTTTAACCAACTTGTAAATTGCTACAAATTTCAACAAGTGGTAAACATCATCTCGGTTTAACCAACTTGTAAATTCACACAGAATTTTAACAAGTGTTAAATATCACATCGGTTTAACTTCTACTTGTAAATTCACACAGAATTTCAACAAGTATTAAACATGACCTCGGTTTAACTTCAACTTGTAAATTCACACAGAATTTCAACAAGTGTTAAATATGACCTCGGTTTAACTTCAACTTGTAAATTGCTACAAATTTCAACAAGCGGTAAACATCATCTCGGTTTAACCAACTTGTAAATTGCTACAAATTTCAACAAGTGGTAAACATCATATCGGTTTAACCAACTTGTAAATTGCTACAAATTTCAACAAGTGGTAAACATCATCTCGGTTTAACCAACTTGAAAATTGTTACAAATTTCAACAAGTGGTAAACATATTCTTCTTCTCTCTGCCCCCTGCATGGTTTCCACATACTCCTTTGTGAACCTTATAAAAGGTCTTCAACCTGGCTAACTGCAGTCCAACCTTGTGTGTTTTCTTTTTTATCTTCTGGGATCTGAGATTTGCTCACTGAGCTCTTCTCTTTTCGGACTTAAGTACCGAGATCTTGTCTGCTAGAATCTTGGATCTGCTCACTCAGGTTGAGCTCTTCTCTTCTCGGACCTACTCATCTAGGCCGAGATTATGTCTTCTAGGATCCGGGATCTGGAATCCGGGATCTGCTCACTTAGGCTGAGCTCTCGTCTTCTCGGGCTTACTTGTCTAGGCTGAGATCATGTCTTCTCGGATCCGGGATCCAGGATCTGGAATCCGGGATCTGCTCACTCAGGATGAGTTCTTCTATACTTGAATGTTATCTCCTTGGGAGTGTTCATGCCCCCTGTCTTTGCATCCCTTCTGGAAGGGTCTTCGTTCCTTCGCAGGTATCTATCATTCCATACCTGGAGGTCATCTTCGTTGTAGTATCCGCTTCGATCTGTTGTCTTTGGTGCGTCACCTTTCTAGCCGGCGTCTTTCACTCCGTGACTCTGGTCACGAGTTTCTCTGTTGCGGTCGTTCCCTTCAACATTGAGATTGATAGGTCTCCCACTCCCAGCAGGAGCGTTATCTCCAATCTGATCCTTCTGTCCGTCATTGACCATCTATCCTTATTTCTTTCATTGGCCATCTATTCTTCTTTCTTTCATTGGCCATCTATTCTTCTTTCTTTCCCACAGACGGCGCCAAATTGTGTGAGTGATTTTCTGATCACACTGCCCACTTAGTAATCAACTGGAGAGCACCGGCAGAATAGATGGCTTTTAGCTAACCTGCAACAGAAAGAGAAGACTCCGGTGGTGGTTCGCCACCCGGGGGTACTCCGACGATCAAGTCAGTACTTAGGCCTCGTTTGGGGACTAACTTTTTTAGTCAATTAGCCAAAAAGTTACTAAATTAGCCAAAAAGCCAACAATCCATACAAAAAAGTCAAAGATTCTCTTTTCTCTCTACTTTTTGCACATCTTTTCGTAATTAGCCAAAAAGTCATCCCAAACATACAAGTTTTTTTTACCTACCTTTTTAGCCAAATAGCCAAAAAGTTACTAAATTAGCCTGTTCCCAAACGAGGCCTCAATATCTCTCAAAGATAATCAATAGTGCTAAACTCACTAGCTTGAGCATAAAAAGCATACTTTAGACCCATGGGGGTGCCTCTCTTTTATAGCCAACATAAACCTAGTCCCAATAGAAGCCTAACTTCTATGGACTCAGGATTACTGCTAATCTTGGACTCCCAGTAAGATTAGGATAAACTCTCTAAGAGTCTTATCTTAATACAAACTGAAGTTTTCTTTCATTCTAGGACTCTTGTCCCTTATCCATATTGAGTTCCCTTTTCATTCTAGGACTCTTGTCCCTTATCCACTTATCTCGGATTCCGATATCGTCGGAGATAACCTCGGCCTTGCCGAGATCACCTCGGCGTCACGACCAGGACACGTGGCACCTCGGCTGACATGTCGGCGTCACCTTGCCACATGTTGGTACTCAGAAAATATATCCCCACAGTAATCTGTATTTTAAATAAATCTCATCTATTTGTAATTTACCCATAAAACATTTAGAAAAAGAGAGAATTTCATCTTAAAAACCACATAGACATTAATAGAATTAGAATCCCAGTACTAAATTAATTGAAGTAACTATAGATTAAAGACGAGAATTAGAATCCATAGTAATCCATAGTAATCTATATATCCCCACAGGAATCTGTATTTTAAATAAATCTCATCTATTTGTAATTTACCCATAAAACATTTAGAAAAAGAGAGAATTTCATCTTAAAAACCACATAGACATTAATAGAATTAGAATCCCAGTACTAAATTTTCCTTTTTATTTTTTGTATTTTTTTTGTTTTAATGATTTTTTTAATATGTTAAGTACTTTTTAGATGTATCTAATTTAGATGTACCTAAAAAGGAAAATATTTTAAAAAAATTAATAAATACACAAGAATACGAAAATGTATTGATTTTTTATATTTTTGGTATCTAGTGAATTTCTTAAATTTTTTTTTTTACAAGTGTTGTACTTTTTAATTATATTTATATTAAGTGTATCTAAAAATTAAAAAATTTGCTTAAAATATTTTTTAAAAAATCATTAAAAATAAAAAAATAAAAAATTTAATTTCCAGAAAATTGAATTAAAGAAATTGGAACCAAACAATACTAAAACAAACAAAAATTGAAGAAACTATAGATTTACACAGACCATGCATGACTTTTGCTTTCATCATGGTTCTTCTCTAGATACATGCAAACCAACATCAACTGGTGATTTTACAATCACTCTCTCATACATGATGTCTTCAACGGCTGCTTTTTTTTTTTTTGATTGGCAAATGTTAGTTGTTAGATTAACACCTATGGAAGAAAAAATCTCCCCACGGCTTCATCAGACAGTATAGCAGTTTGAGGCACCCACAACGATTTCACGAACATGGCGAGTACGAACTTGAACGAAGAACATATCAGATAAGGAATCAGTGATGGGGGGAAGGATGGCATTGGATTGGGACACTTTGAAAGCGTATTGCTTCATCTTTTTCTTTCTTTCTTTTGTTCAAGGCAACACTATCTGTGTAACTCGATGAATGGAAATGACTATTGGGTATTTGCTATGAATATGGAACATATGTCTATATATATAGTAGTGACCAACCAAAATTTGGGACTTTGAAGCCCTAAAAAGGATTGGTTGTGAATAAGAGCTTTGAAGTTGTAAAGGATTAAGTTTTGTTTACTTGAAAAGAAAGAAATATTGAAGAGTATGAGCTAAAACAGAATAGCAGTTCAACTGCTTCAACTGATTCTGGTTTAATCACTGCTGCAACTGATTCTGGTATACTAGCCACACCAGCAACTGATACGGTTATATCAGCTACACCAGCAACTAATTCTGTTACACCAAGGAGATTCTCGAAGGATTTAACATCTCAGCCATACAGTAGTCACTATCATTCAGTTGTAACAACTTAGAGCTTCAATATCAGTCTATAAATAAGCACTGTAAATCTATGTTGATGTATCTCTAAAAAATAATAAAAAGCTCTTTCAATTCTTCATGGTATCAGAGCCTGTCTCTCTCACGAGTTGATTCATGGCTTCTTCCAATTCTTTATCTTCTCTCATGTCTTCAACCTCACTTCCTCCAAATCTCTCATTACTGATTTCAAACCTTTCTTCGTTCATCACCATCAAGCTTGATGCATCCAATTTTCTAATCTGGAAAAATCAAGTGCAGAACATTCTTATTGCTACTAGTCTTCTTGGATTTGTCGATGGAACTATATCATGTCCACAAAGGACAATAACAGATTCTTCTGGTTCAGGAAAAGACAATCCGGAATATCTGCAATGGAAGATCATTGATGCACACTTGCTCAGTTGTATTACTGCAACTTTGTCACCTGAAATTTATTCATCTGTTCTTCATCTTCATAGTTGTGCCGAGATCTGGACTGCCTTACATAAGCGATTCACTTCGCTTTCTCGGTCACATGTTCATCAGTTGAAGAACAAATTAAACAGCATTTCGAAGAAAACAGATTCAATGGAGCTTTATCTTTCCAAGATTAAAGCCTTGGTCAGTCAATTGGCTCTTGTTTCTTCCTTCATAGATGATGAAGATCTTGTTTTGCTTACTTTAAATGGTCTTCCTGATGAGTATGATGCCTTCAAAACTACTATTCGAGCCAGAGCAGAGTCGATTTCCATGGAAGAATTGACTGCTATCCTTCTTTCTGAATCTGTTCATATTGAATCCAAATTGCAGAAACATTCTTCTGAACCTACTATGGCCTTTGCATCGGTTCGAGGTTCTTTCAACTCTAATCTCAGAGGACATTCTCCTCCCTTCAGAGGTCACTCTTACAGAGGCAATCGCGGTTCTAATCGATACAGAGGTCAATCTCGAGGTGGTGGCAGATCTGGATCCAATTTCACCTCTGGTTTTACACGGAATTTTAATGATCAAAACTCTGGTTTTTCACGGAATTTTAATGATCAAAGAGGCTTCTCTCGCAGCAGAGGTAGATCTATAACTTGTCAAATTTGTGGAGGTTCTGGTCACTCTGCCTTAGACTGCTGGTATCGGATGGATACTCAGTATCAATCTTCCTCTAGTTCTCAGTATCAGCATCCTTCTGAATCCAGCTCCAGAGCATTTGTTGCTGCTACTCCATCAGCTACTTCTCCTCCTCAAACACCTTGGTACTTGGACTCTGCTGCTACAGATCATATCACACATGATCTTCATAATCTCAGTCAATCACAGCCCTATCCAGGTTCAGATCAGATCACTATAGGTAATGGAACTGCAGTTCCCATTCACAACACTGGTAAGGGACTGCTTCCTACACCTCATCATTCTTTTCGATTAAACCATGTTTTACATGCTCCTTCCATTTCTTCTAATCTTCTATCAGTTCACAAATTTACTAAGGACAATAATTGTCTCATTACCTTTGATGATTCTAAATTCGTGATTTAGGACAAGGATTCGAAGAGAACTCTTCATCAAGGTTCTAATACCAATGGTCTCTACCATTTTTACTCTCCTTCTACATCTGTGCTGCCTACTGGTTCCTCTGTACATAATTCATGCCTTACTACATCACATACACCTGTTTCTTCCTCCATTTGGCATAATCGATTAGGACATCCCTCCCTTGTGAAATATAATCATCTAAAACCATTGTTGCCTGTTTCTCAGAAAAATGTCTCACAGAATAAAATGGAATCTTGTACTGATTGTTGCATTGCTAAAAGCCATAGACTTCCATTTCAATTGTCTAATACTACTGTGAATGCTCCTCTGTCTCTTATTCATAGTGATGTATGGGGGCCATATTCTTCTACTTCTGAATATAAATACTACTTACTTTTTGTGGATGACTTTAGTCGATTTACTTGGCTTTTTCCATTATCTTATAAAAGTGAAGTGTGTGCTAAGTTCATCGAATTCAAGGCTTATGTTGAAAAACAATTTCATACTTCATTACAAATTTTGCGCACTGATGGAGGATCTGAATATTTCACTAATAAAATGACCTCTTTCTTGAGTTCCCAAGGGATTATTCATCAGCATTCTTGTCCTCACACTCCCTCTCAGAATGGTACTGCTGAGAGGAAACATCGTCATATCACTGAAACTGCTACTGCTCTTCTTCATCACTCATCTGTACCATTCCAATACTGGTTTGACGCTGTTGCTATTTCTACTTTTCTCATTAATCGACTTCCCTCTTCCAAGCTTGGACCTAAATCTCCTTTTGAAAAGCTTTTTCATTACACTCCAGACTATTCATATTTTCGTGTCTTTGGTTGCCAATGCTTCCCTTGGCTTAAGCCATATCAACCTCTTAAGCTACGTCCTAAATCTGTTTCCTGTGTTTTTTTTGGGTTATCATTCATTTGCTAAAGGTTATCGGTGTCTTGATCCACTCACTGGTCGGATTTATTTGTCTAGACATGTGGTCTTTAATGAGCATGTGTTTCCCTTTGCTCAGTTGAATGCTTCTTCCGTCACTTCACCCTTACCAACCTTACCTGCTATTCACTCCTTTTTCTGGCCATCTCACACCTCTCAGCCCTTATCTGATTCCTTATCTCCTAGTACGGTCTCTCCTCCTACTTCTTCTTTACCAACTGCTACATCTGGTCCTATATCTCCTCCTACTTCTCCTTTACCACCTACTACGGTTCCTATTCAGTCCATCTCTATTGAGTTACCACCTCTACCTTCTTCTTCTTCTAATCAGCATCCTATGCTTACCAGATCCAAATCTGCTGCTTCTCATCAATGTTTGCTTGCTTCCCCTGCCCCTACGACCTTACCTGCTTCCTCTGTTCATGCTGCACCTGCCACTCTACCTCCGGTTGCTTCCTACACTCATTCTGAACCTCCTTCTTACCGTGAAGCTTTACTCTCTCCTGTTTGGCATCAGGCTATGCTTGACGAATTTTCTGCTCTTCAGCAACAACATACTTGGTCTTTGGTATCACTTCCCCCTAACAAATCTGCTATAGGGTGTAAATGGATTTTCAAGGTGAAAAGGAATTCTGATGGCACTATTGCACGGTATAAGGCCCGCTTAGTTGCCAAAGGGTCCCTGCAGAGAGAGGGTATTGATTTTCATGAGACGTTTAGTCCTGTGGCAAAACAACCCACTATTCGCATCTTACTTTGTCTTGCTCTTCACCATAAGTGGGCTCTTAAACAGCTCGACATTTCCAATGCATTCCTTCATGGTCATCTTGAAGAGGAAGTCTTCATGCTTCAGCCTCCTGGGTTTGAGGATTCTTCTGCACCTACTCACGTATGTAAACTTCACAAATCTTTATATGGATTGAAACAGGCACCCCGAGCATGGTTTTCCACCTTTTCTCAATATTTGGTGTCTCAAGGCTTTACTCATAGCAAGAGTGACTCTTCTTTATATTCATTCAACGGACTGCTCACTCAGTCACTTATCTCTTGGTATATGTGGATGACATTTTGATCACTGGTGATAATCCTTCCCACATTCAATCTCTCATTACAAAGATGCACAATGTGTTCTCCATGAAGGAATTGGGTGATATTACTTATTTTCTTGGTATTTCCGTCCAACCTACTCACTCCGGATATCTTCTATCTCAGTCTAAATATGCCAAAGAAATTCTTCTAAAAGCTGGTTTATCATCTTGTAAACCCTGTCCTTCACCTATTTCTGTCAAGCCTAGTGTTCCTCCAAATGCTTCCTTACCATTTTCTGATCCAGCCCTTTATCGGAGTATTGTGGGTGCTCTCCAATATCTCACCATTACAAGACCAGATCTTTCGCTATCTGTTAATCAAGCTTGTCAACATATGCATGCACCTACCATTGCACATTTTGCTGCAGTCAAGAGAATTCTTCGATATGTTCAAGGGACCATTACTCATGGCTTGTTCTTTTCCTCAAGTACTTTTGATGTTCATGGGTATTCCGATTCCAATTGGGCAGGAGATGTTCATGACAAAAAATCCACGTCTGGTTACTGTGTCTTCTTGGGTAACAATTTGGTTTCTTGGTCTGCCAAAAAGCAGGCCACCGTATCACGCTCATCCACTGAGGCGGAATATCGAGCTTTAGCCAATACTACTGCTGAGTTAAGTTGGATTTCCATGTTGCTTACTGAAATGGGTATTACTTCTCCTACTACCCCCATTCTCTGGTGTGATAATCTCTCTGCAATAGCTCTCGCTTCCAATCCTGTCTTCCACACCCGTTCAAAGCATATCGAAATCGATTGTCATTTCGTAAGAGATAAAGTTCTGACTAAACAGTTTCAGTTGCAATATATTCCAACGATTGATCAGCTTGCTGACCTGTTTACGAAACCTTTAAGTGTCTCTTGGTTTCAATATCTTAAATCCAAGCTCATGGTTCTTGATCACCCCATCAGCTTGCCGGGGAATATTGAAGAGTATGAGCTAAAACAGAATAGCAGTTCAACTGCTTCAACTGATTCTGGTTTAATCACTGCTGCAACTGATTCTGGTATACTAGCCACACCAGCAACTGATACGGTTATATCAGCTACACCAGCAACTAATTCTGTTACACCAAGGAGATTCTCGAAGGATTTAACATCTCAGCCATACAGTAGTCACTATCATTCAGTTGTAACAACTTAGAGCTTCAATATCAGTCTATAAATAAGCACTGTAAATCTATGTTGATGTATCTCTGAAAAATAATAAAAAGCTCTTTCAATTCTTCAAGAAAATGTTGATAACTAACACACACCATTATATATTCATAATCAAATGTCTTTATATTCATTATTAAAAAACAACCATCGTAATTTTATTTGGTAAAATTTATTGTACATTAAAAATTAATAATAAAAAAGCTGAAACTAAAGTATCTCTCTTTCAATTTATAGATAATCAATTTTTTAAACTTATTTAAATTATTTTGGTTACTAACTCATAATTGAGTAATTATTCAGTAATCCCGGAATATAGATACGTAGTATTCCATAGTATTGTGATTGGTGGAGAAAGTGGGTACGTTGATTATTGTGTTGAGTGATTGGGGAACATGATGAGACATATTAAATGATGACTGTATAAAGAGTATGGACATGTGATACTTTTGAAACATTCTACAATTTCCCCTCATAACTAAACACAACTATAGATCATAACAAAAAAAGTTTATTAATTTTGTAACCTATTGTGATTTAACGTTTAGATGGCTCCATTACAATTTGGGGAGCCATTCCATTACTTTTTCGAGGGCCATTCCATTACAATTTGCAGGTTAGGAGCACAAAACACTACAAATTAATTGAAATTTTTTGGTTTTAATAGGGCCACAACCCCTTAGCTATCTTTAGGGTTCGTCAATGATGAAATGTAAACAAAAAAGAAAAATTGAAAAGAAAAATGTTTTCTAGCTCGAAAGTTCCCCCGACTGCCCAAAACGACGTCGTTTTGGGCAGTTTATTTATTTATTTATTTATTTTCTAAAACAGAGGGAGAGAGAGGGAGAAACAGAGGAGAGGAGAGAGGGAGAAAGAGATGAGGAGAGGAGAGGAGAGAAGGGAAACAGAGAGAGAGACGGCGGGTGCGATGGTGGGTGTGGCGATGGCGGTGTGAGCGACGATGGATGTCGATCGCAGATCGCAGCTCGTCGCTCGTGGCAGCTCGTTGGCCGATCGTCTCCGCTCCGCCTCCGCCTCCGCCTCCGCCTCTGCCTCCGCTCGGTTGATATTGCCCCATCCAGTCCTTCTTCTTCTTCTTCCTTCTTCTTCTTCTTCTTCTTCTCTTGATTTTTGGTTGATTCGGGGGATTCGGGGGCTCCAAATTCGAGCTCCCTAGCACAGCTCAATTGAAAATCAGTGAAATGTTCATAAAATATTTATAAATTTGTAAAAGAATTTATGACTTTAGTTGATAAAATTTACCACTAATTTAAATTTTTTCTTTTAAAAATTTTCACTGAATTGCAATTCCTCGATATATATATAATTCCTTAATATATATATATATATATATATACATATATATTACAAGTTCTAACCAAATGAAGAAATTGAAACTATTAGGACCTCTTCACAATTTGTGTTGAGGTTATTAGCATCATTCTTTTATATACTTTATTATTATTATTTGTGTTAGGATAAAATTCATTTTACCTTCTTATGGTTAGATCCGCAACACTTTACCTCCCTAATGTTTAAAAATAACTAAACAAAACTCATATGATTTTAGTCATTTTACATTTTACCTCGTTACTGTCATTAATTTCATCAAAACTGACAGATTTTGAACTTCACGCATCAATTATGAAAGTGGGTATGTCTAAAAATAAAATGTAAAGCCAAATTACGTAGCAAAATGAAAAATTTTCCCTCTTCTAGGGCTGGGCGCGGATCGGTTGTGGCCATGGAACCTTCAATCCGCTATCTGTCCATCAGATTGGCGGATTAGAAAAAATCAATCCGCATCCGTCCGCCAATCCAGCGGATGTGGATTGAGCGGATTGGCGGATGGATGCGAATCGGTTTGTCGGTTTAAAATTTTATAAATTTTTAACATAATTCAACTTGTGCACTTCCTTAAAAAAAAAAAAAAAAAAAAAAAAAAAAAAAAGTATTACAGTTAATGACTTAAAAAAATATTACAATCACTGCATGCCTCATCTACATACTACAATTATAGCATGCCTCATCCACATAAAGTATTACAATCTATGGTTCTTAAAATATAAAAACAATTCAAACCACCAAAACCATGAACAGAGTAGTAGTAGAGATTGTATGTCTTTGTATTGTTACATCTATATCTGTTTTTGAAAACAAAAACTAACCAGCATATATCATATTTTCTATTTATTATTTTTAGAGATAGATTTAAAAATCATAAAATATAGATAAATAATACGTTTATTTTTTTCAATTCAAAAAAGATATTCAAGTTGAAAACTTTTTTTTAACAAAATATTTAAACTCTTTTTTAATTGAAAACGCAAACAGAATATTTAAACAAACTGAAAACACAAAATCTTATAAATTACTAGGGGTGTTCGCGATTTGGCGGTTTGGTTACGGCCAAAGAAATCTCAAATCCGCCATCCGTCCATCAGATTGGCGGATTGGAGAAAATCAATCCGCAACCGTCCGCTTGTCATCACGCATCCGTTCAAAATGCAGCGGATCGGATCGGTTCGGTCAGTTTTGGTGGATCGGTATATCCGCTGCTCACCCTTAACCTCTTCCCTTCTCTGCACCGAAACACGGTGCGAACAAATTGATGCAATATTTGATGCTAATACCGAAGATAATGTTTGGTATAGTTTTTAAAACATGATTTGGATCAAAAAATAAAAAAGTTTATTTAGTTAACAAATTTTTAAAATACAACTTAAAACTCAATAGTTTTTTCTCACTCCTTCTCTTTGTACAAATCATCCTAAAATTATTTTTAAAACTCATAACTAAATAAATTTTCAACTTTCAAAACTCCTTTCAACAATTTATCTTTCAAAATACAATTCAAAACTCATTTCAAAAATTAAACCAAATAGAGTCAATTTTTTACAACAGTGTATATATATATAACTGTGTATATATAAGCATTGGATTTATACATATGCATATATATATTAGTGGTCACCCGTGCGATGCACGGGATTTTAAAAAGTCAATAATTATTAAAAAAAAAATTGTTATTTGGTTGTATTTTTTAATATTTTTATTTAGTTTGTATATATAAATCTTACTTCACACCATTAAAAATATTTAATATTTCACATTATTGAATTTTTTAAAAAAACTATCATACATTAAGTAAATCATCACATAAATAATAGCTAATTTATCTAAAAATTATTTCAGACAATCAAAAGTAGAGTAACAAAGGCATATCATAAATAATCAAAATGACTAATATTAAATAAAAGTAATACTAATTTTGTTTAATCAATAGTAGATATTACATTAATCATGCCACATAGTATAATGAATTAAAATAAATTTAATTTTAATTCCCATTATATTTAGTTAGTGGTTTAAAATTTTTTGCATGCTATTTGTTTTTTGGTTATATTGATTCATTAAACACAAATAGTTTTGGAATGATCAAAAAAAAGAAAAAGAAAAAGAAAAAAGGTTTGGAAATGCATTAAAGTTGAATTGACAAACATAAAGAATATAAATATTTAATTTATTCAAAAAAAATTTACATTTTTAATATGAGATCTCTTCCATTTGCTCAAACTCTAAATTTGAATAAAAAAGAAGAAATTTGTGACTTAGTTCTCAAAAGAAATGAGTTCTGAAAATAAATTTAATCATGAGTTATTTCAATAGGATAATCAACAATAAAAAATCAACTGATGAATACATGTTAAAGTATAAACCTATATTCAATAAATTTTGATGTGTTCTTCATTTTCAAGGGGTTATTTGGGATGATCTAAATAAGTGCACTTTTTGACTTTTTATGAAATATGGGTTGGGTTTGAAGTGGTATATTAAAGAGGTAATGTGACTTAAATAAGATAGTGACTTTTTGATTTTTTGACTTTTTTCAACCATGCCAAACTAGCTCTAAATCTGCACCAAAAAAAATGAAACATAAATAGTCAATAAGTGAGAAAGTTACAAATTGATAATAATAGCACTTTAAAAAGAAAAAAGAAAAAAAGAAGAGAGAATAAAATCTCAATTAAATGACACATTATTAGCAAAAAGAAAGAAATAAAGAAAAATATAGATTGTAACAAAAAAAATTAAAAATAAAATATTAATATACATTTATATAAACTCACTTTCACACAAATACAAAAACTCATTCAAGTATACATTTCAAACGTAAAGCAAATATTTAAGATTTGTAGGCCAGGATCATAAATGGCTCAATGTTGATTGCTTTTCCCTCCAATCTTCTGTTCATTGTTCTTTTTGCAGGAACTTGTTTTTATATTGAAAAAATTATGCTTAGACAAAAGATATATATGAAATTCTATCATGTTTAAAATTTATATGGATAATTAATTGATAATTTTAAAAGATAAAATATTAAGTTCAACTTGAAGGTAAACTTTAAAAAGATTAAGCTGAAATATACGAAAATTCTATAACAAACTAACAAAAATAAATATAGATCATTAAAAAAATTATCATCTTTTTGGGATATTTATATCCCAATCTTAATCTTTTTATTTAAAAATTTTATTATCTTTTATTTGAATTTCTATTTTGCAGTTCAAATCTAAATAATTATATTTTTATTTTTGTATATTTTCTTCATCTCTAGTTTTTTGTTATTCATATATAAATAGTTATCTTTTTATTTTAAAATTAAAAAGATTAAGCTAAAATATATGGGAATTCTAGAACAAACTCACATAATGTAAATATAGATGGTCAAAAAATTTATCATCTTTTTGGGATTTAGATTAAAAAGTTTATCATCTTTTTGGGATTTATATCTCTGAGAGGGGAGATTTCCATCTGATAGTACGGCCGAACAAAAGTACCGTCCAGCGTTACGGACTACGCGGCGCCGAGCAGATTGGACGGTTGGACGGCCGAGTTGTCTGGTTTGCTCGGGTGACGCGGTCAACCGGTAACCTCCTGAGGGCCGAGCTGGAGGTCGCTCGTGTGGGGCGAAGTCCGCGGTGGAGATTTCAGCCGAGCTGAAGGACTGACCGGGCTACGCGGAGGATGCGGCCTGGCCGGCATGCCACTGGCCGTCCAGCCGAGGCGAAGCGGTTGCGCGTGACCGAGATTGGAGATAAAACGGTTGGAGGCCGGCATGCCTCGCAACCGGTCAATCGCGATGAACCGATCGGGGGTAGCTCGGCATTGGCAGTTAGGTTCTCGCCTGGTCCCAAGTCACAGGCCGGCGGTACGTAGCACGGTTACGCGATTTCAAGTCTCCCAAGGGTTAGGCCGGTCATGGTACCCCGGCTAAGGGTGCCACCTGGGCCAATGGTGTGAAGGAGAGGACATCTGCTCCACGAACGCCTCAATACCGTTGGGCAGTTCTGCATGTACTGGAAGGAGGACAAAACCTTTATACGTGTAAGGTGGTGAGAGGCGAGCACTGCCACCTGTCCAGGGAAGGACAGCAGAGGTAGTGCGCGCACAATCTCGGAGCTGCGTGGCCAGCCTAGATATAGAGAGGGAAGGCGAACGTTACTGGTATGCGAACTCATTCTCACGAGCACTCTCTCTCTCTCTTCTCATTGTCTTCTTCCTCAGTGAACTGACTTGAGCGTCGGAGGGTTTTTCCGGCACACCACCGCCGGGCAGCTCACCGTTTTTGTGTTGCAGAGATAGACACCGTTACCAGAAGCTTGACGTTCAAGGCGTACGGAGAGCAAAGAATATTTCGCCCCCTTACAATTGGCGCCGTCTGTGGGAAGTCTTTGATTTTCAACCCTTGTTCTTCCAGCTTCTTCGATCATTTCCATGGCCAACAATGACGAAGTTCCGTTGTCCGTCGTCGATGGTGTGACTCCAGAGTATGTCCGAAGGAGAGAAGGTCCCCCTAATGTTCCAACCGTGGCGGGCCTAGAAACCTCTTTGCGCGGAGCGCGCGACAAACGTGGGAGGAGTTCAGATCGTTCACAAAGTCCAGAGGGCCGCTGGCGCCGGGGGGAGTCCCGTGAGGAGCGCCTGGAGCACAAACTCAAGGACCAAGAGGCCCTCATTCGTAAGATGGCGGCGGAGATGGAGCTCCTGAAGCGCCAAGTGAGGGGGAAGGGTGTTGCTGGAGTGGGCAACCTCAGTGAGCGCACCCCCTCCCCTCGTTCTTGTGGCCGCCGCCAGAGGAGGACTCATTCAATCTCCATCACCAGGAACTATGGGGTTGGAGATTCCGACCAGCGCGAGGGCAGATCCATCACTCGCGACAGCACCTATCGCCCCTCACGCCCGTCGTCAACGTCGCGATACTCTGCCTCCTCCCGTTCCAGAGATCTTAGGGACGTGCTGGAGGAGAGAGCGCGCCATCGGGAGGCGCAAAGGGTGCCGGCGCTACAGCGATTGAGTGCCCCAGTTCGTTGCAGTGAAGAAGTGGTGATGCCGGCACCCAGAAACATAGCCCCAGCACTGGAGGATAAAGAGCTGGCTAGGCTTACGTCCACGCCGTTGTCCCCAGAAATTGAGAGCACACCACTCCCTGCCGGATTCCACCAGCCTAAATTTACTTTGTACGACGGCTGGACGGATCCGTACATGCATGTGAGTCATTACCGGCAAGTAATGGCAGGCCACCGTCGGAACGACGCCTTGATGTGCCTCATATTCCCAGCAAGCTTGGGAGAACTGGGCTTGAAGTGGTTCGAAAGGCTCCCGGAGGGGAGTATCGAGGGGTGGCAACAACTAGCGGAAGCCTTCGTCACCAGATTCAAAACCAACACTCGAACGCCGAAGGAGGTCGACCACCTCCTGGGCGTCAAGATGGAGTCTGGGAGTTCGCTGAAGGCATACAATGCGAAGTACTGGGAGACTTACAATGAGATCCTCGATTGCCCTACCAATCTGGCGATCACTCAATACAAGAGGGGTCTCCCAGTCGGACATAGACTGCGAGATTCGCTCACGATGCATCAGCCCACCACCATGGAATCTTTGATGCAGCGGATCAACGAGCACATTCGTGTGGAAGATGACGCTGCCTCTGCGACCGAGAAGAATAATCCGGTCGCGGTGGGCAGGACAGCGGGGAAAGTTAACTCGGTTGGGCAGGAGGATAACCGCCCATGTGACCGACCAAAAGATCAGCGCCGAGGGACCGGCCAAAATGACAAAAACAGAGGTCGCAGAAATGACCGGGCTGATGCACCCCGCGACACAGCAGAAGATGCCAAGAGAAAACTGAAGGCGCGGACAGGGATTACCACGGTCTTCAAAATTCCCATCTACCGCATTTTGAGCGAGATCCGCGGGGAGCCTTTTGTCCGTTGGCCGGCCAAGTTAGGGAGCGCGCAGCGAGGCTTCAATCCAAAATATCGCTGCACCTTCCATGAAGAACGGGGACACCGGACAGAAGACTGCTTGCCGCTCAAACAGCACCTGGAGGAGTTGGTGGCGGCGGGTCACCTTGACCAATACATAGATGGGGGAGTCAAGGCCGCGCCAACCGGGCAAACCGAGCCCAATGGCATGGCCGCCCTGGAGGCGCCCCCGCAAGGTGTGATCAACGTCATCCACGGCATCATTGAACCGGCAAGGGTTTGCGAACTTAGAGGGATGATAAAGAAGGCTGAGCACATGAGGGAAGTGCTCTCTGTTCAGCCCGCCGTGAAGAAGGGAAAAACCGAGGAGAAAGACATCCTTTCGTTTTCGACCAAAGACTTGGAAAGGGTGCAGATGCCGCACAACGACGCCTTGGTGGTGACCCTTCGCGTCAAAGATTTTGATATCAAGAGAATATTGATCGACCAGGGGAGTTCGGTCGAAATAATGTATTATGACGCGTTCAAACAGATGAAGTTGGAAGACAAGGATTTGGCTTCTGCAACGTCTTCTTTGGTCGGCTTCAACTCGCAACCAGAATGGCCGATTGGAAAGATTATCTTGCCGGTCAAGGCGGGGTCGGTTGTGAAGCAAGTAGAATTCTGGGTGCTCAGAGTTCCATCGACTTACAATTTGATTCTGGGCCGAGGTTGGCTACACTCCATGCAAGCGGTCGCTTCGACCTTCCATCAAGTCATGCGCTTTCCAGCCTCCAACGGGCGAATAGAGGAAGTTTGGGGAGACCAGGTGATGGCCAAACAGTGCTTCGTTGCGGTGAATGGCAGCCGAGCGGCCAAAGGGTTTGTTCAGATGATAGAGGGGCCCGAGGGAAAGGAGGTCCTTGAAGACGTGGGCAGAAAGGCCGAGGAAAAGTCAGTCGAAGATTTGGTGGAAGTTCGCATCGACGAGAAGGATCCGACTAAGTTCTTCCTCCTGGGATCGTCTTTGTCTAGCGCCGAACGATCGGATTATGTCAATTTCTTGGTTGCCAACTTGGAGGCTTTCGCATGGACGCCTTACGATATGCCTGGCGTCGACCCAAGCTTCATCTGCCACCAATTGAATGTCTTCCCCAATGCGCGCCCAGTCATATAAAGGACGCGCCGTTCAGCCTTGCACCACGCTGAAGTGGTGGCAGAAGAAGTGAAGAACTTGTTGGAAGCCGGTGCGATTGAAGAAGTGCAGTACCCTCGGTGGATATCTAACACGGTGGTGGTTCCTAAGAAGAACGGCAAGTGGCGAGTCTGCGTGGATTACAAGACTGTCAACCGCGCATGCCCAAAGGATAGCTTTCCTCTCCCTCGAATTGACCAGCTGGTGGACTTAACCGCTGGCCATCAGAGGTTTAGCTTCTTGGACGCATATCGCGGTTATCATCAAATAGCCATGTACAAGCCGGACAGGGAGACCACGTCCTTCACCACCCCCAGAGGCTTATACTGCTACAAGGTCATGCCGTTCGGATTGAAAAACGCCGGGGCAACCTTTCAGCGGATGGTGACAAAAATGTTCGCCCCTCTCTTGGGCAGAACTATGGAAGCCTATATCGACGATATGGTGGTGAAGAGTAAGGAGAAGTCTCAGCACCTCGCCGACCTAGCAGAAATGTTTGCCATACTCAAGCGTCACAAGCTTCGCCTGAACGCCTCTAAGTGCGCCTTTGGAGTTGGCACTGGGAAATTCCTAGGTTTTTTGGTCACAAACCGAGGAATTGAGGCTGACCCATCGCAGATCAAGGCAATACAAGAATTGGAACGCCCTAACTCCACGAAGGACGTGCAACATCTTGCCGGGATGGCAGCCGCGCTGAACAGATTTATCAGCCGGTCTTCGGATCGTTGCAGGCCCTTCTTCAAAACTTTGAAATCCAAGTTCTTTTGGGATGAGGAGTGCGACCGTGCTCTGGCGGACTTGAAAGCGTATCTCTCTTCAGCACCTATTCTGGTTACACCTCAGCCTGGCGAGGAGTTATATCTCTACTTGGCGGTCTCTCAACATGCGGTGAGCGCTGTTCTAGTCCGCGCTGAGGGCGTTCAGCATTTGCCCATTTTCTACGTAAGCAAGACTTTGCTCCCGGCCGAAACGAGGTATCTTCCCTTGGAAAAATTGGCGTTGGCTCTCATGATGGCATCAAGAAAGCTGGCACACTACTTTCATGCCCATACAATAGTGGTGTTAACCGAGTTCCCGCTCAAGGTGCTCTTCGAAAAGGCGGACTTTACTGGGAGAATTCTGAAATGGGCCGTAGAATTAGGCCAGTACGACATTAAGTTCCAACCGCGCACCGCAATCAAGGCTCAAGCCCTTGCAGATTTTGTGGCGGAATTTGCCCCAGGTACACATCCAGTCTGTCCGGTTGATTTGGTTGGTGCGGACTTAGCACAACCCATGGTTCTGGCAACGCGAGCAGGGGAAGAGCAAAGCTTGCCTGAAATAGCAACGGACGACGACTCATTGAAAGAAGAGCCCAGCAATGACGTGGAAAGAGACCAGATTGAGCCTACCAGAGACTTGGAATTGAGAAGCTCCCAAAATCCTTCTGATTGCTGGAAGCTGTTTCTTGGCGAGATATGGAAGTTGTTCGTTGATGGGGCGTCCAATAGGCATGGGGCTGGACTGGGAATTGTATTAACTTCGCCAGATGGGCTAATTATTGAGCAAGCAATTACGCTCGGCTTCCCAGCATCCAACAACGAGGCGGAGTATGAAGCCCTCCTGGCTGGTCTGAGAAGCGCGCTGAGAATGAAGGTGACAGCCCTTATGGTGTTCAGTGACTCCAAGTTGGTGGTCAATCAAGTCTCAGGGGAGTATGAGGCCAAAGATGAAAGAATGGCCAAGTATCAGGCGCTAGTGCGAGCGGAAGTCAAGAAGTTCGATGCCATCAGAGTTGAACAGATCAACCGCGAGAGAAACAGCACAGCTGATGAATTGGCCGGTCTTGCTTCCACTCAGACAACCTTTCCCAATCCCTTGATGATTGAATTTTTACCCCGGCCGAGCATTGAGGAACCAGAAGCAACCGAGGTATTCTGCACCGACTTAGGACCTTCCTGGATGGATCCCATCGTCGCCTTTTTGAAAGATCGAACTCTACCAGAAGAAAAGAAGGCGGCCCACAAGATCCGGGCAAAGTCAGAGCGGTTTTGGCTCTCACCTTCCGGGGCCTTGTACAAAAAATCTTTCACGGGGCCGTATTTGAAGTGTGTCCACCCCTCTAAGGTGGAAGCTTTCCTCTTTGAGATCCATGAAGGCATCTGCGGCAGCCATACTGGGGGTAGATCTCTAGCCTACCGAGCAATCTCGCAGGGTTATTGGTGGCCATGCATGCAAGCGGACGCTCAAAAATACGTTCGCCGATGTGAAAAGTGTCAAAAATTTGCTCACCAGATTCACCAGCCAGCAAGGGAGTTACTCTCACTCACAAGTCCTTGGCCGTTCGCACTCTGGGGATTGGATATTGTTGGGCCCCTTCCAGTTGCACCGGGCAATCGCAAGTTTTTCATCGCAGCCACCGATTATTTCACCAAGTGGGTGGAGGCTGAGCCACTGGCCACCATTAAGGAGAAGGACGTTAAGAAATTTGTCTGGCAAAATGTGATCACTCGCTTCGGTATACCCAGGGCGCTCATCTCAGATAATGGCACTCAATTCGACGGGAAACTCTTCCGCGGATTTTGCGAAGAGTTGAAGATCGAATTCTACAATTCAACGCCGGCCTATCCTCAGTCTAATGGCCAAGCAGAGGCCTCAAACAAGACCATTCTGGACGGGTTGAAGAAGCGGCTCGAGAAGGCGAAGGGAAAGTGGGTTGAAGAGCTTCCTAGTGTGCTATGGGCATACCGCACTACACCAAGACGATCGACCGGGGAAACACCGTTCGCTTTGGCCTATGGTATGGAGGCCATCATCCCACTAGAGATTGGCATGCCAACCATCCGCTCAGAAAGCTTCCAGCCAGATCTGAACAATGAAGCCGTGGCACTAGAGTTGGACCTTGCTGAGGAAAGACGAGAGCGCGCATTGATCCATATAGCGGCCTATCAGCAGGAACTCTCTAAAAAATACAACAAGGCAGTGCATCCCAGGCTATTCAAGATTGGGGATTGGGTCCTAAGGAAGGTGCTTGGCAACACAGTGGTCCCTGGCGAAGGCAAACTCGGTGCAAATTGGGAAGGACCATACAAGGTGGTTGGTCTTGCAGGCAAGGGGGCATACCATCTGGAAGATTTAGATGGCAAGGCCGTCCCCAGACCGTGGAACGCAGCAAACCTTAAGGTCTTTTACTTTTAAGATGTAATTTGCTTTTGTTTAGCTTTCTTAGACCTTTAGCCGTCTGGCACTACATGTAAGAGAATAGCATTGCCTTTACAATGTTTATGTAATGAAAGCTAGCTATATTGTTGTTGCTGTATTACATTGTTGTTTTTTGTATTACATCTTTGTACAATGGCACTGCACGGTCGCAAGGCATGCCAGGGGCAAGAACCGACCTGAAGAGAACCGGACTGTTTTCCTCGGAATGGGAGCAGACCGCACTAGGGCCGAGCTGGTTTTGCTCGCCCAGTGGGAATGTTGGCGGCATGACCAACCGGACTGAAACATTGGTGAATTGCCCAATGTAGAGCCGAGCTGATTTTGCTCGGCCCATCAATCATATTGGTGAATTGCCCAATATGGGAAATGAGCTGATTTTGCTCGGAGGAATTAGCAATGTTGGTGTCTTGTCCAGCAATTGTAAGGCCGAGCTGAATTTGCTCGGCCGAAAGGAAATACTGGCAAATTGAACAAACTTCAAAAAGGCGAGCTAGTTTTTGCTCGGCCAACTAATTATTGCCAACCGAGCAGGGATTGCAAGGTTACTTGAAGGCTTATCGTTTGCGCGGTTTAGCCGACCTGCCAGTTCCACTAAATTTGAAACAAGAAATTCAAATATACAGAAGCCGAACAAGAACAGCAGATGAACGAGCAAAAAGTTCACATTTCATTAATAGAACAAGTTCAGTACAATAGGGGGGGCATAGCCCGGTTACATTGCAAAAAAGAAAGAAAACAAAAACAAAGCAAGAACTTGGAAAAGGAAATCTTCAATCAAGATCAAGGCGTTGTTCGGCTTCCCCAACGGCCACCTCGGCGTTTGGGAGCGGTTGCTCGGGCAGGCTCTCCTCGGCTTCGGCGTCAGTGCCGTCCAGTGCGACATCCTCCCGATCAATTGTTCCATCTTCGGCATTGGGGGATGCGTCCGATGGAGTTTGCTCGGTCGGATTCTCGATCTGCTCGGTCTCCTTCTGTGCGGCAGCTTCTTCCTCAGCCTCCTTCCTTGCCTCCGCAATGAGCCGGTTCTGGGTGGCGTTGGCGTAGGCCTGCATGTAGTCCGGGATGTGCGCGGCAGGAAGGTTGTTGAACATGTCAGAATCGCGGCCAAGGCCAACTTTCTCCACGGCGGCTTTCCAGCCGCACTGGAAAAAGATGTCCTTGGTGGCCCGGACTTGACGTTCATATGTTTTCTCCCCCTGGGCGTAACCCCGGTCTTCTGCATCGTCCACGGCCTTGTCCTTCTCGGCCTTGTGAGCGTCGCGCAGTTTGCGGAGCTCGGCCAAGTACCGCGCTTTGGCTTTCTTCGCGGCCTTGGTTTTCTCTTCCTCAGCCCGGTCGAGCTTCTGGCGCAGCTCGGCCCGCTCGTCTTTGACGATCACTTGCTCGGCCTTGAGCATTTCTATCTCGGCCTTGAGCACTTTGTTCTCGGTGATGGCGTCTCGGAGGCTCTGCCGAACTGCAACCATCCGCTCGTGGGCGAGATAGTTCTTTTGTGCGGCCTGCAAACACAACAGATTATCAGTATACACTAGCCGAGCAAAAAACCGAGCACACAGTTGAAGAAAAAATGGAGCAACTTACCAGCACAATGGATTCTGCAGCCGAGCGAAGGACCTTGAGGTCGGATAGCTCGTCATGCTTTTTCATGTCCCCGGGCAGGATCAATCCCTTGGTCATAGTGAAACCAAGCGAGTGATCCTTGTCCTCGGAGACCAAATCTGCGGCGGAGACTGCTCGGCCCTTGTAGACAAACTCGGGCGCCCAGACCGGGGGGCAGCAGGGGCCTTGCCCTTGGATTTGCGGGCAAGATGTTGCTCGGTCTGGTCGCCGAGCTCGGTTGAGGCGACTTCAGTGGAGCCTTCATCCACAAGGCTTTGCCCGGCCGCCTCCCTCCTTTGTTTCTTCTTTGGCCGGCCAGCCGGTTGTTCGCTGGCCAGGGCGAGCACCGCCCCTTCTTTTTGTCCGGCGGGGGTGGAAGATGTTCCCCCGGTTGCTTCTGGGGGTTGGGACTCGCCTTCGTCCCCGGTGATCATTGCCTTGATTGCCCTTATCTTCGCCATTTCTTGCTCGGCGGTTGTTGGAACGAGCCTGATCGGTGGCAGAGTTGGATCGGGCTCTGGGGATGGCGCACGCAGAAAGTCAGTGACTTTGCCTCTGCGCGGTGCTTGGTAATTGTACGTTTGTTCGAAACCGAGCAGCACCGATGCTTCTCTCTCCTCGGCCGGATGTCGAAGTAAAGCTCGGATGGCCTCTTGGTTGGCGTGCGGATAGCTTGCTGCAAGGTTCTTATCTGCAGAAAAAAGACAAGTGTCAGACCGGTGCAAAATAGCAATAATGAAATGCAGAGAAAAATAGTACGGTCGACCGGGCTGCTTACCAGCACTACCCCTGTTTTTCTTAATCCGCCAGCCCGGTATGGGTGCCTCTAGGTCTTCATAACGACCGGACACCCACAGAAAGTCATCATCATTTGTCTCTTTGTCCGGGTTACCCTCGACGAGCTTTGCTCGGCCCTTCTTGACTTTAAGGTACCAGCAAAGCCCGCTCTTATTTCTACTAAGGCTGTACTGGTGAAAAATTTCTGCTAATCCGAGGTTAAGGCCGAGCAAACGGTTTAACGCGGCGACCCCGTTTATGATCTTGTAAGTGTTGTTGGAGACTTGGCTCGGGCAAAGCTTTGTCTGCCTCAAAAACTCGCAGATCAAAGGTTGCACGGGGAAGCGCAGTCCTCCTTCAACGATTGATACGACCGTGAAGGGGCACCGGTCTAAGTCCCCCCACGGCGTAGCTCCCTTCTTAGCGAGCTCTATGATCACATCGTCGGGAATGTTGTACTCCTCTCTAAACTGCGCCATCGCACCGGGCGAGCTAACCTTATAACGGTATTTCCCCATCTATTGTATCTCGGTCTTATTTGCTATATGGTACGTCGGTCAAAAATGTAGTGGCTGCTCGGACTTTGAGCTCCACCAACAATAATGCTGGATTGGACGGTCCTACTTGTTCTGCATGTTGAAAAATAAGTCCAAGGGTTAGCACGGCATATATTGCTCGGCCCTTAATGGAAATAGTTTAACTACGGACTTCGTCGTCTTGACCGACAAGTCCCAGCTCGGTACAACTTTATTTGTGCTCAAGCCTCCTAGTCGGGTTCTAGCTCGGTGGAGATTTATTGGTGGATCTGTTCGACCCCTCAGCTCGGTTAAGGTTCAGGGCCGTGGTTTCGTATTCTAGTTCGGTTCTCCCCCATCGCCGACCTAATGGGACATTCAGCCCGGTCGCGGCCTCTCCGAGAAGCCACAAACCGGTTTTTACTCGGCTGCAGCCCTAATTGTGGATCTAAATGAGCGCTTTGCTCGGTTTGGCCCAGTATTCAACGTGTTCTTCCAGTTCTTCCTAAGTTCTTGGTTCATTGTTCATCTTAGGGGAAAACAGGGGGCACGAGGGCCTCTTTCACCCCACAGGTTCCAGTTATTCTAGGGTGTGGCCCTAATGATCTAAAAGGAGGGGGCACAACTAAGGTTCCAACATCCCCAAACAAAAAACTCAAAGAACACAATGGTATAAATATGAAGAACGAATACAAAAACCAGAAAAACGGAAGTTGAAAACACAAGGGAGGAGCGATGTACCAAGAATAGACTTGAAGTGAGGAGGTCCACCAAAGCTCAGGCACAGCGTCAAAAACGGCAAGAATGAACGGGTGAGGAAGCAACAGAGAGGGATGCAGAAGTTTTGGAGGCAGAGGATTAGGGTTTGTTTGAGAACGATGGTGAACAGTGAAGGGTCTAAACCCTTCGTTTGAGGGTTTAATGATGGAGGGAAGAGACCAAACGGCGCAGCCGTTTGAAATTCGTGCGTGGGAAACAGCTGGATGCACGATCCAATGAGGAGGTGACACATGGCACCGAGAAATGCGGCTGTCAGTACGGCTGAAAGACCTTTGACGTGACTGTGGAGATAATGGCCGGCCAATCGAGTTTGCTCGGCAGCAGAAGTGTCTCCGATTCAACTGTCGCTCGGTGACAAAAACTTGCCCAATTAAGCTCGGCCTAGCAGGATCGCAACTCAACCTTGGCTCGGGCAAGGTAAACCCAATCACGACAGCTCGGATGGGTTTAAGGGGCAATTGAGAGGGGAGATTTCCATCTGATAGTACGGCCGAACAAAAGTACCGTCCAGCGTTACGGACTACGCGGCGCCGAGCAGATTGGACGGTTGGACGGCCGAGTTGTCTGGTTTGCTCGGGTGACGCGGTCAACCGGTAACCTCCTGAGGGCCGAGCTGGAGGTCGCTCGTGTGGGGCGAAGTCCGCGGTGGAGATTTCAGCCGAGCTGAAGGACTGACCGGGCTACGCGGAGGATGCGGCCTGGCCGGCATGCCACTGGCCGTCCAGCCGAGGCGAAGCGGTTGCGCGTGACCGAGATTGGAGATAAAACGGTTGGAGGCCGGCATGCCTCGCAACCGGTCAATCGCGATGAACCGATCGGGGGTAGCTCGGCATTGGCAGTTAGGTTCTCGCCTGGTCCCAAGTCACAGGCCGGCGGTACATAGCACGGTTACGCGATTTCAAGTCTCCCAAGGGTTAGGCCGGTCATGGTACCCCGGTTAAGGGTGCCACCTGGGCCAATGGTGTGAAGGAGAGGACATCTGCTCCACGAACGCCTCAATACCGTTGGGCAGTTCTGCATGTACTGGAAGGAAGACAAAACCTTTATACGTGTAAGGTGGTGAGAGGTGAGCACTGCCACCTGTCCAGGGAAGGACAGCAGAGGTAGTGCGCGCACAATCTCGGAGCTGCGTGGCCAGCCTAGATATAGAGAGGGAAGGCGAACGTTACTGGTATGCGAACTCATTCTCACGAGCACTCTCTCTCTCTTCTCATTGTCTTCTTCCTCAGTGAACTGACTTGAGCGTCGGAGGGTTTTTCCGGCACACCACCGCCGGGCAGCTCACCGTTTTTGTGTTGCAGAGATAGACGCCGTTACCAGAAGCTTGACGTTCAAGGCGTACGGAGAGCAAAGAATATTTCGCCCCCTTCAATCTCAATCTTAATATTTTTTATTTAAATATTTTTTATATTTTATTTAAATTTTATTATATTTAAAATTTATATAGATAATTAATTCATGATTTTAAAAGATAAAATATTAAGTTCAACTTGAAGATAACTTTTAAAAAGATTAAGCCGAAATATATGAGAATTCTACAACAAACTCACATAAGGTAAATATAGATGGTTAAAAAATTTATCATATTTTTGGAATTTATATCTCAATCTTAATCTTTTTTATTTAAATATTGTTTTATCTTTATTTGAATTTTTATTTTTCAATTCAAATCTAAATAGTTATATATATATATTTTTGTATATATTTTATCTCTATTTTTTTGTTGTTCATATCTAAATAATTATCTTTTTATTTTAAAATTATTTGAATTTTTTTTACTTAAATATTTTTTAATTGTTCATATATAAATATTTAAATTTTTATTTTTAAAATTAATTGACTCGTAATATTTTTTATTTACTTATTTTTTAATCTTTTATTTGGCTCTTTATATTATTAGTTGAAATTTGAATAGTTATCTTTTTATTTTATTTTTTTTATATTTTTATCTCTACTTCTTTGTTGTTCATATCTAAATATTTGTTGTTTATTTCTAAGTAGTTATCATTTTATTTAAATATATATAATCCTTTTGGCTTTTGAGATTTAGATAATTAACATATGATTAAAAATTAGGAAAAGTGAGAGGGGAGACTTGAGAGGTGACACGTAGGAGATAAAATTCATAAGAGTTTAGTATTAAGAGTTTGGAGAATTCTCATACTCCAATACATTTGTTGTTTATATCTAAGTAGTTATCATTTTATTTAAATATATATAATCTTTTTGGCTTTTGAGATTTAGATAATTGACATATGATTAAAAATTAGGAAAAGTGAGAGGGAAGACTTGAGAGGTGACACGTAGGAGAGAGAATTCGTAAAAGTTTAGTAAGTAGTTATCATTTTATTTAAATATATATAATCCTTTTGGCTTTTGAGATTTAGATAATTGACATATGATTAAAAATTAGAAAAAGTGAGAGGGATGACTTGAGAGGTGACACGTAGGAGATAAAATTCGTAAAAGTTTAGTATTAAGAGTTTGGAAAATTCTCATACTCTAATACATTTGCTTATATATAAGTACTAGCCTATCACCCGTGCTATGCACGGGATAATTATAAATATTTATATTTGTTTTATATTTTTTAAATATATAAATTATTTTTTTAAAGATTTTTTATAAAAATAATTTAACAATCTTATCACTAACCATAGTGTATAGGAGAAGTTGAAAAGGGTACTGCAGTAACTACACATGGATTGTATCTATAATTATTTGTATGATGGGATTTTAAATGCTGATTAGGGGATTTTGACCAAATCAATAAATGCAGGCATCTGGAAAGACATGTGGATTGAAAAAATTTAATAAATGCTGATAAGGGATTTTGACCAAATCAATAAATACTGAGATTTTTTTAAAAATAAAAAATAAAAAATATAGAAAATTCAGATTAGGATATTGAAGCTCTCATAGGCCTTGGGGTTAAAATCTTTTGCTTAATATATAGTATAGATAATATAATATATATATATATATATATATAGATTATAAGATGAGAGAAATAAAGTGCTATCTTATTATAATGGAGGAGATCTTATAAAAAAAAACGTGTAGACATGAATACCCTCCTATTTTATTGTGTTTACAATTATCTATATATATGAATTGTGATTTTTAATTTTTTTTTAAATGTCTTCTTTTTTTCCTTTTTTATATTATATTAAAGTTTAATATTTGATAATAATCATATGTGTTGGACTTTTCAAGGAATTAAATGTCTTTTTTTTTATATATATATTAAAATTTAATATTTTGATAATAATCATATGTGTTGGACTTTTCAAGAAATTTTTTTTTATGTTTGTTCTTAATGCATTAAAGTGTTATTATGAGGGATAATAATCATATGTGTTGGGACTTTTCAAGAAATTCACATCTGTTGGATTTCAAAGAATTTTTTTTTATCCTTGTTTTTAATGCATTAAAGTGTTATTATGAGGGTAAGACTTGGGAGTTGGGAGATGTTAATAAATGTTAAGATTTTATTTTATTTTTTAAATAAAAAAATCAAGAAATTTAGATTGAGAGATTGGAGCTCCCACAAGGCTTGGGGTTAAAACCCCCTTTTGCTTAATATATAGTATAGATATTGCTTATATATATAGTATAGATTTTTATTGTAAAAATTATTTGACTTTTTTTTATTTAAATATTTTTTAATTGTTCACATATAAATAGTTAACTTTTTTTTTTAAAATTAATTGACTTGTAATATTTTTATTTAGTTATTTTTTAATCTTTTATTTGGCTCTTTATATTATTGGTTGAAATTTGAATAGTTATCTTTTTATTTTATTTTATTTTATATTTTTATGTCTACTTCTCCGGTGTTCATATCTAAATATTTGTTGTTTATATCTAAGTAGTTAACATTTTATTTAAATATATATATAATCCTTTTGTCTTTTGAGATTTAGATAATTGACATATGATTAAAAATTAGAAAAAGTGTGAGAGAAGATTTGAGAGGTGACACGTAGGAGAGAGAATTCATAACAGTTTAGTATTAAGAATTTGGAGAATTATCATACTCCAATACATTTGCTTATATCTTTTTGGGATTTAGATTAAAAAGTTTATCATCTTTTTGGGATTTATATCTCAATCTTAATATTTTTTATTTACATGTTTTTTATATTTTATTTAAATTTTTATTATATTTAAAATTTATATGGATAATTAATTAATGATTTTAAAAGATAAAATATTAAGTTCAACTTGAAGATAAATTTTAAAAAGTTTAAGCCGAAATATATGGGAATTTTGCAACAAACTTACATAAGGTAAATATAGATCGTTAAAAAATTTATAATATTTTTGGAATTTATATCTCAATCTTAATATTTTTAATTTAAATATTTTTTTATCTTTTATTTAAATTTTTATTTTTCAATTCAAATCTAAATAGTTATATATATATTTTTATCTCTATTTTTTTTTTGTTCATATATAAATAATTATCTTTTTATTTTAAAAATTATATGACTTTTTGTTATTTAAATATTTTTTAATTGTTCATGTATAAATAGTTAACTTTGTATTTTTCAAATTAATTGACTCGTAATATTTTTTATTTAGTTATTTTTTAATCTTTTATTTGACTCTTTATATCATTGGTTGAAATTTGAATAGTTATCTTTTTATTTATTTTATTTTTTATATTTTTATCTCTACTTCTCTGTTGTTCATATCTAAATATTTGTTGTTTATATCTAAGTAGTTATCATTTTATTTAATTAAATATATATAATCCTTTTGGTTTTTGAGATTTAGATAATTGACATATGATTAAAAACTAGGAAAGTGGAAGGGGTGACTTGAGAAGTGACACACATGCAGGGGCGGAGGCGCACAGTGGCCAGGGGGTCACGTGCCCCCTCTGGGTTTTTGGAATTTTTTTTTTTTTGGTTTCAAACCTAAGGAAAATATTTTAAATAAAAAAATTTATAAAAATTATTTAAAGTGAAATGTCAATGACATTTTTAAAATTATGAAAACAATAATGATTATTTTAATTGAAAGTAAAGAGACTATGATAAGTTATATTATTATTTATGAAAATTTCAATATAATAGTGATGTCTATCATTATTGACATGCAAACATAATTAAACATCAATGAAGATATATGAAATTTATTGGATTGTTAGGTACATTTGATATGTAGAGTTTGTCCTCCATATGTTTCTTTCTATTCATAACTAAAATAACCGCTATATAAATTATAATCAAGCAACACATCTTCAATTATAAAAAAAAAAAAAAATTATAACAAGTTATAATTAATATCAAAATGAGTCATAACTAATTATTATTAGTAATATTAGTCATAACCAAAATAACAACCACAATAAATTATAACTAAATTATATCTAACACTATAATGTGTCATAACTAAAGACCACAAAGATCATAATTGCGACATATGATTGATACTTTTTTTTATGGTGTGTTTTATAGAATTTCTCTACTAAAATATATTATTTCTATCTCAACTTATCTTCTTTTTTAATTTTCTAATCTACCTGTAAATAGTTACTTCCTAATATTTATATAAAATTTAATCTCAAATCCTTTAATTTAAAATTCACATTTACCCAAATAGACTTTTAATATTTAAGTTTAGTAATATCTCATTATTGTTTATTAAAAATATAAAAAATAATTGCTTGGTTAGAGTTTTTCAAAAACACTTTTCAGAAAATTCTACTTTCTTGTTTTCCGTTTTTTTTATTTTTACTGAATTTTTTAAATATTTTAAGTAATGTTTTTAATTTTTAGACATACCTAACATAAATATACCTAAAAAGCAAAAAATTTGTGAAAAAAAGCTTTTAAAAATTCACTAAATACCCAAAATACCAAAAAAAAAAAAACGATAATTCTATACATTATTTGTATTTTTATGTATTTATTAATTTTAAAAATATTTTTCACAAATTTTTTACTTTTAAATATATCTAAGTAAAGTGCATCTAAAAAAGTTAAAAAAAAATTTAAAATTTTAAAAATTTCACTAAAAACAAAAAAAAAAAAACATGAAAACAAAAAAACTCAATTTTCAAAAAATTTAATCAAAAACTCAAACTAAACACACTGATGTTATCATTAATTTGTGCCCCTCTCCATGAATTTCTTGGCTACGCCACTGCACACAGGAGAGAGAAGAGTTTAGTATTAAGAGTTTGGAGAATTCTCGTACTCTAATACATTTGCTTATATATATATAGTATAAGTATAAGTATAAGTATATTTGCTTATATATAGTATATATATATATTTTTTTTGACCTATATAATATAAATTAATTAGAAATGCTATTAGATTAAAATTAAGATAAAAGAGCTTCGAAATTAGTTTATAAAATTAAAAATATTTTATGTTAATATGTGATTAGTAGGGATGGGCGCATGTTAGTTGTGGCCACAGAACCTCCAATTCACAATTCGTCCATCAAATTGGTAGATTGGAGAAAATCAATCCGTATCCGTCCGCCAATCCACCGAATGTGGATTGAGTAGATTGGCGGATGGATGCGAATCGGTTTGACGGTTTAAAATTTTATAAACTTTCAACTTAATTCAACCTGTGCACTTCCTAAAAAAAAAAAAAGTATTGCAATCGATGACTTAAAAAAGTATTACAACCACTGCATGTCTCATCCAAAGAAAGAAAATTTGAAACTTTAGAATATTAAGATCACTGCATGCCTCATTCACATGTCACAATCACAGCATGCATTATCAACATAAAACCACCAAAATTATGACAGAGCAATAGTAGAAATTGTATGCCTCTGTATTGTTATATCTATATCTATTTTTGAAACAAAACCAACCGGTATTATCATCTTTTAATTTATTATTTTTAGAATTAGATTTTAAAAACCAAAAAATATAGATAAATAATATATTTATTTTTTTCAATTCAAAAAATATATTCAAGTTAATTTTTTTTAACAGAATATTTAAACTCTTTTTCAATTGAAAACACAAACAAAATATCTAAACAAATTAAAAACACAAAGTCTTACAAATTACTAGGTGTACTCGTGGTTTGGCGGTTTAGTTGCAGTAAAAGGAACCTCAAATCTCCCATCCGTCCAAAACTAGGCGGATTGGAAAAAATTAATCTGCAACCATCCGCTCGTTATCACACATCTGTCCAAAATACGGCGGATTAGTTTGGTTCGGTCGATTTGAGCGGATCGGTATATCCGCTGTACACCCCTAGTGATTAGAATTAAAGTTAATAATTGAACAGAAAGGAGAGAGAGAGAGAATAGGAGTATTGAGGTTATTTTTCACATACCATTAACGATGTTAATATTACATTTTAATAAAAAATCATATGAAATTATTTGGAAAATTTACATATAAATCCTAATAGGTGAATTTATTTTTTAATAGGTTTCACAATAATTAATGACGTTTTTCATCAAACACTATTAAAAAAAGTTACTAATTGTTAATTTTTAGTGACAGTTTAAAAATTTTACACAAAAGATGTCACTAATTATAAGTTTTAGTGACAGTTCAAAAAAATTGTCACAAATTTTTTTATTAATTTTTAACTTTTAGCGACAGTTTGAAAAAATCGTGACAGAAAAATTACTAATTGTTAATTTTTAGCAGCATGTAAAAAATTGTCAAAAAATTATTTTTAGCGACGATTTTATTAAATTTATTTTCAATAGGAGTTAGGGAGAATTAAGTCCAGCTATTAAGACCTATTGGTAATTTACCCAAGTATTTTTTGGCTATTTTTGAAAGACAAATGGTGAAGTACTTTAGAGCCAAACCGGAGCAAAATCCACGTTTGTTAGCAGATTAGGTTGGATGAGAATATTAGTGAAGGGATGGTTAGTGAAGAGATTATTAATGTGAGAATTAAGTAAAAGTGTATTTATTTTGATAATAGTGTAGGGATGGTTAGTAATGAAATTGTTAAATTATTTTTATATAAAATAAATAAAAAATTATTTTTATATTTAAAAAACTAAAATAACAAGTATAATTGGTATAAAAAAAGTGTGTTGTTTCAGATGTTCGGACGGACGATCGAATAGATTCAATTCGCTCATTATTTTTCTAAACTCACCCTCTACCTAGCCAAGCTGTTAATCCCCTAAGAAGGATTAGTAAGCCAATTCAACTCTCAATCTGCCGTTTCATTTCTCCACCGAGCATGCCGGGATTGGGACACACAATCATGGTAGTCCAATCTGACCACTCAACCCGCGAAACAACATGACGTTTTTGTGTTATTGAGGAGAGACCAAGCGTAATTTTGTCAGATTATTAAGACTTTTCTGTGTAAACCCTCAGCTAAGTAAGTGTAATTACCTAAAACAAAACAGAAACCAAAACGAAAGCGAAACCGAAACCAGAGTCAAGCTCAACAAGATCGAAGATGGACCATCCATGGCGTCATCGACCATCCCACCTCCCTCCTTCAATCCAAACCCTAATGTTCAACCCCACATCCCTCACCCCTTCTACGATGCGTTTTATCGATCATCATGGTATTCCGCAATCTCCACCGTCCGTTTTCCGATCCTCGGCCTTGGCTTCGAAACCCTAGCTTGGAGTACGGCCAGTTCCATGGGGGTGTTGGATTTAAGAGGATGAGAGATGATGAGATTGATGCTGGATCGTCGAGAATTTCTCCGAGGATGAGCGTAGATTGAAGTTGATTCGCGATCATGGTGTTGTATCTAGTGGTTCATCGCAAGGTATGGATTTTAATCGCCAAACAAATGAATTTGTTGAAGAAAACTCGGTTTTCGATAGGCATTTTGGGAATGTTGATGGTTTAGATGAATTGAGAGTATGTAGAAATGATATGCCATTAAAATTACAAAGTAATTTCGATAATTTTGATAGGAAAGGGACATCTTTTCACCCAAATAATTATAGAGAGGAACATGGTTTAGCCTTTGGCCAACAGAATATGCATAGTTATAGTAAGGAAGAAATTGGGCATTCTCGATATAGTCGAGGCGAGGATTGTTTGCAGGCTAATGGACATTCGACTAATGCCGAGCAGGGTCGACAAAGTCAGGATGTGGCAACTCTTTATGGCGAAGGACGAGTTCAGCAGAATTTGGGTTCGCGTGGCAGTTATTTATCTGCTTCACAGAAGGGTGATTTGAATGATCGGTTACATAATAATAGAAACTATCATTCTCATCCAACTAGTTGGCAGGGGTGGTCTGCTTCAAGTGCACCACACCATGAACAAAGTAATTTTGCAATGGAGAACCGCAATAGTAATCGTCATGTGTCCCAACCATATGCAATGCAACACCATATGCAGCCAAATCATGATTTTTATTCCCATGAAAATCATGATGGCAATCAGGATACAGTTGGGCATCAAATTATGCCCTTGCATCCCAGTATGGTTCACGGAATCTTAACAAACAAGGTGGTTTGTATCAGTTCCGCTGGCGATAGTAGTATTGTCTCTGAAAATATAACTCAGATGCAAACTTCTGGAGTATTTAATGTCCAGCCTCCTCTTCCTATTTCTCCACCGCCACCAATTACAGTGGGATCTGCAGGGCACCCATTACCACCCCCCAAAACATCATCTTTATTGTTCCCAATTCCTGTTAGTTCCACAGCTACCATACCTTCATCATATGCACCAATTCATGAAGCCCACTCATTGGCACAACCCTATCTTCTTCATAAATCACATCTCCATGCTTCAACTGGCTTTGCTACTGAGGTATGATGGCCAAGTGTTTAACTTCTTTTTATTTTCTTTTGCATCATTTATGCAGTGGCACTTCTCATGGTTTGTTATGCTCTTTTTTTATGAAAATAAAAATAGAAGAGTATATTTTTTGAGATGAATTGCGGTTCTTTACCATTAAAAAACTGTTGTTTTGTACTCGTAATTTTTCGGAAGATGATTACCTTATTTACTAGGGGAAAATAACACTTTGATTTGGCCCCAAAACACAAATCCCATGTGGTTCAAAAGTGAACACATAACCTCCTTATGGTTTGTGAAGTGTAATATGGACAGAATCTGTTAGTCTAGGAAGCGTGGACATAGAAACGGACATGGTGGTTTTGAGAAAAATCAAGATACGGACAAGGTGATTTGGATTCAATTTGGGAGAGATTGTCGCATGTGGCTTCATTTTGGGCTCATGTCTCACCATTGTTTAAAGTGGTTCTGCTGTTTTTGATTTCCTAAGATTGGAAAGCTGTTTGTGAACCTTGATTTCTTTCCTTTGTTATATTTTTCAGCGTGTTTTTTCACGTTGTGTAAGAGGATATCTTGTTCTCTCCTTGTACCTCTTTTTTCATTTTAATGAATGATGTTGTTGGTAAAAAAAAAAAAAAGTTTTGTTCACCCCGTAAGATCAACATCGCAATCAAGTTTGTATATTTTTATTTTCTGTGTATTTTAATAATACACTCGTAAACAACTAAAAATAATGAAAAACTAAAACTAATTTAACAACATGAAGAAATCTCTCAATTTATTATTTAAATTTTATTCAATATAGAAAATATTATCATATCAATTATAAACCATTACATCTGAGTTGTTTGCTTTCATCAACATTAGAAAATTGTGGGTGTTCTACTAGCACAAGTATAAGAAGATAAGTTTGTTTTCCTATAACCATTACAATTTACAAGTAAAAATGAAAAATTAGCAATTTCAACAATCAAACATTAAATTAGAATGACAATTGAACAACTTCAACAGCCTGACAATAATTAAAAAAATTAAAAAAGAGAATACTACTTGAAGTATTCATAACAGCGTGGCATTGTACTAGTTAAAGTATCTATAACAGTGTGGCACTGTACTTTACCCCTTTTACTATATCCCTGTCATTGGATAGCTGGCAACTCTACCATTTCAGTCAATAGGCGATTGGGTAGGTGTTCTATGAAGGGGGAGGGAGAGGGTTATGTCTTACAATCTGTTTTAGCAAATAGTATGTGAATTCCTGGTTAGAAAAGAGTAGCTTGCTAGAGTAGGTTGCTTAAGTTGCGGACTAGCTTGCCTAGCCTGATCACAAAAACAGTGAAAGAGACAAAGTTGAGTACCCTTCCAAGTTAAATTCATGTAAAGAATGTTATGATTTAAATTTTAGGAAGCCATAAAGAACGCACCCAAGCATTAAGAAATAAAAATTAGAATAGTTTCCAAAGACATAATAAATAATAAATGTAAAAATGTTCTCGAAATCCCAAAAAAATAATAATTGGTTCTCACAAAATTCATTTGAGAATGGAATCAAATGTTGAACTAGTCTCAACAGAAACAAATTCAATAAAAGACGTCAATAGTTGTGAATCATACTTGACTACTCTTTTTTGCATAGGTAGCTGTCTAGTAATATAGGCTTTCATATTTTCTGTAACAAAAGTTCATCAACACTTGCTCAAATGTTTCGAAATGTTTAGATTCTTTGTTAATAAGTTAAGGAATAGTAAGGGACTAATTGCTGTTTTCATGTCGTGACACGTTGGATTGTGGTATTGACTTCCAAATGGAAATTTTTAATCCTAACAGAATTTGGACTCTCCTAACTTTAACTTTGGTTGTGAATTACATTGCAATTTAGACAAAGGATTGACAATTTTAGGAATCTGATTTTTGGACTGAGAATTGCTTGTCATTGATTAGTGCAATAATGTACTAGAACAATATGAAAGGTGGAGCTATTAGTTTCTTGTACCTTTTGTTGAGAATGAGTCTCTTGTTCTAGTATTTTTTGTTTATCATGGGTCTTTTAAATTTCATTACTAGTGTTACAATAGACTTGTAATGTATTTTTGAAAGCTGCCATTGTGCTTTGTAGGAATTTCAAACCATTAAACGAGCATCATCTAGGAAATATATGGGAGAGGGCCAACCTTTTCCACCGATATCCTCGGACAAACAAAAAGTCATTGACGCATCTCACATATTTAAGCAGCCACATCGAGCAACCCGCCCTGATCATATTGTGATAATTCTTCGGGGGCTTCCAGGTAGCTCATTTTAATCTATGCATCTTTATTAATTGTTCCTCTTTGCATGATTTTTGATGGGATAATGTTGAACTTTATTTAAGCATCTTGTTATTTTTACCTGTCATTTTGTTTTGAATTACTTTTTCTTTATTGAGTACTCATTGCACATCATTAATTCTACTTGATATATGAGAAAATGTAGAATATTTTGATATCTGCTTATGGTTATCTTGTTGTGTAGCTCGTAGGCCACCAATGAGCACCACTGTATGAATCATGAGTACAGGAATTGAAACCAACCTCATTATGAGTATTTGGTATATTTCTTGGAGAGCAACTAAAGCAGAAGAAATATTCCTCAATTCATTGGATCTTTAGATTTTACTTTTCAATGGGAAGGAAATGTGATGAGAATTAATGTGAAATTTTATTTGACTTGGATAACCATAAAAATTCTTGTGTTTGGTGCACTTCTTTTATATTATATATGTAGAGATTCGTAACATGCAATATATTTATCAAAAATAAAAAATAAAAAAATGCAATACTGTATATGAGCATTTGGCCTTCCATAGAAAATGGAATCTGATTTTGTAAAATGAATGATTGTGTAACTGGTTTACAATTACAACGGTTTGGAGAGTTAAAAGTGGGATTGTTCTTTCAGGTAGCGGAAAGAGTTACTTAGCAAAGATGTTGCGTGATCTTGAGGTTGAAAATGGGGCTGATGCGCCAAGAATTCATTCCATGGATGATTATTTCATGGTTGAAGTTGAAAAGGTTGGTCCTCAACTTTTATTATTGACTTATTACTCTTGCTGGCTATGCTAGATTTATCCTCCTACTCATCATTGTACTGCCCTTCCCTGCCTGTCATTTACTTTCTGAGACTTTTAATCCAAGTGGAGTTGAGAAAAGTATTAGATATCTGAATTAAGTATTGTTTTCTACTCCATAGGTTGAGGAGAGTGATGTTTCAAAGTCGTCAGGTTTTGTCAGAGGGAAGAAACCAATTATGAAGAAAGTCATGGAGTACTGTTTTGAACCTGAGATGGAGGAGGTTATCCAACACATCTTAAAGTCTTAGAGATTATTGTTTGATATATTGTCCATAGCTTATACCTGTGTGTGCATGTGCTTATTTATTTATTCTTATTTTTTGAAGGCTGATGATTTTTAATTTTAATTTTTTTTTAAACTGTTGTAGAAGAAAATGACAATGCTGGTCATTGGGTTAGCCTTATAGCTGAAAACCTTCGACATTCTTTTGCTTGAAATTGAGCTAGCTTGTGCAATCTAATAATGTAACTGGATTTTATCTTGAGTGGTTGATAGAAAACATGAAGTCCTTTTCACATTTCATGAGTTCATTGACTGCTGAATTTTTGCTTGAATGATGTAAAGGAGTTTTCTTGAAAACTAGTAAAAGGGACTTGAGAATTTTTCGAGTTGAGTTGGTCTGAGCTTGGCTTCATCTAATTTGAACATTTTTGCAGTATACTTTGATAAAAAGACATTGCATCTTTGACTTTAAATGTCAACTAATTTTATAACTGGTGGATCTTTCACCAATCTGTATTCGGATATCTTTTCTTTTAAGAAATAAAGGAAGTCTTCTACTAATATTGAGTTGATACATGGCATGGTATATTTCCACCAAAAAGGAAATGTTTTAGCTAATGCTAGATGGTTTACCATTCACTTCATTGATAAAGTTACCATCAGAAAAATGTCTTTCATGCAGCAGAAATTTCGATTTAGATATTTTAACGGATTTTGCTACATATTAAAAAGAAAAAAGAAAAAAAAGTGAACATAATACTTGTTAAAAAATCAAAATTTACTGCATGTGGCATAAAGTATTTGGTCGGCTTTCTAGCTTCCTTCACATATTCAAAATTGTGTGAACAGTTTAAAAAAAAAAAATACTTATTGATTAATCAGGGAAGTTTTCTCCGGGTTGTATTTTAATTTTAGCTCATGATTATACAGTTTGCTGACTTTATTAAACTGGCACTGTCCCTTGGTCCATGGACATGGAAAGCAAATATCCATCCATATATTTGACAATAATGATCTTGTTCCTCGGTGAATTGCCCTGTTCCTCTTCTATAGTGAGAAACTATCTGGTGTTGCAAAACCTTTATGAAAGTTAAGAATGGCTCCATTTGTTTTATCACTTCATGTAATATGCAATATCTTATGGTAAATATCTCATGTTTGGAAGTTACTGTGCGCGAAATTTAAAATTGGAAATTCAAGTTGCCTCAACAGTTATGCTGCCTCACATACTTGCAAGATACCAATAGAAGATAATGGACAATATTAATGTGTCATGGACTCATAGTTAATAATATAATCTTTTTTCATGAAAAAAAGTGCATGTTTTGTCTGAAGACGAGATATCTGAGTAGCTTCTATTTACATCTGCTGTATATAGTGGCTGATATTCATGGAGGTGTTTTGGTTCTACTTCGTAATCCTATCGAGGTTCTCAAATGACCTATATAAATTTGCACAATCCTTTTTAGTATGCCAACTACATTCATCTTTTTGACTTTCTTGTTAGTCACAACTTCTTGTTATGTACTGCCCTTCATATGATATGTGGCTTTCATTGTTAGTTTCCTATGTTGAAATTTTATCTCTACAACAGGCTTATCGGTCAAGCATGTTGAAGGCCTTTAAAAAGACCCTTGATGACAACATTTTCTCCTTTGTAATTGGTAAGAATTTTCTGTGGTGAAATTGGCATATTATTTGAAAAGTAGAAGCTTTATATTAGTTCTTTAAGTGTTTGTATTTCTTTGTTTTAATTTCCCCTTAATTTTCTAGTTGTTTGCAAGGTTGTTGGTACTGGTATTGTCAAGATCTTCATTTCTTTTGAGATTGAATCGCTTACATTTTTTTAAATTTATATTTTACAATACATTGATTGACATGAATTTTCTTTTTGCTTGGATGAGCTTGGGCATTAATTATTTATTCATTTCTTCAACTTGGTGATGTTTGTATCTCTTAGAGCTTGTTTGTGTTGGTATGTTTGTTTAGTTTGGGAAAAGAATGGCTTTAACTTTTAACTTTCCTTCTAAGTTTTTAAGCCTAAGGCATTAATAGACAATTTGAAGAAATTAGTCTAGATTATGTTGGCTTGTCATGGTGTACAAGGTCAAAGATCTAGTTTGATTATAGATTAAGAGGTGATGCAGTGCTTATGCACTGCCTTCATTTTCACTAACCACGGATGCAGTTTTGTTCGGCAATTGACTCATTTGTTGCTGGTATGTGTGCCTCGTCTTAGTGGATGACCGCAATCTGCGGGTAGCTGATTTTGCTCAGTATTGGGCAACTGCAAAGGTATACCCTCAATTCTCTCCATCTCCCAACCTCTGCGAGTATTTCTGTTCTCATTATCCTGTTTTCTGGGGATTTAAAGGTCTGAGGGTTCTCATCCTTGTATGTAGATTTCCTTTAGTTGGACATATTATTTTACTTGTTCAGTTGGTGGTGGCCTTGAAGATCATTATTGGCTGATTTTTCTTGTATAGGAAAAGAATTGCCCATTCATATTGTTGATGCAGTTTCTTTTTAATATTGTCAATCTTGTTCCTACATGGCGGTGGAGGGATCAATAGTGCTGTGTAGGGTGCTTAACTTGCAGAGCTACTGTTTTAAGATTTTAACTTTTCACTTTGGGAAAATATCATTTCAGTGATAAGTAACAAAAATAATATTAGTTTGATGGAAAACTCTATAGGTTTATCTTTTAATGTTGCAAAGTTTTTCATTACGATGAAAATATTTTTTAGAAGTTTCATTGAAATGATATTTCCCCTTTCTCTTTTCCCAATTTTTACTTATGTTATTTCTTTGGTGTGGTCAGTAATTAACTCTTCCACCTGCTTCCATGAACTCTAGTTTGGATAGAAATCTTGATTTTGAAGCCTGTGTCTACACACTATTTCTCTATTTTTACTAGTGCCTGTTTCAATAAGAAAGATACTTTGTGAATCCTTGATCTTTTTTATTTTTATTTTTTGAATGAGTTCATTGCTGCACATTAAATGCTGCTTCCTTGTCAGAAGCTTATAGTGCAAGCTATAACAAAATCTCCAAACTGCTACTCTTATACTTTTTAAGTGTTATTTTTTAATGACATATAAAGAAATTGATATGGTACCTTGGATTGACTATGAGTTTACGCTGCTTTAATGTTTATTATACACCATGTTGTGGACTTATGCCCAAATGAATGGACAAAGGGAAGGCTTTGTTTGCTCATTTTTGGACAAGAAAAAGTGAAAACATATGCGGGTGCCAATTGGTATTGTCTGGTGATGGTGGCCTTGTTATAGATTTTCTTACGTTGAATAGGCTGAAGATGGCTTAAAATGTATCGGTATTTGTTTGGTTGCTTGAGTAGAATCTTTTCCGCAAGTGCTTCCTCAATTTGTTGCTCAAGCTTTCATCTGAATTTTAATATTTGAAAAAATTGCAAATTTATCAAACCAACAATAAAGTATACTTCAGTCCTCTACCCCAAATCATCTTTGTAATTTAAATTCGATGCAATATATGAATTCAAGAATTTTGAGCTTTATGTACAACTGTAAATTTGGCCTCATTCAAAATAACTATGTTGTATGGATTTTGTAAACACATAATAAATCTTTCTAAGAAGCTTGTTTGTTCATATGCACATTTTAAGACCTATTCAACCAATTTGCTTATGTCTGGACCAAAATGACCAGATTTTATTGGGGTGCTGTGAATAGATAATAAACCATTCCAGAGCAAACTTATTTGTTCAGATTTACTTTTGAGACCTCTTCAACTAATTTGCCTGTACTGGAAACTGTGTCTTTTTACTAACCTTTTGTTACTGCCAATGCTCCTGGTACTAGTACTGTTTGTACTGTTGCTTTTATGACGATGTTTCAACTATAGAGTGCTTGTTTGAGATGTGATTGTTTGTTATTTGCTTTGCTCATTGTTTGTTGCTTACATTTCAGAGATCGGGTTATGAAGTGTACCTATTAGAAGCTACCTACAAGGATCCAGCAGTGAGTATCTATCATGTACTAGTACTTTGATTATTATATTATAATTCATGCTGATTAGGATTTGGAAGGCCTAAAATGTTCAAATTTTGATTTTACTTGCACTAATGGTAATTGTTTTTACCTCTGTAATAATAGAAATTGGACCGAAATTTCTCTTCCCAAATCAGAAATTCACATTTTATTTTTTTGTGGAATTTCAGGGTTGTGCAGCTCAGAATGTGCATGGTTTCACCCAGGATGACATACAAAAGATGGCGAGACAATGGGAAGAAGCTCCATCCTTGTACTTAAAATTAGACGTCAAGGTTTGTTGAATTGGGTTTCAGATTTTGTTCTGGTCACAAATACTGAAAGTTCTTATACGTAAAAAACCTATGGGTATGGGTTGTGTTAAACTAAAAAAAAAAAAAAAAAAACACACAAATTATGAGAGACTGATAAGAACCACGGATAAGAATAAGAACCACATATACGGACAGGACACAGGAGATGGATATGACATGATATAGACATGTCAATACAACAATTTTTAAAATATCACGACATGACACAGTAAGGACACAAGAACTTACATATATATATACATAAAATTAATAACAAATTTTTCATTTTAAAATTAACAATAGATATTTTATGGGCGAATTACGCTAACAGTCTCTACAGTTTGGGGCTTGTGTTACTTTGGTCCCTGACTTTTCAATTGTAATACATTTGACCTTGAATTTTGAATTGTGTTCCAAATAAGGACGATCAAAGATGTTTTCTTTGCAAACGGTCCATTTCAAGAGTAAAGTCGTCATACAACTTATTTTGTGTTGGTTAACTTGTATGTTATTTGAATTGTAATGGCCTTTTTTTTAATGAATAATGTTGAAATTTTCTTGGTTATAAAGTTATATTTGGTTAGGGTTTCAGAATCTATTTTAAGAAAATTTTTCTAAGAAACTAAAAATTAAATTGGTGAAAAAAAAAATTAAAAACACATCATTTTTATATAATTTTATCTTTCGGGAGAGTAGAAATATTTTTTTAAAATTTTTTTTTTACATTTATTTTTATTAAAGTAGTTTCTATTTTTTCAAAAGTCAAATATGGTGACAATTTGATGTCATTATTAAACCAATCCATTAAATCAAAAAATCTAAAACTAAAAACATTTCATATATTAAACATATCGATTGCACATTAAAAGCCTAATAACCATCTATTATATGATAACTATCCAAAAATATCTGTTAACAATAAATTCAACCATCTACTACATGATAACCATCTAAAAATATTAACAAAAACATCCATTCATTATGTGATCATCATTCAAACCCAAACTAAAAAATAATTTGGTAAAAAAAAAATATAAAAGATTTATCATTTTTATATAATTTTATCTTTGGTGGGTAAAAATAATTTTTTTGATATTTATTTTTGTCAAACTAGTTTATGTTTCTATCAAATTGATGATTTTGCCCTTGAAATGGAGCAATAGTGTGTTCAATTGTCCTTATTTGGAACGAGATTTAAAATTCAGGGTCAAATGTGTCACAATTGAAAGGTCAGGACCAAAATGACAAAAGTTCCAAACTATAGGGACTGTTTTATTATGGGTCATGCTAATGACAACCCAATCAATTGTCAATAAGGGGAGGAAAATGCCAAAAAATTTAGTATTTCAAGGGACTTTTTACACTTCCCAAAGAACATTCACATGTTCCTATTTACTTTTCACCTAGGAAGCATGGGCACTTGAAAATGTGTCTCATGCTTGTGTTTGACACACATTGGATGCTGACGCAGCACGAACACATGTCCACATGGCTGACATGCCATGTAGGGGTATCAATTTTTTAATTATTATTTTTTTGTAGGACTAGGGAATATTTTATTAACATGTGTGTCCAATGTTTGGATATGCCTAATGATAGTGTTGTGTTTAAAAAAATATATATATATATAATTATGATTCATGGTCAAACTAACACATATGCATCAATGTCTCTTATATCTCTATATCCTAAATTATAAGTAGAAAATAAAAATATTAAAAAAATATTCTTTTTTACCATATCTCCGACGTGTCTGTATCCTTTTTCTTTTGCTTTTTTTTTTCAAAAATTGCTATCCTATGTCATTGCTCTTAGCTTTTCACACATTTCAATACACCT
Source organism: Camellia japonica (assembly GCA_030407325.1). Classification (NCBI taxonomy): domain Eukaryota; kingdom Viridiplantae; phylum Streptophyta; class Magnoliopsida; order Ericales; family Theaceae; genus Camellia; species Camellia japonica. The sequence goes on along the minus strand of JAPPVO010000010.1, from coordinate 36,708,906 downwards.
TTTTGCACATCCACTGAGACGAATGACAGCCCAATGGGCAATAATTAGAATTTTCTTTTTATTATATCAAAATATTAAGAAATCACTTTCTAAATTGTATATATTAAAAAAGATCTGTGAACAAAAAATTCAAATATTTATTTTAGAAGGTTTATTTCTAAATAAGTTGGAAATTTAATAGGTATACATTCACATTGTCTGGGTTTAATCATTAGTTCCCAAGTTATTTCTTCAAATTTGCTATGTGTTTATTGGATGTCTAACTAATGGACATGGATTTCCCTCAAGTGTTCGAAGCGTGTTTAGTTTTAAAGTTTAGAAAATAAAAATAAAACTAGCATGATTGGTTGGACATGTGTTGGGAGCTATGAAGTATTGATATGGATATGGGATATGCCGAAATCGGTACGAAACAATACAAATGCGTTAATACAAAAATTTCTAAGTAAGATATGGATGCATTGAGGATTAGCAATATGTGTATATTTATATCATGTATATATATAAAAATAAATAAGTAATTTTATATCCATATATTATAACAAATTATTTATCTTTAATTAATTATCTATCAAATATTCTCCATTTCAATTTTATTATAACAAATTATGTTATGTTATGTACAAGCTTTGACCAAATTTGACATGTTTTAAACTCACAATTTCCCAATTTTTCTGTATACAACATATTGAAAACTATTCTTTCATTTATTTTAACAATTATACTCTAATGCTACACGAGAAATACTACATCTTAATTTCAAGATGGGTTGGATATGTGGAGTATCTAGAAAGTGTTCAATACTTACTCAATACTAAACTTAATAAAAAAAAAAGTATTAAAAATTTAAAGAAAATTAATTTATAATTGTGGATATGTTTTGGATGTATCAGATATGTATGTGCGAGTATCCGATGAGTATCAATGTTTGATATGGTTACTACACGGATACAACCCCTTTGTCAAAGTATTCGTGCTTCATAAGTTGGAAGTGTCAAATGAGTGTTAGTGTTTGACATTGACATAGTACCTTCGAAGTGTCTGTGTTTCTTAGATAAGAGAAAGTGAAGTGATTTGTGGCAGTTTATGTTTCCTTAAAAAGTTTAAAACCTTGCTTTGACATATATTGACATATTTGTTTCGTTTTATGTGCAATTTTTGCTGGCATGGCAGTCATTGTTCCACGGAGAGGATTTGAAGGAAAGTGGGATTCAAGAGGTAATTTTATAGAATATATACCAGTTGACTGCTTTTGTGAGTTACCTAGACTAAGAAAGTGCTTTTGAAGTTACTTTAATTTCGTACTTGAATAGTTAAAACATGATGTAGTTTTGATTCTTGTTGAGGAAAAGATTATATCTGTTGTGGTTCTCTATAAGTAACACCCCCTCAATCCCCAAGTTTGTGGTGGGACATTATTGGGTTGGTATATTGTTGGCCTCAGACTACAGTGTCTGATGCCTCCAAGGTGAGGTCCGATGTAGATATCTTGAAGCGCAATCCAATGCCTGATTATCATTTTACATTATATGTCTAGTTTTTTATCCTGCATATTTTGTCCTTTTAGTTGACATCTTCCTTAGAAGAGGATGCATAGAAGTTGTTGGGTGAACTATATTAAGGGATGTTGTCTAAAACTTTCAATGAGTCTGCGAGGTTTAAGTGTCTTTGATGGGCAATGATCAGCTGCCACTTAAATCTATGTCATCTTAGAGGGGGGTTTGAATTGTTAGAGAGATTTTGATTAATCACTAAATGCTTAATACACCTAATGAAACTGATTTTATATTAAATCTTAACAAAAAATTTAATCCTTAGATTTTCAATTTCTATTAGCTATCAAAAGTTTCCGGTTTAATTTTGAATTATGCCAAACAAACCCTTTCTCTCCTCTTTTAAAACTATGGCTATGTTATCTCCTTGATATGATTTTCTATGAATTAATTTGATTCACCAGATCCTTGTTCCTCATTTATAGAATTAAGATGAGTCTTTTGCACAATTATCATTTTTGGTGTAAATGATATCTTTTTAATTTTTTTTTTTAATTGTTATTTTTGTGATTGATCCTCCTTTCTTCTTGTAGATTTCATTGTTGAGCTCAACCTCAGTGTTGTCAGCAAACCTCAGGGGGCGATTAGTATTTTAGGCAAATCTCAGGGGCAATTACAATTACCCTTTACTTTTCCTAATAATATGCAAGAACACCCCATATGGTAACTAAATATTAAAAAAAACCTAACTAAAGATGGTGTTGTCAGCAATTTGATATTTTAAAATATAAAAAAAATGCTCTTATTACATATAACTTATAAGATATATATAAAAAAAAGTCCCAATTAATACACATTTATGTGTCTTTGGGAGGAGAAAGATTGGGTACACATCTTATTTATCAAAAAAAGAAAGAAAGAAAGATTGGGTACACACCTAACCTTTGACATAGTGTACAAAGTGATTGCTCCGAGACTTAAACTCATAACCTCAAGGTTATTAGGCCAATGTTATATAACTTATAAGATATAAGAATGCCCTCAATTAGATAAAAATGACAAGACAATTATGTCTTTAATAATAAAATGCAACATCCTAAGTACAATTTAAAATTTATTAGGTTCTGTTGAATGTAACAATTACTCCACCTACACCACTTAGTTTAGTGCTCCACTATTATACCTACACCACTTAGTTTAGTGCTCCACTATTATAACTCCACCTACACCACTTAGTCTAGTGCTCCACTATTATAGTGCTCCATTATGGCTTATATTGTATCCCCCATTTCTCTCTATAAAAGAGAGCTCTTGTACACAAATTAGATAGATCAAACAATCAAGATATTGAATACAATCAATCAATAATACATTAAATTTTCCTACATGGTATCAGAGCTATAGGTTAAGCTCTTAGTGTTCTTCGCCTTCTGGCGGGCGGTATTCTTTCCTTGGCCGCCCGCCGGACCTTAACCTATTCCGCTTATTTTCTACACATACCTTCCCATCACTGCCCAAATCCTCTCTCCCTCTTGAAATTGTAAACTGGCTGAATTTTTTTTCTTGCTTCAGATTCTGCGGCTTCTGCCTCTGCAAGTAGAATGTCAGCTTCTTCAAGATCACCTTATTCCAGAGCAGCTGATCTTTCAGCTTTGGCAGCACCACCTTTACTCAATTCAAAAATCTCTCTTTTCTCTCTCTAAGATGGCCCTTCCATTAAACTCTTGTTGGTAGTCTAATAGTGAATGAGCTCTTTGATGGTTAGCTATGGTGGAAACTTCTACCAAGACTTTGACATAACATGGGGTGATCAAAGAGCAAAGACATTCAGTGGAGGTCAGCTTCTGTCTCTGTCTCTAGAACCAGACCTCTGGCTCTGGATTTATATCAAAAAAAGAGTATTTGTTTGGGAGAATTGATATGCAGCTCAAACTTGTTGCTGGCAACTCTGCTAGCACTGTTACTGCCTACTACTTGTCTTCTCAAGGGTCAACACATGATGAGATTGACTTTGAGTTTTTGGGAAACCTTAGTGGTGACCTTACATTGTTCATACTAATGTGTTCACTCAAGGGAAAGGAAATAGAGAGCACAGTTCTATCTCTGGTTTGACCCTACCAGAAATTTTCACACCTACTCCGTTGTCTGGACCTCTCAACAAATCATTTTCTGGTGGATAACACTCCCATAAGGGTATTCAAGAATGGTGAATCAATTGGTGTCCCTTTCCCTAAAAAACCAACCCATGAAGATCTACTCTAGCCTCTGGAATGCTGATGACTGGGCCACGAGAGGTGGGCTAGTGAAGCTGACTGGACAAAAGCACCATTCACAGCATACTACCGGGACTTCAATGTCCAAACCTGTACTGGTTCATGCACTTCTTCGGCCTCATAGGACGGGCAGATAGTGGCTCAAAGATTGTTGGTTCAGCAAAGGCTGAATCTGTTGAAAGTGGTGAGAAAACCAGCAACACAAACATATTAGCCCAGGAGAAACAGTACTCATCCTTCTCTTTCTTGCAATGCCATTGTATGTTCTGGTTATGAAGCATCCAAGGAAGAAGTAACTCAGGCTGGCAAGGCATCACTTACTGATGATTGCGGATACCCTGACTCAAGTTATTTGTGTGGCCAATGGGATAGCTGATAGTGCTGCGGAAGACTTTTGCAAGAAGCTAGATGCAGAGCACAAACTCACTTGTCCTTGGAGAGGAAACTGCTGTGCAGAAAGCTTGGTGCAGTTTCCTCCTGCTCCCCATCAGCTCTTATTGGTGTTATAAGGATCGCTGTGATGGACTCCTGCAGTTTCTCTCCCTCCCAGTTGTGGCTGCTTTCAGCAATTGAGCAGATGCGAGTTTCTCGGGGCCTGGAAATTGACCGATTTCTTATTCACTCACAGGCTTTTTTTATTAATATTTTATTATTATTATTAAACACACCAAAACACACCGCAAACATTCCACATATCACAATCTCTTTTTTTTATTTCTGTCAGGATCAAACCCAATCACCATTTTACATCCAAAAAAAAAAAAAAAAAAAATCTCCAACCTACAACCACCACATCAACCAGCCTCACTTCTTCGCCTCTTCTGCTGTTCTCTTCTTCTTGCCTTTGTCTTGGGCGGCCCTTGCCGGTGCTGCCTCCGTGTTTTCCACGCCGCCGAGCACGTTAACTTCCTGTTGCTCCTCAACTGTCACATATGGAGGACCTCCAAATCTGAGCATTACGGTGGCCTTCCGCTTCAGTTCCTTATTTTCTGCCTTCAGCACACATATCTCTGCTCGGGCATCCGTATACATGCGCTGGAGCAGAGCCAGTTGGCTTTTACCTGCTGCACCTCATTTGTTCTACTCTGAAGCCGGTGTGACAGGTTGTTTACCGCAGTCATGGTCTCAACACATGATGACCTTAATGTATAATAATTGGCCTCAATATCAGATTGAGCAGCCATTATCTGCTCAACTGCCACCATCGGATAGTTCAACGGCGCAAAACCAGGGGGGCTTGGTCCAAGGGCGCTTGGTTGCGGTTCAAGGGCAACTGCCCCGGCTATCTCTCTTGTGGCCTCGTTGAGGTCGGGAAAGAGAGTGAGACCACGGGACGAAGAGGCTATGTTCTGGGTCACGGGCGGGAAGAAGAAGCCATTTTCAGGACAACAGAGTGTTTCAGCGATACAACTCTCAGAAAAATGAAGAGTTTTTCGGAGTTTTTTCCGCAGGTGTTTTTGCCTCAGCCTCGCCTTTGTTTAAATAGGCAAGGCAGACACGCGCCTCACGCGCCTCTCAGCGCAAGACGACAAAGCGGCGCGCCTTTTGATGGCTCGACTTTTGATGGATGTCGGGCACACCTTTTGATGGCACGCCTTTTGATGGCTCGACTTTTGATGGCTGTCGGGCACACCTTTTGATGGCACGCCTTTTGATACGATTGGGCACGCCTTTTGAGGGTGCATCCTATATGGGTCCGACAAGACTCTGTAAACTGTCCCGACATTGATTCCGGTTAGCTCTTATATGGGTCCGACATGACCCAGTAAACTGTTTTCTACAACGGTCCGACATGACCCAGTAAACTGTTTTCTACAACGGTCCGACATGACCTCGTAAACTGTTTTCTACAACGGTCCGACATGACCCAGTAAACTGTTTTCTACAACGGTCCGACATGACCCAGTAAACTGTTTCTACAACGGTCCGACTGACCCCATAAACTGTTTTCTACATCGGTCCGATATGACCCCATAAACTATCTTCTACAACGGTCCGACATGACCCCATAAACTGTCTTCTACAACGGTCTGACACGACCATACAGTGTCTCCTATCTACTTTTATTTGTCAGCTTATTTTTTCCTGTTTTGTTACTCTCTCCAAACTCAAGTTGGTTAGTTCCTAACCCCCTTGAGTTTGAGGGGGACTGTTGAATGTAACAATTACTCCACCTACACCACTTAGTTTAGTGCTCCACTATTATACCTACACCACTTAGTTTAGTGCTCCACTATTATAACTCCACCACCTACACCACTTAGTCTAGTGCTCCACTATTATAGTGCTCCATTATGGCTTATATTGTATCCCCCATTTCTCTCTATAAAAGAGAGCTCTTGTACACAAATTAGATAGATCAAACAATCAAGATATTGAATACAATCAATCAATAATACATTAAATTTTCCTACAGGTTCGCATAAAAAATAAAAATTAAGTTGTGTATGCATCTTAATTCATATCCTCATAAAAAAATCAAATGAAAATATGGTAATAATATATAAATGTATCACACTTTATCAAACCAACAAGAAAAAAGGGGCTAAATTTAGGAGATATGATAGACCAAAATTAATGACCAATACTTTTATCAGGTAGTTTTGGTTTTTGCTAAATAAAATATAAAACATTTGATTCTAAGTTGTTGTATGTTGCTTTGGCAAACACCAGATTAACTTCACATTAGGAAGCCTGATTAATTTATTGAGATGCAAATTTTATTATATGGCAGTTTCTTTTTGTTATTTGATCAGATGCATGTATCTTGGATAGATATTAATTTTTAATGCCCATCAATCGACAACCTTGACAAGGATGGTAGTGTAATTTTTGGTTTGGTTTAGGGTGACCATGTATTTGTTAGAAGCCTCAGGGGGTGTCAATGTAATTTATTTTAATAATTATCTTCAAAATTCTTGCTGCTCATATGTTTGAGTGAGACACTATGGGTAAATTCTACATTGGGCAGACTTTTCTCTGTTTCTTCCCCACATAGTTAATTATTAACAGGAATAGGTTATCGTAATTTTTACTACTCTAAATTGAAGCTCATTAATTATATTATTATGTCAGTTTCACCATTTTTTTTGGACCAAATTTATGGGGGGGTAACCTGTGATTATCATACATTCTGCAACTACATATGTTTAACACAGAAGTGGCATTTGAATATGGTGGTATCTTTGAAATGTTCGACCAAATTGACATTGCTATTGTGAGTAGTGAAAGTAATGAGATAAGTAGGAACTCTATAGCTGAATTCACACGTCAGTTTGTAATGAAGAGGCAAGATACACTTTGTTCTTGTGGACATTGTCAGAGTAATAAGAGCAGTGTCTTGTCTTGTTATTATTGTCTAAACTGGTGTTAGATGTGGACGTGTTTTTCATGCTATGATTCCAGCAGACCATCAATATGGGGAAGTGTCTCTTATCCAGTGGAAATATTTAAACTACTGAAAAGAGAAGACTAGAGTTTACTATGAATGAGAAAGAAACAGGGAAGAAAATAAAATTATTAATTTCTTTCTCAAGAATTTCTTATTATGCATTTACAAGTTAACGATGTCTAATTTAATCTAACAGTAGTTTGTAACTTTTTTTTTTACCCCTTGGAGTTCATAATTTTTGTAGATGTTATTACTAGTCTGTTGGTTTCTCATGTCAAATCTTTCAGGTAGATATGGATATAGAAGATGGGATGCTGCAGGTACCTTATCTGGATCAGAAGAAAGGAGTCAGATCACAGTACCTCTAAGAGATTTTTCACCTGATGGTATGTTTTAAGCAAACTGTATTTAACACTATATATATATATATTTCTTTTGCCTTTTAATTGGTTATTTTCTATTTTTATGAAAGACCGTGTCAGTCAGTGGTAAGTTTAACAAAGAAGCAATGTTTCAAAACATAAATACAATAGCCATGGTATGATGGTGTCTGACAACTGCATCTTGGAAACCTATGGTAGGTCAGCCAGATGCTAGGTGATCATTTGCCATGTAGCAGATGTTTCAGCATCAATTCACACTTTATGTTATGTTATGTTATGTTATTTTTGATAATTTTTGTTATAGTGCATGGGTATGGCTGATATTACATACAGTTGTGCTACATGCACCAGTTAGTATACACATTAATGTACCAATTAGTGTTATGATATTACTATTGACCACATTTATTATACAAGTTACAAATACCAAAAAACATACAAATTAGGGGTGAGTAGCGGATATACCGATCCGCTCAAACCGAACCGAACCGAACCGAGCCGATTCACTGCATTTTGGACGGATGCGTGATGATGAGTGGATGGTCGCGGATTGATTTTTTCCAATCCGCCTAATTTTGGACGGATGGCGGATTTGAGGTTCCTTTGGCTGCAACCGAACCGCCAAACCGTGAGCACCCCTAGTAATTTGAAAGATTTTGTGGTTTCAATTTGTTTAGATATTCTATTTGTGTTTTCAATTGAAAAAGAGTTTAAATGTTCTGTTGAATACATTCTGTTGAAAAGAGTATTCAACTTGAATATATTTTTTGAATTGAAAAAAATAAATGTATTATTTATCTATATTTTTTATTTTTAAATCTAACTCTAAAAATAATAAATAAAAAAGATGAATATGCTAGATGGTTTTTGTTTTCAAAAACAGATATAGATGTAACAATACAGAAGCATACAATCTTTACTACTGCTCTGTTCATGGTTTTGGTGGTTTGAATTGTTTTTATATTTTAAAAATTGTAATACTTTATGTGGATGAGGTATGCTGTGATTGTAATATGTGGATGAGACATGTAGTGATTGTAATATTCTAAAGTTTTAAACTTTCTTTCTTTGGATGAGGCATGCAGTGATTGTAATACTTTTTTAACTCATTGACTGTAATATATATATTATATATATATTTTTGAGGAAGTGCACAAATTGAATTATGTGAAAATATGTAAAATTTTAAACCACCAAACCGATTCGTATCCATCCGCAATCCGCTCAATCCATATTTGCCGGATTGGCAGACGGATGTGGATTGATTTTCTCCAATCCGCCAATTTGGCGGACGGATGGTGGATTAGAGGTTTCGTGGCCTCAACCAACCCGCGCCCACCGCTAATACAAATGATGTAATATCATCTGTTAGTACACTAGTGTGTACATTAATTAGTACATATAGCATTATTCTATTACATAACAGCACACAGATACTAACAATGGGGTCTATGATCACAATTTAAAACCATACTCTATCCCACTGAGTCTTGAACAGGTTTGGCCTTGCAAGTTGAACCCAATGAGTGATCAAGATGAGGAAAACACATGGTTGTATGCCTTCTCAATGTCCAGCCATAAATATCACAGACATTTTATCTTAAATGCTAGAATCCACATACTTATCGGCCACTAGAGTCATTTACAAAGTTTGGTTTGTCTTCAACAGACTCATTTTGAGAATCGTTACTGTATCACCCCCTGCCTGTGTCCCTGATCTTAAGCTAGCATTTTGAACAATGTTTTTTAAACAAATCCCATAAAACTACTTGGAATGAAGTCCCTGGTATCTCCTGCTTCACCTTGGCTCCTCCTCCTCAAAGATAATGGCTTGCAGAGAACAATAACATTGCCATATAAATGAAAATTATGGCACTGATGAACAGTTGGAGCATTATTGCCCATGGGCTTTGCATGTTTGTGTATTCCCACATTGACAGGATTATATGTCCAATAGATGTGTGAGAAGGCAGCTTTTTGGGAAATACATGCTGAGGGCTGTAGTTCCTTGTGATTTATTTTGGCTTCTTTAGATGCTTGTTGCCTTTTTGTGTGTTGTATCTTGTTTGGTGGTTGTGTCCTGGGATTGCAAATAATTCCACCTTTGGTGGCTATGGTAGTCTGGTACTATTATAGTTATTAGACGGAAAATATAAATAAAAAGTTTGGTACGATTGTATGAACATTGAACATACTAGCATTACGTTTTGCGTACTTTTGGAAAACAGTTTAGCCATGTGGTACAACTACTTAATAATACATGTGAAAATAATTTGTTTTCAAGTTCAACATTTTTGTAGCACGCATTGTTGATTATTTCTTACGTCATTCAAATTTGGCATCTGGGACACATTTTATCCCATTTTCATCATCCTTTAAATATTTAGGTTCTTCGAAAGAAGAGAAAAAATGGGATGCTGAAGTATACCGTCCAAGGGAAGAAGTGAAGGAATTGGGGGAGTAAATGGTCAGATGATTTAGATGATGATATCACCAAAAGATCTGAAGCTAATAAAGGGAATTTAAATGCTCTTTCTGGGCTAATTAAGGCTTACACCAAGGAAGTTAAATCTGTACATGGGTGACCAGGTACGCGTTGCATATCATATTTTTATTTTGTTATAACACATTCATACAAGTATCTCTTCTGTGTTATAGGTCAAACCACATTCAAAATTGCTCTCCATGGTGTTCTTTTATTATTTATTTTTTTGTTTTATTTGGTGTGGTATTGTATATTTTAAAGTTTCCATATTGATTGACATTTCAGGTTAAGTTATTATCATTATTATTTTCCTTTTTGTTGCAGCGATATGGATTAAGGGTGGTAAATTAAGATGTATGCTAGTAAATCTGTCAAATAAAAAATAAAAATTGCCAATAAACTCAATATTTGTTTTTCATTCATATGGGGAAAGGATACTGCACAGTGCAAAGTTGTTTAAAAGGTAATTGATATACATCAATGAAAATTTTCTAACTTCTGTAATATACGATACTTTAGAAGAGAAGAAGGCAAGACTGGAAAGGGTTGATTGCTTGATTGGTAACTTTATGCGATGAAGCAACAGTTCGCTTTTAGTGAAACATTTTGAGGGGAAGAGATGAAAAAGGAATTCTAATTTTTTTTCGTATTTTTGATTTTTTGTTTTTTTTTTCTATCAGAAAACTTTTAGGCCTTGGAACAAGTGTTTTTTTTAACGTAGGGGAAGTCATTTATGTCAATAGTCATTCACAAATGCAAAATTTCTACATTTATCGGTTGATTCTCAAGGAGTTCTTGCATCCAAGGGCCTTTACCTTGTGGTTAGTCTTTATGAGATTGTGACCTAGTTTCTTTCAATCAAGGTATAGGGCCCCCTTTCCAGCAAAAAAAAAAAAAAAAAAAATCTCTCAAACCACAGATTATTATTTATTTAAAAATATATATATATATATATCACATCACAGGTTCTCAATCTCAAAGAGCTTTTGTTTGAGAAAGATATTCAGTCTTCATTGCAAATGAGTTTGTGATGTAGAGGAGACTTGTATTCTTAATGTTCTTACAAAAAAAAAAAAGAGGAGCAGCTGTAATTGAAGTGTGGGATAATATGGATTTGGGAATGCTTGCCATCTTGAGTGATGAGTCCCTGAAGGATATTGATAAGCTGTTTGTTTAATGGGAATTTAAAGCTCACTAAGGCATTAAACATGCCACTTGGGTTGGGTGCACACATCTGAAGCCGTGAAGAGTGGCTTGATACTGGGTTGGGATTCTTTCGATGTTTGCACCCAAAAGATGTATGATAATTGACTAGCCTGTTAATGGATTAGCTTGTCTGATTTCTTTGAAGGCTGTATGATAGTTTTTGATAGTTTGATTTTGTTCTGTGCCAATTGTTTGCCTATGATGTTTCCTTGTTTCTGCCTTTTGCAACGAAACGTGCTCTGCTTTTGGAATGCCTACCACTTTCTGTACCTCATGTCTTGGTGCTTGCATTTTCTTTTATTTCGCAGGTTGGCAATTCTGGCTTCTCATAGGTGCAGTAAGAAAAGTTAATGTATCCTTGGTGATTGGGCCTGGTGCTGGCTACAACTTTGTGAGTACCTACTCCTAGTGGCATGATTAATTTTAAAAAATATTTTTTCAGTCAAGTGTGTGATGGGGAAGGTTCACTTTTATAGTCAGTAAGTGTTTTATTTTGGTTTGGTGAATTTACTTCCTAGTACACGCTCATTAATAACATAGCTTAATGTTCATGATTCTTGTCTCTCTAACAACTGTCTTTTGTTTCCTATTGAACGGGGGAGTATGTCTTGTGACCAAGTTATATTTTATTTGAACACTTCCAGAAATCTAACCCCTTACCTGAAGATGGTGCTTCAACCCAGAATGCTGGTGAGTCAAAAAGGCAAAGCGTATTCCAAGAGAGAATTCGTGCAGAACACGAGTCTTTTAGAATTGTTTTTGACAAGAGGCGACGGAAAATTGGTGGGCTTGGCTTGGAGGAGGAATGATGCATTTAAGTTGCCCTTTGACTAAACACCCCCGATCCCTTACTCGTGCGATGCCATTGTAGTGGTTGTTCGTAGTATTATAGTCTGTGGGAAGAAGAACGAGCAATTAGTTGTGTCATGTAATTGTAAAAGCTTAATAAAGGCTGCCATTGAATGATAGAAAGTTGATGGGTTGTGCACTTGATTTTGATACACTGGTTTCAACACACACATTGCTCACAAATTGGGTTAGCAAAACAAAAATGATTTAAATACTAGTCAAAGGCCTTTAAATGTTTTATTTATTTTTTACTGGATAAATCATGCGAGCTATAAAGAGGATATGTCAAATCACGTGAATTTGTTAAAATTCAGTGTAATAGTGATGTTACGTCATCATAATTGACTTGTATTACAATTCCATAATAAAATATTAGATGTGATTAGTTAATCTTTATTATTTAAAATGCAAGTTACATTAAAAAGAATTTAATAAGTATAACATTTGTATAGCGGAGTTTATTATAGTGATTTATAATTGAATAATGACACATCATGTCATTAAAAATTATGTGTTTGTTATGAAATTAAAGAAAATAAAAAAAGGAAGAATCAAATGAGAATAGATGGAAATAAGGGGTCAAGGATAATAATTCTTCTTATCTCTGCTGATTGCTCTACTTCTCTTATGTATAAAATAGGAATGTGGGCTTGCCTTTTATAGGCAATCAAAACCCGTGGTTAAGTAAAAACAATTGTTGCATTAATGCGGCTCGTTGCTTGCATGCAATAAGCATTTTCACCGACACACCCATATGGCAAATAGTAATAGGAAATTACTATAATTTTGATAGTTATCCAATATACAGTAGTGTTATTATTATTTAGATTGAAATTTTTCTCCACTTGTATTGTTATAATAAGGGGTACTTACCAATTAGTCCTATTAACTAGACTTATTTACCTACAGGTCCTAACTAATAAATTTAACACTATAAAAATAAGAGAGTGATAAATTTATCACTAAAAATTTATTCATAAAAACAAAGAGACTGATAAATTTATCACTATAAATTTATTCATAAACATAAAAGACTGATAAATTTATCTTTATCACTTAATAAATTTATCAATAGGACTTAATGGGTAATAAGTCTCTAAAGTAGGACCTATTGGGTAATAAGTCTCCAAAGTAGGACCTATTGGTAGTTTACCGTTATAAAATAATGAGGAAGCTTCTATTTTCACCCCATTTTCTTTCTCGGTTCACATCATTTTATCTATTCAAATATCAATTATCGAATAAAAATAAATTATTTAAGTATTAATTACGGAATAAAAATAAGGGATAGTATCGATAGAAGATAAGTGAAGAGAATAGATCAAGAGGGTTTGGTCATATACAACAGAGACCAACAAAGACAAGAGTGAAGAGATGGAGTACAGTGACGGTAGATGAAAATATTAGGAAAAGAGGCAGATTTATATTAACGTGAGCTATTATAGTAAATAGAGATATGAACTTTCTTAATTTGACTAACGAAATGGTCTTTAAATCGATCACTGTTAACCATTTTATGCATCACGTGTCACTTAAACAGCCAAGCATTTCATGAAATTCAAAACGCACAAATGTATATTATTTTGTCCAGACAGACAGTATTTCATTGGCAAAAAACAGAGTTCATACTTAAAGAACTCTCTCTCTCTCTCTTTTGTGATGGCTGTGAGTGCAGGGAGGTGCAATGCAAGATCCATGGACCCGGAATCAATGAAGTGCACCATCTCTACCCTACCACTCTCTACTAGACATTATTCTTCACTCCATTTCTCTAATCAAGTATAGTATAGCCTTATCTTTTTATTTCTTCTAATATGAAATTCCAGCATATTATATTATTGTGTAGTAGATATATATATTTGAGCCTGCCATTGGCATTTATGTTATTGGACTTGGAACAGAGATATCAATCTTGTTCACTCTCCATGAATGGTTGCCAAGCTGACCCTAGACCTGCTCCTGCTCCTCCCATTGGAACCATTGAAACTCGCACCTTTCCCGCCGTCTTGACGCCTGCATTGGCCATGGACCGCCTTAACTCTGCCATCTCCGACATGAAATCCGAGCCGCCTCCTTTCCACTCCGGTATCATCCGCCTAGAGGTAACTCCAACTCACAACACCACACCACCCTTTCTATAATTCAGTATTAACAACTAAACTGATACGTCAAACGATAAGATAAGACCGTAAAAATAGATAATCATTATAGTATTACTCTTCCTTTAATTCAACTTTTTAAAATTTGATATAGCAAGTCTTAACAAAGTAATAATTAATTAAAAGCTTAGTGAGAAATGTTTTTAAAGTTTTATTAGTGATGAATTCATGAAGGAAGAGTAAAAAGGCCAAAGTGTGTTCGCCGCAAAATGTAATGTAGGAGAAGGAAGAATAAATGCCACGTGGTTGGTTCACAGACAATATCATCTTAGACCTTATCCCACAAAGAATACTACACTATCATTTAGAGATTGGCTGATTGGTAGTGTCAGAAAAGGATAGGATAGGATTAGATTATTATTATTTTTTTTAATTTCAGTGACACAAAACAATAGTGAATTTGTTTAAAGAGGAGAAATTTGCAAGTTGAAGCCAAAAAGTCAGAATTGTTCACAGAAAACATGCTATTGTATTTTTACTTTTCAATTTTTTTTTTTCCCACATACTTATTGAATAAACCACATCAAGTTTTGTGAATCATTGTGTTCCTCTTCTGTGTTAGTAGAACTATTCAGTCAGCTTTAAAATTGTTAAGGATTTCATCTTTTATCTCACATGTCGCATTATAATATTATCTAATCAATAATGTTAGGTATCATAAAAAATTTTTCATGAAAACAATCATGAAAGGTTTGTGACCCTTGGATTACACTTAGAATAAAGCACACAACACTAATAAAGGTAATCAAAGGATCATAAATCTTTCATGATCATTTTCATGATCTCCAACTTTCTCTTATCTAATTCAGTAAAAAACCACCGCTTTACTTAAACATTATTGTCGAGTATTAATGAAGAATCTCTTCCTTGTATATTTTTATTTTTTTCATTTTGTAAAATGTACCAATATCACTGCTTTAAGCTATTCATTTCAAAAAAATAAATAAATACTCTTTGGAGTTAATGAAAATTGGAGATTTAAATAATGTTTTTTATTTTGTTTTAATTGACAATTATTTTGTAGCTTTTTAGGGCTACATTTTTTCAAAAGTCAAAACTAACAATTAGTAAAAATCAAACCAAACCAAAACCAAGTCTTAAGTTTCATCTAATGGGATTGGTTATATGAATTTTTCTTCTCCACTCGACTCTATCAACAACTCTGATTAGTAAAATCAAGGAGATTTATGTCTCTATTTACTATACCAACCCACGTTAATCTAGGTCTGCTATTTTTCCTAATAGTTTCATCTACCATCACTGTATCGTATCTATTCACTACTGCCTTTGTTGGTTTTCGTTGTATATAAGCAAACTATCTCAATCTATTCTCTCTCAACTTATCTTTCATCGATACTACTCTTACTCATTCATGAATACATTCATTCCTAACTTAGTCTTTCTAAGAGCATCCACAATGGATGTGTTAGTGGGTGTGCTAGTGTTAGTGGCCGAATTTTAAGGTAGCCACAGTCACTTTTGTCTTCATAATGGAAGTGTTAAGGGGTGTGTCATGTGTTAGTGTCAGTTGTTAACTTATGTGCTAACTGTGGCTAGCATTTTAGCTAGGGGGAGAGAGAGAGAGAGAGAGACGGGGTTAGAGATGGCAATTTGAATCGGCCCGACGGGAACTCGGCCCCCCGTCCCCGATAAGAGCGAATTTTTTCCGAAAAAATACTTCCCACGGCCGGGATGGTATTTGAAATTTGAATCCCGATCAGTTTCGGGCCGGGGACGGGGATAGCTTTCACAGGCCCGGACCCGGCCCCGTCCCAGCCCCGTTTCTCCTCCGACATAAAATTACTATAATGCCCCTCTATCTATTCATATATATATATATATATATAATAATAATAATAATATAACCCTCTCATATGTTTCTTCCTCATCTCTCTCTCTCTCTCTCTCTTTCTCCTCTACTCTCTCTCACTCTGCAGTAGCGACGACTCTCTCTCACTCTCTCTTAGATCTCCTCTCCTCAGTCGGTGAAAGCTCTCTCTCACTCTCTCTTCTCTCTGCAGTCGGTGATGGCGTCGTCTTCTCCTCCGCGGCAGTACGCAGTCCCCCGGCGCCTTATCATCCTCTGTCACCTCCTCCTCCTCTGTACCACTGCCGAACCTTCATACACGACAGATCTGAGCAGATCTGTGTATTTATATCTTGATCTGAGCAGATGTGTGTGTGTTTATCTATCTCGATCTAACTCAATTTTGTTGTTGTTGTTGTTGATGTTGTTGTTGTTGATGTTGTTGATAAAAATATGTTATTGTTGATGATTTATGATTGAGGGAGAAAGCTAAACAGAGAGAGAGAGAGCTGCAGGGATTTTCCGGGGTCGGGGAAACCCTATCCCCGTTAGGAGGCGGGGGGCGGGGGGGATGATGGGTTCCCCGTCGGGGATCGGGAGTCGAGACGGGGAATTCTGTAGCTTCGGGGATCGGGGACGGGGACGGGGAGTGTGATCCCCGGCCCCGACCCGCCCCGTTGCCATTCCTAGACATGGGAAAGTGTTACGGGGTCGTCCAGACCTTTCAAGTAAAAAGAAAATAAAAATAAATTACAGTTGACTAGTTGACTAGCCGAATGTCCAGTCATCTTCCTCTGCAGCTTCTGCTAACTATTTATATATATATATATATATATTCTTAACACACCCTTTAACACACACTTTAACATATCCATTGCATCATCACCCACTTTCTAAAAGTGACAAACTTTTAACACACCTTATCACACATTTTTGGGTCTGACTTTTATCATTTTTTGTCATATAACACATTTTAATGCACTTTTTTAGCTATCCCATTGTGAATGCTCTGATCTTGCCACATATCTACCTTAACGTTCTCATTTTAGCAATACTCATCTTATTTATATATTATTTCTTAGTTGCCAAATATTCCATCTCATACAACATCGTTAGTCTAATAGCCATTCTATAGGAATTTTCTTTTAGTTTAGTGGGTACTTGTTTATTATACAGTACCCCAAGCACATTCCTCCACTTAAGCCATCTCGCCTTAATTATATGGACCACATCCGCTCCAATCTCCCCAGCCATTGTGATAATCGATCATAAATAACGAAAATGTTCACTCTTAGGTAGCTCTTGATTCTCAATTTTCACTTCTTCTTTACTTCCATTGTTACTGTGACTAAAATTATATTTCATGTACTTTATCTTAATTCTTTATCCTAAATTTCTTAAATTCAAGTGTTTCTCTCAAAATCTGAAAACATAATAAAAAGAAAGATAGCTCTAAACATGTACTTCTCTTTGGATTATTTATTATTATTTTTTAAAAAAGTTTTTGGGTGTCAAAAGCATTCATTGGACACAAGAATGTCCCCTTTCAAAAAAGAATATGATAAAGAAATAGGTTTTTTTTCAATCCAATTTGTGAATTGAATCATACTGTTAGACTCGTGAAGTTTACCATGAGCTCCATTTTGATGATCCAAATTGTTGCATATGTAGAGCTTGTTGAGTACTTCATCCCTACAAAAAATCACATTAATTAGATTTCGATAGCTTTTTGATTGAACACATTTTTATCAATGGTAAATATGATTTTAAAAATAAATTGTTAGCAAAAATATGTTTCGATCAAGAGGTTGTCGATATCCGATCAACGTGTTTTTTTTGTAGGGATGAAGTACTCTACGGGCTCTATATATTGAACAGTTCAAATTATTGAAACGAGACCTGTAATGGGTCACATGGGCCCAACAGTATAGTCTAGTCCATAAAATGAACTGGAGAGAAAGCCATCCATCCATAGGATAAATTACACTAAATCTCCTTAAGTTATGATTCTTTTCATTCTTTTTTTTTTTAAGAAAGGAATTCTTTTCATTCTTGTGAACTTTAAAACTCAATAGTTAAATCATTTCAAAATATTATTTTGTAATAGTTAATCCTTTTTGTTAAAATTTTGTTAGAAATTCACACAAAATCAGATCATGTATAAAGCGTATGACACATTTATTGAATTTTTAGGGTGATACTACATCTAGTTTGTACTATGTCACTAAGATAAGGAGATCGTGCAAATGAAATCACCAGATAAAAATATTATTGTCCTAAAAAAATTAATAATAGATATTATTATCTTAAAAAATCAAAAAAGATGTCATATCATTTCATTTAAATCCCTACAGAATCCTAATGAAAAATGTTTAAGTGTAATAAGGTTTCGTTTGGCAACTTTCAGTTTTAATTAAAAAGTCAAAAAATCATTATAAATTATCACATTACTCTTTTTATTTTTCTACACATTTTTTCATATAAAGTTAAAAAATTACTAAAATAATAAGTTTCCAAACGAAGCCTAATAAAAGATTTGAGTGTACTTTACCTAGAAGAATTAACCCTCTTTTTTTTTCTTTTTTTTTTTTTTTTTTTTTTTTCAGTGACTTTTTATTTATTTATTTATTAAAATAGTTTCACATAAACAGGTACAAACAACAATTACATTAAAATCTAACAATACAAATTTATAGTTTCCATATGAAGCTCCTTTCCCGCCCAAAAGTACGGCTCAAAACCCTAACAAGAACCCTAACGTAACGTCACTCTGACGAGAATTCTTAACGAATTGAGCATTCCATTGATGATCTCCAAGAGATAGTCACAATTGGAAACACAATTTACTTATTTTTTGCAGACAAATACATAATTTCTCACTCTTCTTCACTTTGTGTTGTTGTTGTTCTTCTTCTTCTTCTCAAAACAAAAAAAAAAAAAGGTGCCGATTGAGGAACAAATTGAAGCAATTGATTGGCTGCATGCGCAGAAGGAGGTTCTGCTTCCTCGGTGCTTTTTCTCAGGTAGAAATCCAAGAAACTTGTACAACTGGTCCGATCGCGATCGCGATCGCTTCATTGATTACACTACCAATGGGATTGGGAATGGAAATGGTTCATCTGGTCATCAATTGGTCAGCGTGGCTGGTGTCGGCTCCGCCGTCTGCTTTCGCCATTCCCGTCCATTTTCCTTCGATGATTGGCGCTCCATTAAGAGGTATTACACTCAATCCTCTTCTCCATTTCACTCCCAAATGTTTTAATATATACATATATCGATAATAAATGTTTTTTTTTTGCCTGTGTAATTGTAGAGTTTTGTGTTTTGTGTTGTCGGAGACGCTACTATGTGTATGTACCCTGAATTTTGTAACAATACAATAAATTTTGTAACATGAATCGTAAAATGACATAACTTTTTCATGTGCATACATAAATTCATTGTTGTAATTTTTGTCATAAATTGGCATAACAAACACCACAAATATTCCTAAATTTTATCACAAAAAATTGTTACTTTTTTACAATTTGCCTTTTTTAGGTTGCACATAATAGATTTCCCTTTTTTTTTTTTTTTTTTTGTTAAATGGTTTTAGAAGGAGAAATATTTTTGTGCACTTTATTTCTTAAATGAACACTTGGAAGTTGGAATTGTTTCTTCTGGTAATCTAGGGTTTTAACTTTTTACCATTCAAACAAGGTTCCAACCATTGGAGTGAGTATTGGTGATAAATATTTAAGAGA
Organism: Camellia japonica; assembly: GCA_030407325.1. NCBI lineage: Eukaryota > Viridiplantae > Streptophyta > Magnoliopsida > Ericales > Theaceae > Camellia > Camellia japonica. Next base: position 36,689,117 of record JAPPVO010000010.1, on the reverse strand, counting down.
GGTTGAAGATTTTAATCATTTCACAATTTTCCAATATTTTTTTTAGTGTTTTTGGAGGGCAAAATATTTGTTAGAGTAGACCATTCTGAATGTAGTTTGACATATGTTCTATTTACTTAAAATAAGGCCTACTCGATCATCCTCACGGTGCAGCGGCATATCACATTTTGTTCTCCAAAAGTTCTTCTGTTTTTGTTTATTTGTTTTTTTGGGAAATAATTTCTCTTAAGTTTTGAATCCCATAGCATATTGTCATGGGCTGCCTAACTTTGAATGAGACCTAAAGCGAAATCTCAAATGAGAGGTTTTTTTATATAAATTCAAATAATATTATTAGTTATCTAATAGATAGTGCTTATAGATTTTAAAGTGACTAGTTAGTGCTTATAATAATAATAATAACAACAATAATGCTTGAGGCCTCAAATTTGCCTCGATTTTTTTTTTTTTTTTTGCTGTGTGTGTTAAGTGTTTTTTTTTTTTTTTTTTTGCAAGGGTGGTTATATGTAGGCGTTTGCTAAAAAACTAAACATCCCGCACCAACTCAGCCTGTATGGTTTGATAAGGTGAGTGAGTTGGATTGGAATGATTGGGTGATAAAATTGACTGATCAGCTAGGTTGCTGGTTAAAATTTGTTAATTCCATATAGTTTTGTACGAGTCTATACTATATTTTTATTTCAAATCAGGAAGACTTAGAGGAAAAATTGATCAGTCAATTTTATCACCAACCAGTTCAATCCAACTCACTCACCTTATCAAACCACATAGGCTGAGTTATTTTTTTTCTTCTATTTGTTGGGCTGTGTCGGTTTTTTTTTTTTTTTTTTAAATTTAATTTTCATTTATTTGTTGGGCTGTGGTGGTTTGGTTTTTTTTTTTTTTTTTTTTTTAAGGTGATTATGTGTAGGGGTGTGTCAAAAAACTAGACATCCTGCACCAACTCATCGTACAAAATTTTATGGAATTAATAAATTTTAACCAGCAGCCTAACTGATTAGTCAATTAGGTTGGACTGATTGAGTGATAAAATTGACTGGTCAGTTAGGCTATTGGTTAAATTTTGTTAATTTCATATAATTTTATACGATGAGTTGATACGAGATGTCTAATTTTTTGACACATCCCTAGACATAACCACCCTTTAAAAAAACAAACTAAAAAAAAAAAAACTAACACAGCCCAAAAAAAAAAAAAAAAAAAAATCGAGGCAAATTCGAGGCCTCTAGCACTGCCTTATATATATATATATATATGTATTACAACTATGTTTGAAGAGTTTAGAATCTTCTCTAAAATGGGGCCTTTGCAAAATGAGGCCTAAAGCTTATGCTTTAGTGGCTTCACATGTGAGCCAGCCCTGCATATTGTGAGCTGGTGCAAGTACTATGTAGTATGTGTACCCATGTAGTTACTGCGGACAATAAAAAGCCACACCAACATATATATATATGTGTGTGTGTGTGTAAATATATATTGAAAAAAAATGATGCAGTTTGTGAGGCAGGCATTTTGAAACTGATTAGACAGTTATCTGTGTAATTTGAATTTGTTAGATAAAACTAAAATTCCAATTTTATTTATTTTTTTAACTGCAGGTTCCTCTCTAAGAAATGCCCTTTGATTCGAGCTTATGGGGCTATCCGCTTTGATGCAAGGGCTGACATATCACCTGAATGGAAGTCTTTTGGTTCGTTCTACTTTATTGTTCCTCAGGTAATATATAGTTTTCCTTTCATTGAGTAGCTATTGTCAATTACAGCATACACATCAAGTCATGTTTATCCATCGTATATAAACACCCATTGATAGGATTTAAACGACAGGTTGAGCTTGATGAGCTTGAAGGAAGTTCCATACTTGCCACAACTGTTGCTTGGGACAACACTTTTTCGTTTACATATGGAAAAGCAATAACTGCACTTCAATCCACTCTGCAACAGGTCCCAACTGGCAAGATTTGTTAATATTTTGGTTGTTTCCCTTTTGTTTAGTTTTGTGTTTTCTTTGCTTCTTCCGTTGGTGAAACAAATGCATGGTTTGTGTACTGCTTTTATTGATTTATTTATTTATCAGTCTTTGATGGTGTAGGTTTCCTCTATTGTTACAAGATTACAAAAAGAAGTTCCTAATACGTTCATACTCAGCAACCAGTACATGCCCAATAAGACATCTTGGGATCTTGCTGTTAAGAGTGCTCTGCAGATGATAAACAGAAACAACTCACCGCTCATTAAGGTAATACATAATATGATAATTTGCAACAGCTTCTGCTGTAGCTTCATGTAGTTCTAATTGCCTCTGGCAACCATTCTATGTGTTGCTCACATCTGCAAGTTTTGAGTCTTTAGTGTTGAAATTCAAAATCCATTTTTTTTCATCATGATTGCTTTTGTGCTATCATTTCCTATTTTCTTTTTTCTTTTTTGGGTTTTTTTTTTTTTTCCTTTTCTTCTTCTCTTGTTTCTTTTTCTTGTCACCATCTTATGTTGCTTTCCTTGCTTCAACTTCTCCCTGGAAATTCAGGTTGTTCTTGCACGCAGCAGCAGAGTTGTGACTGCTACTGATATTGATCCCCTAACATGGTTGGCTTGTTTACAGGTGTTTTTACTCATCTTAGTTTTGTTTCAGTCAATTTTTTTCCGTGGCAATGTTTTAGTTTTAGGTAAATACTATTTATTACGTTACTACTTTCAGGCTGAAGGTGAAAATTCTTATCAATTCTGTCTTCAGCCTCCTGATGCACCAGCATTTATTGGAAACACTGTATGTATTGACTAAATTTTTTTTTTCCCCTCAACAAAGCTCTTGTACTCATTTTTCTTCATTGTCTTGTGTGTTCTCTGATATTACCTTCCTGATTCTAAAGTACCAAAATTAGCTTCTTTGGCCATTGTATTTAGTATTATTACCAAATTAATTGCATCTTTGGAACATCAAACAATCTCCATAAAGATGTGATCTATTTAGCCATGCCTAATATATGTGAAATGGAAAATATTTTCAATTTCAATGCCTTATATTTTTTTGTTTAAATGTCTAAATTTTAGTTTAGTATACCTTTGCATTACGGGAGCTCTTTTTGAAGTGATATTGATTAGTTTATTCTTAGTTTTGCTTACGGTCATTGGAACTTATTCTCCTGCTTTTTCTTTGTTAGTTGCCATGAATTAAAATCTGCATGTTATTTTACACGAATGTGTTTCTATAGAAAATTTAATTTAAAAGTCTTGCCCCTTTTTTACATTTAAGATAACTATGAGCTAAGGTGCACCTTTCTCAAACTGATGTGGGATTAAGGGGTTGTTTGGGATGATCTAAATAAATGCACTTTTTGACTTTTTATGAAATATGGTTGGATTGGGTTGGGTTTGAAATGATGTGTTAGAGAAGTGATGTGACTTAAATAAGATGATGTGACTTAAATAGGATAGTGAATTTTTGACTTTTTGACTTTTTTGAAACTTGCCAAACTAACCCTAAATGTCTATTTTCTGTTAATCACTGAAATAAATTATGTTAATAGCCAGAGCAACTATTTCACCGAAACTGGCATGACATTTGTAGCGAGGCTTTAGCTGGAACCCGAGCTAGAGGCAGATCTGAGGCTGTAGATCTTCAGATAGAACTTGATTTGCTTTCCAGGTTTATTTTGTTATTCCACGTACCAAAAATGTTTCATTTATGGTGATTACATTGTATTTTGTTTGTGAATATACCATTTATTTGTCATTAATTGCCCCTCCCCCCTCTGAATTCACCTTGTAGTCCGAAGGACCACAACGAGTTTACTATTGTACGAGAATGCATAAAAAGAAAGCTAGAGGTAAGTGACCTTGGATACCTTTTAACGAAAGTAATTGTATTCTTGTTTGAAAGGACATACATTTATGCAATTACTATTATATCATTTTCCCCCCTCTTTGGATTTAAAGTTGCTTCAATCCCTGTCATGATGTAAATGTCATTGTTTCAATGGAAAAGGAAAGTGGTCTTTCTCAATTCCTCTTCCCCCACAGTTCTTCTAGTGCTTTCTTGTCTAAGGGTGATATTTCTAAGCATCTCCTTAGCGCTTCTACTACTTGGTTAAAAATTGATGCACAAGGTTGTTACCAATGACATGATCTATTGATGGGTGTGGTTTCTTGAAACTTCACTGCACCTAGCTAGCCTTTTCTTTCTCCAAACCTACAACTTCCCTAATATTGTGTACAACGTGATACAATATCTAACTGCCAATCTAGTGCATTGTCAGCACTTAAATTATAATCACTTGTACCCCTCACGAGTAATTCCAGAACACCATCTATGTTCTGACTCTATTTTGCTTCGTAGGCTGTATGGTCAGGGTATCAGTTGAACCAAAGAAGGCAATTCGAAAGCTCCCTAGAGTCCAACTCTCTATGCCCGATTAACGGGGAGGTTGAGAAGTGAAGATGATGAGGTAAAGTTCAACATGTCATGTAACTAAGTTTAGCTTTTAGTTTAATAAATAAGATGTCCAGTTCAGAATTCTATCTGTACAGTCTTCTGTATCAGATACCTGCTACGTAACCATCTAAAATCATCTTCCTGAATCAATATATTTTGAACATTCATGTTGTTTTATATGTGGGTGTGTATATATTAATTATTAGACTTTGGATCTTGAATGTTTCATATGTTCATAATGAATGTTTAGTGGCTTAGTTTCTCTTACACGAGTCTGCTTTGTTACCAGTTTGAGGTATTGTCTTCCCTTCATCCAACTCCAGCAGTTTGTGGGTTTCCTACAGAAGAGGCACGCGTTCTAATTGCAGAAACTGGTACATGTATATTGCTATATCATTTCTGTTCTGCAATCTGTGTTTTATGGCTCGTTTACATCCACAACGTGAAATTTTTAAGATGAGATGTAATTCAATTTTGACTAAAGTTGAACAAGAAAGGAATCAATGATCTAAAGAAAGTATACATACTTATCTTGCCCAGACGGAATCATATATCATGATTTACACTTCCCTGTAAAGCTTATGTGTTTACTATCCATTTAGTGCGGCTCGTCTAATTTGAAGTACATATATCAGGGATACAAATTGCACTATTAATGAATTCAATCTTTACTCTAGAACACTAGATTTAGCCTGACTAACATCGGTCATATGGTTTTTTTTGTTAAAGTATTGAACTATTTGTTTCAGTTGGGGTAGGGGGGTGTTTTCTTTCCTGTTATCAAATTGCCATGATTTTTAACTTTATTTCCATGTCTGATGATTATTTTTAGATCATCTAATTGTGATTATACTTTTGCTGCTTGTTATGGGACAGAATATTACCGCTGCCGTTTGTTTTTTTTTGGATTCTCAAGGAATCTAAAGAGAGATATTCTTTAATGCTATCCCATGTAAGTGAAGTTTATATCAATTATGTTGCACAGAAATGTTTGACCGAGGAATGTATGCTGGCCCGGTTGGTTGGTTTGGAGGAGGAGAAAGTGAGTTTGCTGTTGGAATAAGGTCAGCCTTGGTGGGAAGGGTGAGCCACTTACTGCTTACATCTTTCCCAGAAATCTATATTATTTGTCATCAAAACTTCAACTTTTGACAGTACACTAAAAATGTAGTTTCTGCCTTTTGTTTTCCTTTTTCTCTGTCAAGCTATTTACCAAAAGAACTATTGAACTGGTTTTCACTGACAGTAACAGCAATGGGGTGATTCGGTATATGGATTTAACTTTCATTTAAAAAATCTCTATAACTGTCCATGATTTTGTAGTGATGTCATTCCCAAAGTAATGTGTGCTGACCAATTTGGATAGGGACTCGGTGCATTAATTTATGCTGGAACTGGTATAGTTGAAGGAAGTAATTCATCTTTAGAATGGGAGGAACTGGAGCTGAAGACATCTCAGGTTTGTGAATGTCTGTGTTTGGATGCATATATGTGGATGTGTGGGTACGCATTTGTGTCTTTATGCACGCACCTTCATGCTTCCAAACATGCATGTAGAATTGCCATTTTATTTATCTATTTTCTATGTTTGTTTAAATATGGGTTGTATAGTACTGTGTTAAGGGCATATCACATTGCATCATCAAAAATGCTTTTAGGAAATACCAAGCAATGATAAAGGCCTTTTTCCGTGTTTTTGGGTGCAGTTTACCAAGTTGATGAAACTTGAGGTGCCTCTTTTGATACCAAGAAGGGATGATGTCACAATTATTAATTGAAGAGGTTTGTGATTCTTACATAAAAATATATAGCTTATAGCGTCATTTTGATATTACATTGTCATGTTTTTTTAAAATTAAAAAAAAATAAAAAAAATTAAGTAGTTAAAAATAACATTACAGCACTAGGTTGGTCAAGCTAGTTGGGGACTTTCTAAGGCTCCTTTCAACCTCTGTACTGCAAACCAGTGTTAAAAACTGGCTTTTCCCAAAGAGTATTGTCTTTGTTCAATAATTTGTATTGATAATTATTGTGTTCAATAATTCAGTTCCCAGTTCATTTTCGGTCTTCTTGATAACACCAATAGTGGACATTTAGCTATCAGTCTAGTTCTCTGTTTTGGTTACTGTACTTTCGGAGTTCTCACTTAACCAAGCTAAGTAGTGTTAGTGTTAATGTTTTCTTAAAACTGAAGACGATGGTCATATGGTGACAGATGTATAAAGGTGAAGTGATATTCATTGAAGAGGCTAATATCACAACCTGTTTGATTAAATGTGTCATCTTCAACTTCAGCATTGATTTATAGATCTTGATTTGTTTTTTGATGGCGCAAACAGCCAAGTTTTTCCCTCTTTGGCTGGTTTTACCATCTTTGCTCTCACAATTGGTTTGTACAGATTCTTTCCATTTGGTTCACTATTTTATTTGTAATCTGTCATGTATGAGACTCAAAACATGAGATATTTGATGGACAGATTGAAAACTTATTAGAGAGAATAGGTACAATATATGTTTGAGTTAACTTTGTATTGCAGGATAAACTCCCATCTGTGAAATTTTTTTATTTGTTGTGTTGATCGGCAATGCTGTTTTAATCTCTGGGTCCCAGATATTCTCAGCAAGTTTTGCATTCTAACTTGCTTAGACATCCCTTCATGGCATTAGGCCTGTTTGGTTCAGTTTTTCTCAAGTTGAAAGTTGAGAATTTAAAAGTCCCAATCTCTTAACTTACAGATAATTATTTTTTTAATAGATTATTTAAACTATTTTTGCATCATAAGCAATAAGCAGAAATTGTACCAAATATTTTATGCAGATTTTTTAAATTTAAAAAGGTCTAAACAACTCTAATAAGTTGTAACAAATTGGGTCGTTAACTTTTTAGCTTAGTGTCAAATCTTAAAAACAAAGAACAAAAAAAAAACTCTTTAAGGCCTCGTTTGGCAAGTTAACATTTTAGTTAAAAAGTCAAAAAGTTACTAAAAAAGTCAAAAAGCTTATAACTTATACCAAAAAGTCAAAGATTATCTTTTCTCTCTACTTAGGCCAAGTTTGGGAAGACTAAATAAGTGCACTTTTTGACTTTTTATGAAATATGGGTTGGATTTAAGTTAGGTTTGAAGTGATGTGTTAGAGAGGTGATGTGACTTAAATAAGATGATGTGACTTAAATAAGATAGTGACTTTTTGACTTTTTGAATTTTTTTGAGGATGCCAAACTTGGCCTTATTGTATATCTTTTCGTAGTCAAAAAGTTATCCAAAACATACTAGTTTTTTTTATCTCATATTTTAGTTAAAAAGTTAAAAAGTTATTAAAATAGCCTATTTTCAAACTAGAGAGAGAGAGAGAGAGAGAGAGAGAGAGAGAGATCACCATATAAATGAAATGGTGTTAGAAAATTCCCCATTAGTAGATTAAAAATCACATATACATTCCATGATTTAAGAAGTGAAATTTGTGGCTTAGCATGAAATCAAACTGATGTGATGATAATTGATATGCTAAATTTTGGCAAAGGATGAGCAGTGTATGCCAAGTCCAAACATACATGTGTGGGTATTCACATTTCTCGCTAAAGCAACTGTATCTATGGCCATTGCTTAATTATGTGTTATTTTTCTATATCATCAACCATTTAATAGAGGGTGTGAGGCTAAGAGAAATAAGAGGTTATTTTTCTAGGTATATCTGTATTTATACACTTCTTGTTTTGATTTTCTCAAGACCCCCAAACAATTGAGATTGCAGGTTTGTAATTTTTTTTTTTCTTTCTTTCTTGTTAACAAAATTTGATAAAGTACTAGCAATTCATTGATAGTATAGTAAACATATACATATATTGGATATATAGTGGCCTTAAATTTATTTAATTTCATTCATAGACTCTTCTTTCATTATATTTCACGGTCGAAAATGATTTCATCTTTATGGTATGTGTTATTTGGTTTGTACAGTTGTTATCAGGGAACACATAAAAAGAGTAAGAAAAGATGATACATTGTCCTCTTTTCCTCTCTATTAATGACACCACCTCAAAATTTGCTTACATGGGTTATGAAAAGAAATTGCATTTCCTATCAAGCCTTAGTTCTCACTCTCATTGTAATTTTTGTATTTAGAGGAAACTCAAGATCCATTAAGCCGATACATTAAGGTATGGGAGAGACAGAAGACTCAAAGAAGAATGGCAGTGCAACCAAAGCCGAGAAGGAGGAAAAGCACGAAAAGAAAGAGAAAAAACATGCGGATGTGGATGAGAAAGAAGGGAAAGGTGAAGAGAAATGCAAAGATAAGAAGAAGAAAGACAAAGACGGTAAAGATAAGGAAGATGGTGGAAAGGAGAAGAAGAAGAAGGATCCTCAAGATACGACGATCAGCGAAACTGAAGCAGAAGCTCCAAAAGATTGATGCCAAGATGCAAGAATTGGCGACAAAGAGAGAAGAAATCTTGAAACTTCTTAATGAAGCTGAGAAAAATGCCGCGAATCCAAGTTAAAAAAGCATTTTCTAAAAATGTGATTGTTCCAAAACTGTTTTTGACACACAAAAAAAAAAAAAATCTGAAAACAACCCACTTTGGAACTTTGTGAAAAATGATGCGCATTTCGAACTTTTCATTGCTTTATTTTGAAAATAGGAAAAAACAAAAAGATACTAAACAATTCCTATAATCTTCTCAAATGAGTGTAAGAGATTTGTTGGAAGGTTTTTTTTATTTTATTTTTAATATAAATATTTAGTGATTTAAAAGATTGATCACTGTACTATTTGTAGTAGTAGGTTACTATTTTTTTTTTATGAGGGGGGGGGGGAATTACTTGTCAGTGTTGTCTTTCGAAACTTAATTACAAAATCACGGACAAGATTATGATTTTACATATTAATGTTTGTAAAGAATATCATTAATTTAAAAATATTTTTTTACTCTTACACTACCAAGTAATCCCTTCACCCCCCCCCCCCCCCCTTTTTTTTGTTTATACAATTAAACTACCCATGAACACAAAATCCTCTTGTAAATGTACTTAGGTACTAAAACATGTTTGTAGTACCACGAGAAGCAAAAAGTGAAGTATATTAGTTGATGATTTATGAAGCTTAGTTTAAGGGAAAAAAAGAGTAAATTAATCATTGTATAAACTTTGTTCTACAAGAAGTTATTGGTTGGTCCAGGGGCAGCTCCACGTAGCGCTCCACATCTACTCTGATTGGTGGAGGGAGTGGGGCTCACAATTTTGTGTTGGGTGATTGAAAAATATGAGAGGACATGAGAGTTTGTGATTGGCCTAGGGTATGGCTATGTTGTGCTCGAGGACCAACCAATAATTTTTCCTGTTCTACATATTGCAATCATCATTTGTTGCAAAGGTTGTGGTGAAAATATGTACTAAAATCTGGTATGTGAATGAAGTATGAAATTGATGTTGAATTGTTTGTTATTGAGCCATAGGCAAAGATTTTCACACCTGCAGCAGCTGCCTAACTCATAAATTAATTATGATTAAGAACAAAATAAAAGTCACACATAAGGTGATAACAAATTCGGTGTTATATTAATACTATCATGAGATTAGAAAAGGGATGAACAAGATCATGAATTTCATATTGTTTGAACTTATAACCTGGGGCACAAGTTTTTTAGGAATAGTTATTTTGAAAGAAAACTAAATAAGTTAAGAATAAAAAGTGTAAACAAAACAAAACAACCGAGCTTAATAATAAAACTATTGCCCTCACATCACATTCTAACAATGTTTTTGGAGCTCAAAGCAGGTATAGTTGTCTTGATGTTGTACTAGCCTATGACTCGAGCGAAAAATGCTTGGGAGCACTAAAAAAGAAGCACTAATGATGTGGCAGTGGGCCTCGCCCACTTTCTATGCCTTGTTCTTTTTTTTTTTTTTTTTTTTTTTTACCATTCCGAATGCATTAGTGCTATTAGTGGTGTATTTTTTAGTGATCTAAATCATTGTTGTAACTCGAGCCCAATTTTCAATAGTTGCCTTGACTATAACCTAACTCTAATAGCAATTGTCACTGGCTGACTCTTTCGAGTATGCAGTGGGATTTATTTTTGCCTGTGAGGCGATTGAACTTGCTCTACCAAGTTGAAGCCCACCTAATCTCTCCTTGATCATCGAGTGTTGAATCTTAACTCGTCTTGTCAAATGCAGGCCTGATGTTATGTCTAGCAAGAACAACTTGTTGTAAATTGGCAAGGATTGTGCGTGCAGCACTAGGCAACTCCACCAAGGATTGTGAGTGCAGCACCAACCATGAGTGCAGCACCAACTCCAGCACCATCCATTTGTGCAGCACCATTCTTCTCCACTACCATGAATGGAAGCTCCACCAAGAGAGTGGAATGGAGTAGGTGATGGCCAATCACCTCCTCCCTCACCTGTGTATATATAGAGAGGTTGAGGCAGAGGGAAAAAGACAGCAGATAGTAGAGTGTGGTGAGCCAACACAAGAGAGAAAATCAGAGAGAGAATTATTCAGAGAGTTGTAATTCTTACCATTTTTCTCAATATAGTGAATCCGCTGCCCGTGGACGTAGGCGACTTGCCGAACCACGTTAAATCTTGTGTGTTATTGCTTGTTTGTGTTCCCTGGTGTGCCCCCGATCCGCAACAATTGGTATCAGAGCTCGGGTTGCGAAAAATCGAATTTTTTCCGAAAGTGCCCAGATTTCGAAGTACTCAAAATCAACTTTTGAGCATACCAGGAGGTAGAGCTCCCTGAGAGGAGTCCAGAACAGCAAAAACAGAGCCCAAAAGAGCTACCACGCGCCGTCACGCGCCTCCAAAAACTGCGCGTGAAACTCACGCGCTGCACGCGCCGTTCTGCTGGAGAAGACGACCACGTCAGCCGACACGTCATCCACGTGTCAGCCACGTGTCCGCCCAGTCAGCCTGAGCCGCTGACCAAGCCGCTGACCAAGCCAACCAGCCGTTGACTGCGCCGCCGTTGACCGTTGACCGAGCCGCCGTTGACCGCGCCGCCTGCGCCGTTGACCGAGCCGTTGACCGGAGGAATTATCCGGTGCATCTCAGCGCACCAGATTCTGCAGATCTGAACCGTGCAAACTGTTTTTGCCAGATCAGAGCCATTCGGAGTTCGTTTTCGACGATCCAATAGTGTTTTCCAACTATTTGGGATATTCCGGACACATCCGTACGGTTAGTTTTTGAATCAGAGGTGTTCAAAATATTTTGGCTTGTTCTGAGGCATTCGGAATCCGTTTTTGACGATCCAATAGTGCTTCACAACTATTTGGAGTATTCCGGACACATCTGTACGGTCAGTTTTTTGAATTGAAGTTTCTAAAAAAAAAAAATGGCAGAATCTAGATCAACCGAGTCCGTAAGTAATCCAGCGAGTACAAGCACTTCTAGGCATTGGACCCCGGTGTCCCATGCCAAGTTCGAGGTAGAGAAGTTCGATGGAAGCAGCAACTTCGGCATGTGGAGATGCGAAGTTAAGGATATGCTTGTCCAGATGAACCTGCACTTCACTCTGGGAGACAAACCAGATGACCTGGACGAGATAGAATGGGAGAGGGTGAATCTCCTGGCCTGCAGTTCCATCCGACTTTGCCTAGCGAAAGAGGAGAAGTACGCCTTCACGAATATGATATTGCGAAGAAGCTTTGGAAGGGCGCTGGAAGATAAGTTCATGACAAAGAGCATTGAGAACCGGCTCTACTTGAGGAAGAGGTTGTTTCGTTTCGACTACATTAAAGGTATTTCGATGAACGAACACCTAAATAACTTCAACAAAATTATTACGGACTTGAAAATTTGGATGATCACGTTGGTGACGAAGACAAAGCACTGTTATTGTTAAATTCCTTGCCTGACTCGTATGATCATCTCACTACTACTTTACTGTACGGTAAAGAGAAGATCAAGTATGTTGATGTTGCAAACGCCTTGGTGAACAATGAGTTCAGAAGGAAAGACAAGTCTGCAAACAGGGACTCAACATCCGAGGCTTTGACAGTCAGAGGCAGAACAAATAACAGAAGAAATGCAGGGCGAGGAAAGTCTCGCTCAAAATCCAGGGGGAAAGCTTCAGACAAAAGACGTCTTGCAAAAGACGAGTGTGCTGCTTGTCGCCAGAAAGGGCATTGGGCAAAAGATTGTCCAAATAAAGACAAGACAGAAGAGAAGGTGAATATTGCACGAGATGGAGATAATGATGAAGGAGGTGCCTTCACAGTTTCATCATACGGCCAGTCTGATGAATGGATTATCGATTCCGGGTGTTCATTCCATATGTGTCCGAACAAGCAGTGGTTCTCGAGCTTACGAGAGTTCGATGGAGGAGTTGTGCTGATGGGCAACGACCAAGCTTGCCAGACAAAGGGGATTGGAACAATCAAACTGAAGATCCATGATGGAACAATCAGAATTCTTGAAGATGTACGGTATGTACCAGATCTAACCAAGAATCTCATCTCAGTGGGAGTTTTAGACTCCAAAGGTTACAGAGTAACCATGGAAGGTGGAGTCCTCAAAGTTGTTCGAGGAGCATTGGTTGCAATGAAGGGTACTCGACAGGGAAATTTATATTTCCTAGACGGCTCTACAGTCACAGGGAAAGTGGCTGTCTCCACCAGTTCCAGCTCAGAAGATGATGCATCAGACACTTCCAAACTTTGGCACATGCGCCTAGGGCATGTCGGTGAGAAGGCTTTACAAGGGTTGGTAAAGCAAGGCCTGTTGAAAGGCGCCAAGACAGGGAAGCTTGAGTTCTGCGAGCATTGTGTATTGGGCAAGCAAACAAGAATCAAGTTTGGTACTGCAATTCACCGTACCAAAGGGATTCTAGACTACGTCCACACCGACGTATGGGGTCCTTCCAAGAATGCTTCGTTGGGAGGTAAACACTACTTTGTGTCGTTCATTGATGATTTCTCCAGAAGAGTTTGGATTTATACAATGAAGCACAAAGATGAAGTCTTAGACATCTTTCTTACGTGGAAGAAGATGATTGAGACCCAGACAGGCAGACGGATCAAGAAGCTCAGATCTGACAATGGTGGAGAATACACATCAGATCCCTTCTTTGAGGTTTGCCAGAATGCAGGGATAGTGAGACATTTCACAGTTCCTGGAACACCGCAGCAAAATGGAGTTGCAGAACGCATGAACCGCACTTTGGTGGAGAAAGTCCGGTGTATGCTGTCACAGTCTGGATTGAGCAAGGCATTTTGGGGCGAGGCATTGAACTATGCTCGTCATCTAGTCAACAGACTACCTACTGCAGCACTGAATGGGAAGACTCCCATGGAGGTATGGTCAGGAGTCCCAGTTACTGATTATGATCAGTTACGTATCTTTGGATGTCCAGCATATTTTCATGTTACAGAATCTAAGTTGGATCCAAGAGCCAAGAAAGCCATCTTCTTGGGCTTCGGTGACGGTGTTAAGGGATACAGATTGTGGTGCCCTGAATCAAAGAAAGTTCTCATCAGAAGAGATGTTACCTTTGATGAGTCTGCAATGTTGAAGCAACCAGATCCTCAACAGAATGTTGAAGCATTGAAGAAGTCAGTGCAGGTGGAGTTTGAGACTCCATCAAAGACTAGTCAGCCAATCAACCATCCTGAAGAAGTCTCAGAAGATAGCTCTGAAGAGAGTTCAGATGAAGATCCAGAGGCTCCGCAACAATCAGAACCCATTGCAATCAGGAAAGGTAAAAGGGTTACTAAGCAACCCAGTTGGATGACCGATATGGTAGCCTATGCACTTCCAATCATTGAAGACAATGTTCCGTGCACTTTCAAAGAAGCCGTGCAGCATCCAGAAAGTGTCAAATGGAAGGAGGCTATGGATGAAGAGATCGGTTCACTTCACAAGAACCAGACTTGGGAGTTGGTGCAACTTCCAAAAGGCAAGAAAGCAATTGGGTGTAAGTGGGTTTACACCAAGAAAGAAGGCATTCCAGGCAACAACATCAGATTCAAAGCTAGATTGGTAGCTAAAGGCTATGCTCAGAAGGAAGGAATAGACTACAATGAGGTATTCTCACCTGTTGTGAAGCACACGTCTATTCGCATCCTGTTAGCTTTGGTTGCACAGTTTGATCTCGAGCTCGCCCAACTCGACGTCAAAACTGCTTTCTTACATGGAGATCTTGAAGAGGAGATATACATGTCCCAGCCAGATGGCTTCAAAATTGCTGGAAAAGAGAATTGGGCCTGTAAGCTGAACAAATCGTTGTACGGGTTGAAGCAATCCCCGAGACAGTGGTACAAGCGATTTGATCGGTTCATGATAGAGAAAGAATACACAAGAAGTCAATTTGATCATTGTGTATATTTCCGTAAGCTTCCCGATGGTTCCTTCATCTACTTGCTCTTATATGTAGATGATATGCTAATTGCATCTAAGAGCAAGGTGGAGATTGACAAACTCAAGGCACAGTTAGCAAGGGAGTTTGAAATGAAGGATTTGGGAGAAGCAAAGAAAATTCTTGGCATGGAGATCAAGAGAGACAGGAAGAAGGGCACGGTTTGTCTGACACAAACCCAGTATCTGAAAAAGGTGTTAGACAGATTTGGCATAAATGGGAAAACCAAAACTGTAAGTACACCATTGGCCCCTCATTTCAAGCTTAGTGCTTCGATGTCTCCACGCACAGAAGAAGAACGGAAGCATATGGCACAGGTTCCATATGCAAATGCAGTTGGTGCATTAATGTATGCTATGGTTTGTACAAGGCCTGACATCTCGCATGCTGTGAGTATGGTAAGCAGGTATATGCATGATCCAGGAAAAGATCACTGGCAGGCAGTGAAGTGGATCCTAAGGTACATACATGGCACAGTCAATCTGGGATTGAAGTTCGAGAGAGATAACCGACTCGGGCAGAATTTGAAAGGTTATGTGGACTCAGATTATGCTGGTGACTTAGACAAACGCCGGTCAACAACAGGGTATTTATTTACGCTTGCTAAAGGGCCGGTAAGTTGGAGGTCAACGCTTCAGTCAACGGTGGCTTTGTCTACTACAGAGGCAGAGTACATGGCAGTGACAGAAGCCTTTAAAGAAGCTATTTGGCTACACGGGTTGATTGAAGACTTGGGACTTGTTCAGAAGCACGTTGAGGTGTATTGTGACAGTCAGAGTGCCATTTGTTTGGCAAAGAACCAGGTTCATCATTCCCGCACCAAGCACATTGACGTCCGTTTCCATTTCATCCGAGAAATTGTGAATGAAGGGGATATTCTGCTTCAAAAGATTGGTACTGCAGATAATCCGGCCGATATGCTCACAAAGGTAGTTTCTGGGATCAAGTTCCAACATTGTTTGGACTTGGTCAACATCTCTCGGAACTGAGCACCTTGGGTGCAAGGCAGTGTTGATCGATCACTATGTTGGATTAGAGAATCCTCGCCAAGGTGGAGATTTGTTGTAAATTGGCAAGGATTGTGCGTGCAGCACTAGGCAACTCCACCAAGGATTGTGAGTGCAGCACCAACCATGAGTGCAGCACCAACTCCAGCACCATCCATTTGTGCAGCCATTCTTCTCCACTACCATGAATGGAAGCTCCACCAAGAGAGTGGAATGGAGTAGGTGATGGCCAATCACCTCCTCCCTCACCTGTGTATATATAGAGAGGTTGAGGCAGAGGGAAAAAACAGCAGAAGTGAGTTAGAGTGATAGAGAGAGAGAGAGACATTCTGAGAGCTTGTAATTGTTCCATTTCTATCAATATAGTGAATCCGCTGCCCGTGGACGTAGGCGACTTGCCGAACCACGTTAAATCTTGTGTGTTATTGCTTGTTTGTGTTCCCTGGTGTGCCCCCGATCCGCAACACAACTCTCATAAGGAAGCTCTAGCTTCCATGCCATAAGTAGACTAAACAGCTGCAAGTTCATCCCACACTGTTCATATCGCTGCATGGCAGCAAACTCGCCCTTGAGTAAGGCGCTCTCCCAATTAAGGCTTCATGTCAGGCGTCCCGTGTCAATGTTGTCCACAATAGACCCAACACACTGTTGGTCAACTGTGCACCAACATAGAACCCTCAATTTAGCTGTTTAATGTTTTAAAAATTACATAAAATAGAACCATAAAAGGTCATCCAAAAAAAATTAATAAAATAAAAAAAGAGCAAAAAAAAAACTTTAAAAAAGTTACAGACAAGCACCCTCTTGGTAGGCTTAGTAATCATTCATTGCATTGTAGTGTATGCTCTCTCTATTCTTCACTATCTTCAATTCCCATCTGTCTAGACTATTTGTAAGTAGCTCAGTCTCTTTTATGGGACGTGATGTCCAAATTGTTCTTGGAAGTTTCCATTGACGTTTGCTAGTGAGGAAGCTTCCTCTTTTGTTTCTACTTTCATTTCTAATACTTAAACTAACTAAAAGTTTAGACCTCCATTAACTTCAAAATAAAAAATGACCAAGCATCCAGGTATCTACTATGACATTCGCAGAAAAGCCCGAGGTAATATATATCATCTTTTGTTCTTCCACTCAATTTTTTTTTTTTTTTTTTCTTTTTGGATTCTATTTGGTTACTGAGAAAACAATGGAAAATAGAAGGAAACAAAACATTGGTAATAACTCATTTGTTTTCTAAGTAGTATTTACTCAGCAACCAAATGGAAGTCCTCTCTATTATAAACTAAGTAACCAAATGAAAGTGGAGGCTGTGGACCTCTCTCTCTCTCTCTCTCTGATAATTATTATTATTATTTGTTATTTTTTTTTTGTCAGATCTTCTCTACAAGGATTATACTCAACAACCGCCAATTCAGTATAACTACAGATGTTTAAATTGGAGTTTTGATTTGTCCTGTCAAAGTAATCTCTTGTTAAAATTTTGCAGAGAATTACTATTTTGCAGTGAATTATTTGCTATCTTGGAATCATTATTTTTAAGTTCATTGCCAAATGAAAATAGTGTCGTAACACTCATAGTTTCATTAGAAAACAAATAGTAATTCTTTTCTTTGCCAATAAATTCCCTTCCAAGAATTGCAATACCTTGATTTGAATTAATGATCATTGAAAAGCTAAAATAATTCATGAGCTTCCACAAAATGTTACAGACATCGAGGTTGTGAAAGGACTCAGGACAGCTTCTAGGTTCATTACACCGTTTCAAAACAAGGTGAGAAAATTCTAAAAATCTCTCACCACTTGAATTGTCTTGATTTTCTCAACATAGAGACATCTTAAATCAGTTTTTGCATCATGTTTACATGAGAGTTTATTATAATGTACCAATGATTATGATAATAGGTGGAACTTCAATACTTGCATGACCATGCTCGGATTACCGCAGGCATCAATTTGGCAGCAAACACGCCGTTAAATTTCTCAGGTGTAGTAGGAAACAGTTTTTTCTCCATTGGGACCGACCTGTCTTTTGATATGGTGAAGAAGAAATTTGAGAAATGGGACGCGGGATTGAGCTTCAACACTGCCATCCTCATTGCTTCCTTGGCCTTGTAATTCCTTCCACACTCTGCTGCTCTTGTTGTCTCTAGGCACATACTTTACAAGCTTATCAAAATTAGAAAGAACATAGTAATTCATCAAGAAATTAATGTTCTTTAAAACATTCCAAACCATCAAATTTAATCAAAAATTTAATAAAACAAGACTCACTTGAGATTTTCAGGGAGGATTAATTTCACTTTATCCCCTAAACTATTGTCCTTTTTTTAAAAAAAAAAAAAAAACCTATCAATTCATATATAGCCTTTAGAGTTTCTGATTTCAGCTCATGTGGTTCAATTGAAGATGATTGTCCAAATAACTGTTTAAGTCTAATTTGATATGCAAAAATGTCATTTTAGAATTTAACAACTCAAATGACAAAAGGAAAAGGAAAAGGATGGAGAAGAACAATGAATTTTTGGTTGTAGGGTGTACGTTATCTATAAATATAGTGTAAGCCAGAAAATGGATGTTTGGTCATATGATTTAAATTGTTCAAATTATAAAATTTCCTTTTCGCCCATTAGATTAGGCTTTCACGGTTGTTGACTAGAATTGGCATCTAGAAATTTTAAGTCCTATACACATGAAATTGATAGTTTAGAAATAAAATAGAAAAAAAAATTATAATAATTTGGGAATAAAAGTGAAATTAGCCCTTTCAGAAATTCTTGATTGGGGAAATTATTTGCCAAAAGGTGAATTTTGTTGTGGTTTCTTTGCACATAAAAAGTTCAAACCCCCATGTGTTTGTAATTATTTTTGGTCTTCTACATTGATTTGTAATTTTCCTTTATTTAATTCACTAACAAACACTTAGAGGTCGTTTGAGAAGTGACTTTTTGACTTTTTTTGCTAAAATATGAAGCCGTCAAATCCCAGGGTTCAACCCTAGATAGGCAGTAGAAGAAAACGTACAAAATGTGATAAAATGGAAATCAATTTTTAACCTTTTTATATGACTTTTTAAATTTTTAATTATTTTGACTTATTGTCAAACGGCCGTGTTGACAAATAATGCAGGGATGATATGGGTGACACTTTGAGTGGATCATGTTACTATACAGTGAGTCCCCAAACCAACACAGCCTTTGGGACAGAGCTTAGTCACAAGTTCATGAGCAATGAGACAACTTTCACCTTAGCCACCCAGCATTCACTGTTCCCAATCACATTGGTGAAAACTAGAGTAAGTAGCAATGGCAAAGTAGGAGCCCTCATTCAGCAGCAGTTGTTTCCATCTCTCTTATTGTTCACTATAGCTGGAGATGTTGATGTCAGGGATGTGAGTAGGACTGCTAAGCTTGGCCTTTCTTTGGCTGTTAAGCCTTTAGATCAAAACAAATAGAAGTACCTATCTCAATATGGATGATAAATAAGACTCAAGGATTGGATGAGGTGCTTTCTTACCAGACATAATATCTGGGTTTAAGTCTTACCACTGTGCTATGCAATTTTCTCTTCTTTTTCCATTCTTATAGGTTTTTATTTTTATTTTTATACATATATAAAGTATAGTTGGAAGAAAAGTCATAGCAGGAGTTAATAGTGGCCAGTTTTGGGTGGCAAGTTTTGCTTAGCCTTAAATAGTGTCAATTAGTAGGGGAAATGTATGGTTTGCACTTCTAAAATGGATATATTATAAGCACAACACGTTATTTTATTCTTACGTTATTCTGTGAGGTTAGTAATTATATTACTTTGTGATAAAAGTTACAAATGAACAAATTTATAATGTGCACTCTTGAAGTGAAAATAATGAATTATTATAATTATATAATGCACGCTGTAATAAAAAAATTAAATGTTGTGATATGTTTTAATATGTTGATTTAAACCTATGACTGATCAATTTAAATTTTTATATAAATAATTTATTTAAAGAGTATTAAAATTTCAAATGCCTTTGGTCATCGAGATGAATCTATGCACAAATTGGATCCTTCAATATTGGAGAGAAATCTATCCCTATTTAAAAAAATAAAAATAAAATAATAATAATTAAAAATGAATTGTATGACTAGAAGTCAAGAACTTGTTTTCAAACTTAAATGCAAATAACTCCACAGCTTATAAACCCACTAAAAGCTAATCACCGATTTTTTTTTTTTTCTTCTCTTTTGAGGGCCAAAAAGAAAGATGCTTTACAATATCAATACAGAAAATTTGCATATACATATACATCATATATATATATATATATATATATAAATATGGATCCAGTCAATCAGCCTCTTGTAACCCACCCAAAACAACCGACCCAACAAACAACCCGACCGCCCCGACAGCAAGCCCACCCCCAACCACAACCTGCACCGCTACCAGACCCGCCGAGTCATCGGGTATCAAAACGATCGCCAGAATCGCCGCCACCAAAGTTGGAAGCGACGCCGAAGCCAGCGCCGACGGCGAGAAGCTAGCCGCCTTCTCGAGCAAGCTGAGCAAGCCGAGCTCCTCGGCCTTGGAAAACACGCCGAGTTTCTCGATCGATGACAGAGTGAAACCCAATTCCTCTGCTTTGGACAAGAGACCAGATTTCTCTACGTTACTCAGAACCTTTCGTTTCTCGATCGTCTTGAACACGTCGACCTCGACATCTTCACTTCCTTCGTAGAATATTCCGGCGCCGAACCATTCCTTTTTCCACCCGTCGTCGTACTTGTTCACCTGCATTACACCATCCTCAAATTTGAATTTGATAAAAAAAACTTATAAAACAATACTCCAACCATTTTATCAATTTGGTATTAAATGAAAAAAGTAAAACTTCTTTTTATTAAGAGTCCGTTTGTTTTGAATTATAAGAGATAAAATTGGATTATCTAGTAATATTGTGTTTGTTTGCAAAATAAAGAAGAGAATTTACAATACTTTGGGACCATGATAAACATCTATAGATATAATTAGTAGTCCCCCATAGGAGATGAAAAATTCTATTTATACACACCTACTTATCTCAGTGCACACCTTTATTTAATTAGATGTTATTTGTCTCATTCCACACATCACATATTCCAATTATAACATTAATTCAAATATTGTAGACACACTTTCCATCCAAACTCACAGTCACTTATTCTAAATTCATCGATTCTAATCTCATCACTGAATCTGAATTCACCAGTTTGATCAACTCACTGATTCTCAATTCTACCCTTTTTCTTTCATTTCCTTTATTGAATTAATAATTGTGATTGAATTCTGTTTTTGGGTTTCGCTTTTCTAAGCCATTTATATGTACATATAATGTATACACACACGGGTGTGTGCTTGATATGGTTGAACAATAATTCTAGTAAAGTAATTCTACAAAACCTAACTACTTTTCTTTATGGTTAATGTAATTGCTGCTGGTTGTGCTCTGAACATCATTCTAGTAAGGTATCTTCATGAAGAAGAAGAAGAAGAAGAAGAAGAAGAATGAAAGCTGAGAGACAAGGAAGAGGAAGAACAAAATCATGAAGAAGAGATTCACAAGAAACGAGAAGAAAATAAGAACAATTTATCTCGCCGCACTCAGTTGGAGAAATTGCAAGTCAGAGTGATTGTGGTTGACGATGAAAAACGGAAGATTGACGATTTAAAGAAGAAGGAGAAACCTAGGGCGGAGGAAACCCTAACCGATGGTACGGAACATGAGTCGGAGGAGAAGAAGAATACTTTGACGGTTTTGACTAAAAAAGACCGTGGAAAGAAAGGGTTACGACCGAGTTCTAGTGGAGTAGCAAAAAATGGCGGTGAATGGTATAGTTTGGGAGAAGAAAATTCCAGTGGATCGATCAGCTGAAATTGGGAAGATATTGAATGATCTTTCACTGAGTAGTGAGAAAAGAGGCAATGAGAAAGGAATAAATGAGATGGGTTGGTTAGGGTTTTGATGTCCATTATAGTCATTTTATTTTAAGATATAGTTGTCATTAAAATAAAATTTCGTTAAGTGTGTTCACTAAGGTAAGTAAGTGTGTGGAAATAGAATTACCCAAGGGAGATGGTATTAGAAAAAGGGATTAGAGAAGAATTTACTATTTTGCCCTCTATTATCCTACCTAATTTACTACCCTGATCTTTTTTATACCTTTTTTTTTTATAAATTATTTTACCTTTTTTTACTCCACCATTCTTTATATCAAAATAATTAATATAAAAATACATTTTAATATAAAAATATAATAGTATAATAATATTTAAAAATAAAATAGTACTAAAAGTATATATATTTATGAAATATAATTTTTGATATTTATAAAATATATTTTTAATATTAAAATATGTAATGCATTTATAAGTTGGTATAAGCCTAAATTTAATAGTAATGTAACAACAGTATTTGTGAAATTTTACATGGTTAATCTCACTTCTATTCCTCAAAACAAATAAGAACTATTGCTAGTCCATTGATTATTAAGTAAACACAATTTTTCTAATAATCCCCTCACTAACAATCTCATACAACCTATCTATGAAAACAAAAGGGCCCTAAATGAAAGGAGTGTTTATCTTTTCATTAAATTTGTAGGTGACTATTGGGTTGGAAGTTCGCCCAGACATCCTCTCGGACAATCAGTTTTGGGATGAATTTGATGAAAATTTATTCTAAACGGTCGATTGGCCAGATTTGATGAAAGAGTTAGAGTAAATTGTATCAAATCAAAATTTTACTCAAATTTAATAAAATATATGATGAACGATTGGAAATGCTCTTAGGGGCATAAACTCGTTCGGTTCTTGAGAAACTATCATAGGGAAAGAAAATTGTTCAAGACTTGTTAAAAAAAAAAATCACAATTTAACTTAATGCTACAATATTATAGGTGTAATTTTTAATTTGTTACACATCTTCTGAGACAAGTCTATCACACTTGTTATGAATTTAAATTACACCTGTATAAGTGAATTTTTAAATCTAAAAGAGTAGGTCTCTAGGCATTTCTTGAGATGAAAATCTAGATGCACCATTTGGATGCTTCGAAAATGTGTGGTAAGGACATATCTAATCTTTCATCAATTTTTTTCATTGAATTTAAATTTAATGAATAAAAGACTATAAAGTGAATTCTAGTTATTTCATCAAACTTGCATTGATAAATTATCTTCCCGCAAATATTAGAATCTTACACGTAAGATAATTGAATTTAGGATCTAGGGTTTAAATTGAAATTTTCCTGCGAAGATTTAAATCTTACATGTACCATAAGAATCTTACATGAAAGATAACTGAGGGATAGCCAAAAATTTTACCAAATTAAATTGAATCAAATTTTCAACTAAATTTGAACTCAAATTTGACGGAATTTTAAAATGAATAAAAATTGGAAATGAATTTCTTTAATAAAAAATATTAAAACATTGTTGAAACAGTTAAGTTTTTAGGATTTTTTAAAAAGATTTCATAAAAAAAAAGAGCAAAGATTGGAGTCTTGCATAGCCAAGCTTTTAATCAAATATTTTTAATGAAGAAAAGAGAGAAAAAGTAAGGATTAAAAATGTGCTAACAAAATGTTACTAAATGCATATGATTCTTAATTTTCCTCTGTTTTCTCTGCAACCAAGTGAAGTTCAATGGAATTGCTGCACTTGATGTCAAGTTCTGTTTTTCATAGTTCAGAAACAAATTTCTTATTTATTTATTATTATTTCAACCATTTCTCAGCAACCAAACAAAGGGTTTTAGCAAATTAATAGCTAATTTAATCATAAATCGATTGGTTCCCGACAAAATGTAGGTCCTAAAATTTGGGAAAACAATTTGTATTTGAAAGCATTGACTTCTCGATTGTATTCTTTCTATTATCTACATAGCATTCATTCAAAACTAAGCTTCCTTAAGCTTCCCCTGTTTTCTCAGCAACCAAACAAGGGACGCATTTACAGGTTTTTCAGTTCCGAAGTCAGCTAAGTACTTAAGTTTGATAGAACAGTTCCCCTTATAATCAAGTTCGAGTTTTCATATTTCAGCTCATTTTCTCAGAAAGCAAACAAAGATATATATATATATATACTAACATGTGGGCACACGCAATGTGTATGCAATAAGAATAAAAACAATAATAAATAAAGAGTGTGTGGTAAGAGTGCTCTTAATTAAACTTAAGGTGTTAGGTTCAAATCTGATCCGAAGTCACCAAATCCTTAGACACCAACTTCATTGCTCACATAAATAATAATATATATATATATATTAACAGATATATAATAGTAGAGATATATTACTACTATAATAAGCATAATTCAAAAGAATTTGGCAATTTTCTGAGCAACCAAACATGGGTAAACCCTTATCAGTCTCAATTGAATTGAATATATTGCTAGAAAGATTATTCATATATGCAAGTGTATAGTACCTTCGTTTTAGGTGCCATGGCGAGAAATCTTGAAGCTCTTTTGGCGGGAAAGAATTGACGAAATCGGGACTTGGCGGGAAAGAAACTACTGTGCTCGACGTTATGAAGAAGATAAGCAGTTGGCGAAGCCGTTGCCATTGCCATTTGACGAGAGGAGTTTTATCAGAATTTTTCCGGGGGGAATTTTTCTTGGTGAATTTTCTTAGGTTCCAAACACCTTTTTCTGTCTGTAATCCTAGTGTCGACCAATCAAAAGGGATGTAGCCCTATCTGACAAAATTACGCGTTATCGTTTGAGGACGGATGACATCAAATTACATATTTAACCCTTTGCGGTTCTTCTAACGGGTTGTTTGGGAAGTTTTAAATTGGTATATTTTTTAAGTATAATGCTTGGTAGTCTGAAAAAGAAGGGCTCGAATAGCCTGGATGAGTGTTGGCCGGTCGTCTGTTCGAGTGATCGGCCGGACGTACACTCAGACAACCGGGTGAAAGATTGTTACCGCGGTTGTCACCTTTATCGACTGCGGCTGTCAGTCTCCTCACTGATGACTGGCCATCCGGTCGGCGTCCGCTCGGACGACCAGTAATGTGTATTTTGAGCCATTCGAGTAACCTCATATTTGGCTACCAAGTATTGCTCATTTTTTAATTTCAATAATGATTGAGACCCCATTTTTTTGGGGACCCTTACAATTTCCTTTGGATTTAACCTTGATAGTGTAGGCTTCACACATGTATGAGTCGGTTCCATACATACATTAATGGTTGAAATCCAAAGGATTGTGGGTCAAAAAAAAGGCCTCCCAAGCATTTTTCTTTTGATTTTTTATGAAAAAATATAAAATACAGATTGGGGTTAAAGTCATATAGTGTAGAGATGATGTGACCAAAATAGATAATTGTGACCTAAATAAAATAATGTATTAAGATAACATGTGTTATTTTGGCACATACCAAACAATACCTAAATAAAATTGTAAAGTGTATGATTAAATTCAAAATGTAAATATTAAATATTTTATGAATCTAAAACGATGATTGGTTGAGAGAAATTTTTTTAAGAAAAAAAAAAATTAAGTTATAACTACTGCTTTTATGTAATTGCCTTTATAGGCATTTTAGAATAAAAAAATGTGACATTGAGGGGTCATTTGGCATGACTTAAAAAAATACGTTTTCTATCTTTTTATTTTTTTAAGTCACATTATTTTTATTTTTTTATATATTTTTTTTTGTAAAAAGTCAAAAAGTACACTTATTTAGATCATCCCAAACATCATCTAAAAATTGAGGTATAAACTTTTTATATATTATTATACACAAATTTTGTATCATGCAATTAAAATAAGAAATAAATGTATAAATAATTAATTTTATTAATTTGAATTAAATGGATACAATTTTCTGTGGTCTGTTCTATAACAAAGAACAAAATTCTTTGATTCGATCTCCAAAATGGGTTACAATTCAACGGTTATAGAAGTTTGTTATTAAATTGAATGAGTTGATGAATTTTTTCAAATCTTCGCACAGAGAAGTTTGAGAAATGAAAATTGATTGAGAATTTGAATGACTTGATTTTGAACAAATAATGAAGGGCAAATTACATAGATAGTCCCTATAGTTTGGGATTCGTGTCACTTTGATCATTAACTTTTCAATTGTGACACATTTGACGGTTCTTGACTTTTCAATTGTGACACATTTGATCCTGAATTTTGAATCTTGTTCCAAATAAGGACAATTGAAGATTGTTTAATTTCAAGGGCAAAATCGTCAATTTAATAAAATATAAACTAATTTGACAAAAATAAATGTCAAAAAAATATATTTAATTTTTAAAAAATTATTTTTATCCACTAATGATAAAATTATGTAAAATTGAAAAAATTAATAAAAATTACATGATTAATTTTAAAATTAATTTTACTGATTATCATCCAAAACATAATAAAAATTAATTTGGTAAAAAAATAAATAAATGTCTAAAAGATTTATCAATTTTACATAATCTTATTTTTAGTGGGTAGAAATAATTTTTAAAAATTTAAAAATATTTATTTGACATTTATTTTTGTCAAATTAGTTTATTATTTTATCAAATTGATGATTTTACCCTTGAAAAATCTAATGATATCTTCAATTGTCCTTATTTAAAGCAAGATTCAAAATTTAGGGTCAAATATGTCACAATTGAAAAGTCAAGAACCAAAGTGACTAAGTCACAAACTATAGAGACTATTAATGTAACTCACCCAATAATGAATCGTTGTTTTGGTAAGCCTTGATGCTTGAAGACATAAGAGATGCCACATGTCGTCGATATGTGTGGTGATCTTGTATGCCACTTGCAAAGATGAATGTTCGAAGGCTTGCGAAAATGTTCGAAAGCAATAAAAAGAAGGAAAAAACAGAAAGGATGATCTCTAACATTATTGACCCATGTGATTGGATTACTTATGGAATCATAAAAATGCAGTAGGTATGATTTCTTTGTTCTACCTTTATCATTGAAATTTTTTTTAACAGTTGTTCGGGTCATCTTATACTCACCTCTACTAATTTAGAGATTTTAAAGTTCCAAACTATCTTACGTTTACGTCTACTAATCTCCAAACTCTAAAATTAACAATCAAACAAACTTTCAGTGAGCCATTAAATTGGCTTGAACTTGACACCTCTTTTATTATTGAAGTTTGTGAAATTCCATTTTGACACGTTCAATTTTAATTGTGATAATCTTTTACTCTTTAAATAAAATTGTAATGCCATTGTTTAATAAATAACATTTTTTAGGGGCATATAATTAACCATCTTATTGCCTCAGTAGTCTCACATACTTTCACTAAATTTCATTTTAGTTTTTTTACTTTCAATTATGTTCTAAACAAAACCACTATAACTCACATGCCAATTTCGGTCCATCTCATTAATGCTAGATGAACAAAAGGGTAACATTATAACTTGACTTAAAGTGTAAAGATTAACTGTCTATCACAATTAAAAAACCAGAATATCTAAAATGAAATTTTAATAAAAATACAAGGGTTCCAAATGTAAATAGTCCAGATAAATTATTTGATAAATATTTGTTTTAGTATGATATACAAAAAAAAATATTTTGTACAAAATTCTCATATAAAAAGATGTGGTCGGAAATCTTCTCCATTGCATCACCTAAGGAATGTGATATAAAAAAAATAAATAAATAAAAAATTAAAACAAAACAAAAGACCTACTATAGTAATTCAAAATTTTCAAAATGTCATTGTCACATAATTTTTTATGAATTTTTTATTTAAAAATTTTGTTTGTGAATAATTTTTCATTTTCAATATTTCTTGACCCTAATTAATGTTAATTCACAGTCCATGACAATTTCTTGCAAATAAGCAATAAACAAACAAAGCATGTAAGCCATGACATAATCTATATACTACCTCATGTGTTGCTCAATTTGGTGTTGTGCAGATATAACAATTGACAAGAACAAGGTTTTTGAACAACGTATAATTTACATTATCAAAGGTTTGAAACAATAGACTAGCACGCAGCAGAATTCTAATAATAATATTTATTTGGACTTCACACATTCCGAGTTTTTTTGACTTTATAATTCTTTTCCTGGTTGTTTCTCAAGCGTGTGCAAACATTTTCTAAGCCAAAAAGAATCCAAGAAATAGGATAGACACAACTAGGAAAATCACAGGGAAGTATCTTAGAAAATAAAATAAAAGTGTTGAAAAATTTAAAAATCTCTAAGATATTGATTTGTGATTATGTGTCAATTTTAAGTAGTAAATAACAATCTCAATCAAAAAATCAAAGACAAATCAACACAACGATTTAACGTGGAAAAATCGTAATTGAAGCGTTTCCAATTGTGATAAAAAACCATGGGCACAAACCATAAAACAATCCACTAAGAAGACAAAAAGAAATTATACAAGTGTACACTCAATTACCTAGTGAATCCACGCTCGAATTGAATCGACTCCTATATGCTTCTTCCACCACCGTCTTTATCTCGGAATTGTCTTGCCCAACGTTGAATCCACAACGTCGATGTCAAATTCACGATGAAAAGTCACTTCGGAATCCACTGAAGAACAACTCTCTCTTTTGTGAATAACACAAAATAAACAAATTCTTTAATATAATCCACTCAATTCATGATTAAACTCTCATAGATATCAAAGGAAACAAACAAAGAAATTTCAGATGAAAACCCTAACCGCAAGAATGGCCGCTCGAGTGGACTGACTAAAACGCATGTTTCAAAACAAGGGTCTACGCTTGAGCGCAGGAAGTGTCGTTCGAACGCAAAAGCATAACTCTTAGTACTTTTGCAGATAGTTCAAACTTTTAAAATCAAATATTCTCCGCTCAAGCGCACAAATGGCCGCTTGAGCGATCAAGTAACTTCGATTACATTTTTACTTTTTGTTTCGGGGGCGTTGCCCCTCGACCCCGCCTGAGCGCTACCCTGGACCCGCCAAGGGGTGCTGCCTCTTGGACTCTCGCGAGTTAACCAGGCAGCTCGATCTCCGACATAGTCAGCGAAGTGGTAAACATGATATGAATAAGATCACAAACTCCTCTGCAAAGGCACGATTTGGGTTACATTCGCATCTAAATACTCATAACCTTACTGAAATAAAAGAACGAATAAAATTACAACTGAAAGAAGTTTTGTTAAACGAAATTGTCAAGAATAAAAACCTAACAAGTGTGATAAGTTTTTGTTGTTGTTGTTGTTGTTGTTGTTTTTTTTTTTTTTTTTTTCATTCATAATTTTTATTTATTTTATAAATTTAAGATTTGAACACAATTAAAAAGTTGATGCTTAGTCATTAATCCAATAATTTACATTGAGAATTCAATTGGAGAAAATGAGAGCATTTTCGTAGGAAAAAAGAATCCTAAGAGAGGAAGGAAACAACTAACAAAATCAAAGGGAAGTGTAATTTTGCCGCCCTTGTTTTTTTTTGATCAATAGAAACTTCCACTAAGATAGGAAAGCTAAACAACACTTGTAAAGAAATCCAATCTAACAAAATAAAAACTACACTAGAAAAAAAAAAAAAAAATCCTCAAAGAGATCACTAAAGAGAAGCTATGAATATATCAAGACGCAAAACCTGTACTGCAAAGCAGAAATTGATCATAAGAGTTCGATAATAGGACAAGTCTGAGATAAATATATAGGCTACATTCACAGAGAGGATAAACTACAATCAAAGCACCGACGGAAATCAAGCCACACAACCAAGCATCCAAATATATATATATATAGGAAAAATCTTTAGACTGCCGGCAACGGAGAGGCGGCGGCGGAAACGACGGCCGAAGCCAAATCTGGTGAAGAAGGGGTGGAGGCAGATCTGATAAGGGTGAGATGTTTGAATATTGAATTTAAGGAGAAATTTTGAAAGGAAAAAAAATTGAAAAGAAAAAAAAAAAAAAAGAAGCTTTTATTCACTCATTTATCCTTTTCTTTTTTGTTCTCTCTTTAGAAATTTCTCCACAAATTCAAAGTTTACACGCAACCTAAAGTTCGTGATAATCATTTTTTTTAGTGAAAGCTGGTTTTGCATTGAGAGATTATGAAAGGGGTGAGACACTATGATGCTCAATTAATCCAATAATGGAACTTAGAGAAATTCAATTGGAGATCAAAAGGGCTCTCAGCTTTACAGAGGTGACTCAGACCTACTTGAGGTTCAAGGCAAAAAAATCTAAACAAGTTAAATTTTTTATTTAAAATATATTTTTCACATTTTTTGATATGCAAAATAATTAATTAGAATTTTTTTAACATATCATTTTCAAGTGATATTAGGGCTAATCTAGTTAATGTATGTTGTGACATAGTTGATCTTAATTATGATTTTATCAATTTTAATTTTGGAATTTTTTTTTTCTTTTTTTTTTTCTTTTTCTGTGTAGAAAAGCCACTATTACAAGTATTCTATTTATCCCCCCCCCCCCCCCCCAAAAAAAAATTATAAATATTTTCAATAATATTTTGTATGCAATGCATGCATTTGAAAAATAATGAATTTTTAGAATATAATTTATCATGTATAATTGTTTTCTTCAATTTGCGAAATTCATTATTTTGAAAAAAATATATATATAAACAATTAATAGTTCAAAAAAATTATGTTCAAGATGATATTCAAGATTATGAATTATCATCGTTTAAGTGATTTTAATTTGTTGAAATATTAAAAACCAAAAATAAAAAATAAAAAAATCCTATAATTGTACAAGCCTACTTTGAATTGGTGGCTGCTATTTTTTATTAATTTTATTTTAACTGTTAATTTTATTTTTAGGATAAATCATAAATACATCCCTTGAGATTTACTTAAAATGTGGATTGGCTCTCGTGGTTGTGAAAATTACAAATACCGCTTGTCAGAATTTGTCATTTAACAGAGTTAACAGAAAAAATAAAACTTCTAATTACCCTTTTATACAACACTAAAATAATCAAAAGCTTTCATTGAAATATATTTTTTATATTATTAAAATTGTTAATTGACTAAACAGTTGATTAATGAAAATGGTCATTCGTGATTAAAAATTTGAAAGGACATGATGTAATTTTCAAAATTATAAAAATAATTAATACTTTTAACAAAGGAAAATGTTTTGTGGCACTAAACTGACTGGCACTAATGGCACTAATTTCCTGTTTTGGTAAGTTTTTGCTTTTTTTTTTTTTACCCTTAAAGGGAATTTCGGGGCATTAGTGCCCCCTTTTTCGAGCTCCATATCATGCTCCTTTAACAAATTTCAAGAGGTGTACTTATATACCTTAATTTTTATGTGATATATATACCATATAATAATAAGGGAAAATTACCACAGTTTCACAATTTTATTATAAATTCATCAAAAAAACTTAAAATTTTAATTATTAATATTTATATACTTTATCACTAAGTTGTAATTAATTTTTAAAATATCCATTGAATTGTTATTTCTCCTAATAATAACACATAGCGCTCGTTTGGCTAACTCAGAAGGTGGACTCGAGTATGAATGAAGATGGGATCCACGTATAACTTGTTTAGTTGATTTATTTAACCTAAATTGTTACTCCGGGTGGATTGCTACTCCTACACTACAATAGGATTAACTTTTCCTAGTGAGAGATAAGATTGTGAAAACAATCCAACAACTTATTAATGTTGGAATTTATTTTATATTATATTTTATAATTTAATAATATTATATATATATTAATACATAATACATATATGTATATAGTGGGTGATCCACCGAATCTTTCTTTATTATAATAATATTATACATACGTTATAAAATAAATTATATCCTATTTAAAAAAAAATTTAAATTATAATATATTATTTATAATAATTTTATATAAACATTTAAAATATATAAAAATTTATAAAATCATATAAAATTATAAAATAATATATTATCGTCATGATATTACTAACCCAATGGTGTATAAATAAACACTATTTACCTTATATCTCCAACTTAATACCACCAAATTAATATTCTCTTTATTTAATCACAACGTATTCATAATCTCAGTCAACCTAATCTACCAAATAAACCTGGTCAATATATATATAAATCCTGCCCTATATGGGGCCTAGGCGAGTGTCTAAATCGCCTTGGAAAATTATATAAAGAAAGGAGTGATCAATTTCCTTTGATGGTAATTTATTCTTATTTTACATTTGGAAATTATTAAATGGTACAAAGTCACTCAATATTAAGCTCAAATGTGAGGTAGGGTTTGATTGTTTCACTGATATGGACAGGTGGGAACTTGATCTAGTTGGATCATATAAGATTTGAAAATTGCAAGACAATGGGTAGACTCAAAATCTGAAAAAGAGATCCTCCTTAGGCCCTGCTTGGGAAGTCAACTTTTGGTTAAAATAATTAATAAAGACAAAAC
Source organism: Camellia japonica (assembly GCA_030407325.1). Lineage (NCBI taxonomy): Eukaryota > Viridiplantae > Streptophyta > Magnoliopsida > Ericales > Theaceae > Camellia > Camellia japonica. The sequence goes on along the minus strand of JAPPVO010000010.1, from coordinate 36,656,916 downwards.
AAATTAAAATAATTAATAAGACAAAGGTTTATTTTAGGAAGTAGATTAAAAATTAATGCTTTGATTTTTTTGACTTATTTTTAAAAAACTTGCAAAAATGTAAAGAGGTGACATGACTCAAAAAAGTCAAAAAGTCAAAAAAATAACGTTTAACCAAATTTTCAAAATATGCCAAAATATTACATCTAAATCATAATTATTTTATTTTTTCTTTCACAACCATCAAATCAATTATAAAAAAAAACCAACCAACTTTTCAAACATAACTTTTTCACTCATACTAAAATAATAAAAAAAGTTAAAAACTAATTAAAATAACCAACCTCTCAAATACGTAATTTCATTGTGGATTTGAAATCTGCAATATTTGTATTTAAAAATATTTAAAATTAAAAATGCCAAACAATATTATCTTAAATTTTTAATTATTAATATTTATATACTTTATCACTAATTTATAATTAATTTTTAAAATATCCACTGAATTGTTATTTTTCTTAGAAATAACAATTAAAAAAAAAAAAAGTCCTTCCCTATATGAGGCCTAGGCAAGCGGGGCGAGTGTTTAAGGCATGGTTTGGCAAGTGGGTTTAAATAGGTTTGGGGTTATTTTAGTCACAAAGAATAAAATTGATTTTTTAGTCTAATAAGACAAAATATCACATTCAACCCATAATGCCGTTTTGGGAAGGGCCATAAAAAGTCACGTTTTTTTATCATTTTCCAAAAACGTAAGTGGCCAAAAACGCAACAAATTTGGTTTGGGAAGGGCCAAAAATGCAGGTGTGAAATTACAAATTAGGCCCTATGACAAAAAAATAAAAAAATAAATTTCTTATGTTGGGTAAGGGTATTTTGGTCATTTTAATTTGATTTGACACCATAAATAAATATTAAACTAAAAAACAAAAAGTTAGTTTTTTACCAACTTCCCAAATCACTTTCCAAAAAGCTAAAAAGCTTGGTAAAAAGTCAAAAGTGAGCTTTTTACAAACTTCTTAAAATACCCCATAATCATTATCTTTTTTCTCTCACAAAAAAATCAAAAAGCCAAAAAAGTCAAGAACCCTTTACAAACTAAGCTTTTTAAAATAACCAAAAAACCAAAAAGCCAACCTACTTTCCAAACCACTCCTAAGTCGCCTTATATTAGAAAACAACGTCTAAGTCCTCGTTTGGCAAAAGTTAAATGAAGTTTTTTGGTTAAAATAATTACAAAAAGATAAAATAAGCTTTTTAGTTCAATAAGATAAAATGTCACATCTAAATAATAATTATTTCATTTTTTCTCTTGCAAAAGTAAAAAAAAGTTAAAAAATCTATCACAAACCAGACTTTTTAGTCCCATATTAAAATAGTCAAAAAATCAAAAAGTCAACTCACACTCCAAACGAACCCTAAGCCGCCTTATGTTAGGAAATTATATAAAGAACCTTACTTGAAAACAAAGTTATAAGTCAATTTATTAATTTATTAACTTATTAGAATCACATCAATTTTTTTTTCTTTTTATACTTTACTTTTTATTTTTTATAATGAGTCAAACTTATAAGTTGCTTCCCAAAACAACCTAAACGAGTGATCAATTTCCTTTGATGTGAGGTAGGGTTTGATAGTTTCATTGATGTGGACAAGTAAGCATTTGATCTAGTTGGATCATGTAGATATGCATTCTACCTTTAAAAAATTATTAAGAACTCTCAATTTTTTAATATATTTTTATTTAAGATTTTGTGTTATTCTTAATTCATTCTATAATTTTTTTTTTCAAATTACCCTTCAAGTTACACTTAAATAAGAATAAAGTCACCATGTTCGGACTTACAATGCCGAACAATATTATTTAGTTTGAACTTTTTGATCCGAACATGTTGAATTTGTTCAGTAGTATACTGCCGAACAAAGTGAATTTGTTCGAATCTGAAAGTCTGAACATTAATGATGTTAAAACAGACTGAACATTCGTTTTTACGTCAAAAAAAAATAAAAAAATAGTACAAAAATAAAAAATTATATTTTGATATTTATGTGAATCCTTATCTCTTCTTTGATTGATTGTTTCAAAAAATAATTTTCATTATTATTTTCATCAATTTTTTAATTTTGTTTAAACTTTTTTCTATTCGCAAGGATAAGAAACAATGATGTTGATAATAATAGTAAATTTTAGTGGAGTGGTTTATAATTTTAAAGAGAAAAAGAAGAAGAAAAGAAATCAACTGAAAGTTGGAAAAAAACATAAAAAAATTACATATATATGATTAGAGTGTATCATAAAAAATAATATTTTATTTTAAGATTAAATATTTATTATTCTTATAATAAATTTATATTAAAATATAATAAGAATTAAAATTTTAAAATTTTTTAATTACACGTACGTAATAATTTTTTAAATGTTAATAGAACCCCTTTAATTGGGAAGCTCAAACCACGGCCATGACAATCCACTAACTTTCTGAGCTACACGTCTTCTCACACTGGGGTTGTAATTGTAAGGGTAAATTATATTTTGCCGCTCTCAAGTTTGACAATTTTTTCATTTCATTTTATTTTATTTTTCCTTAACGTCATAAATTTCCTTAGTTTACTCTTCTATTCAAATTATTGACAAAGTTTGCCGCGTCAGATTAGAACCAAGTGTCATTTAAGTTTGTTTTTCCCACATTGTCACTTTAGATTGCGTTTAGTTTGAGAATTTGAAAAAAAAAAAAGAAAGAAAAAAATTATATGTAATGTAAATAAAATATATATATATTTTACATAATTTTAAACATATTTTTCCTTCTCAAATTTCTCAACGAAATACAATATTAAATTCTCACATTTGTCCTTTAAGTTTATAATCCTTATCAAATTAAAAGAGAATATTTTACAAAAATCTTTTGGTTTTTGATTTTTTTTCTTTTCATATTTTAGCCTTTTTTTTAGATGCACCTAATTTAGATAGATTTAAAAAAAAAAAAACAAAAACAAAAACAAAAAAATTGTGGAGGAATCTATTAAAAAAAAATGAATACAATATTTAAAAAAGTTCACTAAACACACAAAAAAGGCAAAAATAAAAAACTCAAGATTTCAAAATTTGTATTTAAAAAGGGCACTCAAACCAAAAAAATCCAATTTTGAATTTTGTTTGGCCAAAGATTCAAGTGCTAAATTAGTTTGTCCATAAGGACAAGTTTAGATAAAATGACCAAAATAACCATGTATATATATATTGCATATCCATTTGTTTATTTCCAAATCTGACTCTCTATCTCTCTCTCTCTCTCTTGGGTTTCCGAATCACAATGATTTCTCTCTCCTCCTTCTTTACCATTGCTGCCGTCGAAGCAACCTCCATGTTTTCCTCCTTCTCTCTCCAATCTCAACTAGCTGTTGTTTGTACAAAACCCAAACTGAAACATCCTAAAAAAATTAACATAAATAAACTCATTATATTCCACCAATGATCTTGTTTTCAATTTGATAGTTTCCATCGCATAAATGTATAAGGAATATAATGCCACGTCATTAACATCATCATCAAATCTCTAACATTTGTATTCATTATACTCTAAAGATTTACAAATATATTACCATATGCAATTATACAATTAACATTCATAGAATATGAATCTATAGCATGTGGCACAACAGGTCAAATACAATTCAATGCCCTCAAGGGCTACAAGTTCCAAGGCTTATGTCCGGTTACACAAAAATAGTTTTCAAACCCATTGTAGACCGCCCAAACTTCCTCCGCGCACCCCCCTTTCGGAGAGGACACGGATTTGGGTTCATAGCTACTACAGTTCAGACTCCTGTCACAGTTCTGTATCTAGTCTCACAAAATGCAATGTAAGACTGATAAATCACCAAAGAGTCCAAATTTGGCAAATCGTTTTGAAAAATCGATTTTAATCAAGAAGTGCCAAATATGGACTGCTTTGCCAGATTACAGAGTCGCCACCTAAATGTTTTGTTTTTTGGAAAATTTAGAAAACCCTAACTCGTGCCTAAGGCCACGTGTCTGTCACGACCCAAACCCACCCCTGTAGGTTAGGCATCGTAACCGGCCAGTAATCCGTGGATTACCAAAGGCCTCAGAACAGATAAGCATATAGTAAGGGGCTGCAGAAGCGATAGTATAAAATAGACAAGGTCCAATGAGCTGTGATAACGTACATGTGATAGAAGATTTCAAAACTTATATATATACATAAGCATGCCAGTCCAAGGGACACCACTATTTACAAAGTATTTACAGAAGTGCACATCTCAAGACCTGACTTTACAAAACAGTCACAGAGACTAGCATGAATACAAAAATAGCCATATAACGAGACTTTAATCGGAACCTCCTCGGGAGGCACAACGGTTGGCTGACAAAAACAGAACAGAAGGCCGTCAACTCTGGCCCTGGTCACCCGCCGGCTCACCTACATACATAATATAAACTGTGAGCGGAAGCCCAGTAAATAATAACAGAGTAAAGGGGTTTTATGAATGATATCCAGCACAAGTTAGGATCCAGTATTTAAATCAGAACATATTCAGACTTCAAAACAGAAATAGATTTAGATACACACTCATGTTCATATTCAGATTTTGCATAAGATCATACGTGGTACACCCATTAGCTATCAGATCAATTTGGTCCAGAGACCCACATGCATAGTTGGTACCAACGACCATAAAGGTCCATATCTTGCGCGCAAGTAGCCATGGTATTGTTACCCCCAGGCAAGGGCCACGTGCAGATTGGCCGCGGTATTGTTACCCCCGGGCGAGGGCCACGTGCAGATTGGCCGCGGTATTGTTACCCCCGGGCGAGGGCCACGTGAACTAAGGGTGCCACAAATACTTTTCAGAAAATTGGACATTCATTCATAATTCGTAAGATAGCATTTCAGAAAACAGATCATACCATACCAGTCAAAAAATACTTAAGTTAAACATAACTTTACAGAGTTATTACTCACAGTGGGCCTTGAGACAGATAGACGGAGTAAACTTGGTCAAACGGTACGTGGCACGTGACCTACACAACACATAACAGATGCACACTTGAAACACACGTTCTAATTGTACAAAACTTATTTCGTTGGCTCTTAGTGTGTTCCTAATCTCCTATCCTCATTATGGGGTCTTAAACATGGCCTAGGAATGCCTAGGATGGAATGAGGATGCAAAAATGCATTGAAAACCATTTCTCAAATTTTGCTGAAGATAAGGTCCAAGCTCGAGCGTGGCTTTCCCCGCTTGAGCGAACATGCAGACAATGAAGCTCCGATCGAGTGTGGACTTCTCCGCTCGAGCGGACAGCAAACTTATGAAAAAGTGCTGGATGCATGAAATTCACGCTCGACGGGCGCTCGACCCCCGCTCGAGCATGTGACACAGACCCTCGCTCGAGCGTGGCTTCCCCCGCTCGAGCGGACTGCAAAACACACAAACTTCTGGGTATACGCATTTCACGCTCCAGCGTGACTCTCGCCGCTTGAGCGGAAGTGCATGTACTCAGGCTTCACGCTCGAGCGTGAAAGTCCCCGCTCGAGCGTGGGTCAAATTTCTGGAAAATCCAGATTGACCTCCAAGCATGAAACTCAACCTTTAAGCCTTCAAATTTTTCTGGCCAATATTTGAGGAAGCATATAATAACTCATAAAACAACATGTATTAAAAATCATTTCAAGAAATCATGGCCCAAAAGCAACCCAATTTGTGCAAATCAACATGAACTTTATGAATATGCTATTAATTCAACATGCAAGAACCTCTTTGAATTCAAACCCTTCAAAATAATCAAACTTGATAATTTGATGGAAAACAAGTTGAATGACCATAATGTGAGTGAAATTAACACATGCGTGGAAGGAATCTTAGAATTCAAACTCAAAACAAGGAAATTTATGCATGCATGCATGGATTGACTCTCAAAACAACACCTTGAGCTAAGTCTAGACTTTAAATACCAATTTCACCATGAATCTAGCAAGGACAACTCAAATTCATAATTAAAAGGATGAGCTCCCTACCTTAGGTCTTCAATTCTAGGTATGGGAGCTCAAATATGCAAATTCTCTTCAATTCTCCTAACTTCAAGCCAAATCCTAGTTGAAATCAAGTTGTTCTCTCCTACACTCTCCTTCTCTCGGTTTGGTCACAAGAAGATGAACAAATGATGCATCCAATATGTAATAAAGCAAAATAAAGGTTGTCTAGAATCAAGTCACTAAGTGGCAAACTTGTAATAACTCAAACAAGTGTAAATTAACATTATTTAATCTAATTTAATCATACCAATCAAATTTTAATTAAATCTACCATAAAATCACATATATTCTAACTAGTATGAAACACTAATCAATTTCGAAATCGGCCACCGATAAGGCTTTCAATTCGCAGTTCAAAGTCTAAACATGAACAGATCATTTTATGGCCAACAGATAGAAACGCAAAGATAATGCAATACATATGCAAATTAATTCCGGATTCCTTCTAAATTACTGTTAGGCATAACTAATCATGGATTAGCATTAATCGGAGGTCGAGGTTATTACAGTGTCCGTCATCACCAAAGTTGCCTCGGCTCGGGAACTTGGGTACGAGGGGGGAAGGTCATGAAATGAGCACCCCCGCTCGTCCGATCAAAGGATCGGCCTCTACTAATCAGGATATGTTGTTTTGAAAACACATGTGTTCTTATTCCGGTTATTTAGCTAACTTACTACGTGATGCGCACAGCATACAAGTATAGACTAGATCACTTAAATTGGAATAAAATAATTCAATGTTTGTTTTCGAAAATGGTTTGAATTTGCCACCCTCAAGTGGGCTTAGAAATACGGATTTGCCACCAAACAAGGTGGGTTTAAAACATGCTTATTTGCCACTCCAAGTGGGTTTAAAATTCACATTTTGATGAATTGTTCCAATTCAAGTAATGAAGCCTTCATCCACAGGCATTCATGCAGTTATAGCAATTAAGCAAATAGCTTCATGGCAAACATGCTATCATAGCAACACTCACACACATGCAAGTATGCTAAAGCGTAAACACTTACAGTGTACTCCAAGCCAAAACAGAGAACTAGTTAGAAATCATGCATGATCCTGGCTATGTTAAAATGCCTAATGCAACACATGAAAAAATACAACTAAATAGGCTCGGCTATGTAAGATGGTATATGAATGTAATGATTTGATGCATGTATTCAAATAGGTATTGAAAGTCAATGCAGTTTGAATAAGGCGCCGAGCCCGGTGCATGCAAGATAAATGAATGATGCAAACATGCAAGCATAAGGTATGTTAATTGAAAATGACCCTAAACTAACCATCGAAAGCGGTTAAGTAAAAGGAAGAAAGACGTGGGGTTGGAAGACATTCACAGATACACGCACACTTATTACAACATTTGCCCTCTACGGAGGGTCCAAATGAATTAGCTAAGCTAATCTAAGCTAAGCTAACTAACCAATCTAATTAAGCCAATTAGATTAATTTTACACAACAAAACGATAACTAGTAAACTACTTACTAATTATTACAACACTTAATTAATTAACAAACTAATTAATTAAATTACCAATTTAAGCTAACTAACAAGTAAAGCTAATTACAAATCATACTGCCTCAGCTCTGTTCCAAGAGGTTGAAGATGCATGCTCGGTTGACGTTCGCTCGGAAATCCATTACCATGCTGTCAATTGCCTCTGTTTGCACTTACCTTGATCTCTGAAAATTGTACCAACCTCCAGACTGCCTTTACTTTAAAACAGGAATCTGCTGGTGGGCTGCCAGCCAGAAAAAGTGGCTACCAGCCACTAAAACTGGTCGGTTGGCTAGTGCTACTGGTCGATCGGCTAGTAAAACTAGCTGGCTGGTCGGCTAGTTGCTTCTCCAGGCTTCTGGTTTTGCTGCAACAGAGAACAATAGAGGCACAACAATGTATTTGCAAGACAATGTAGGCACTGCCACTCTCTCAATCATGTCTTAAGCTCAAAAGAGCGTGGCACTTGGCTCTCAAGCCACCAACCAAGCATTTTCAATGCATGTGGCCAAGAACCAAGCTTATACCATGTTTATGAATGCACAAACAACACACAAAGAGCCTCCACCCTATCATGCTTGATCAAGTGTTAGCGACCAAGAAACGTGACACGTTTCATCACTTCAAGTATAAACGTCCCATATTTCTTGTGTTTGGATTAACGTCCGATCTAAACACATGCAATGCAACACACATATGTTATCTTGGCATGTTTTAGTTGACTCAATTCTGTTTACACATTTTAGATTACCAATCCATTCTTTAATTAGTTAAGTCCAATGTGCAAGTCCTCTAAGGAGAGGAGGTCAACCAAAAGAATGTTTAAAGCATAGAGACCATGCCTTTGACTAGAGGACCCTCAAAAGAGGGTTAAAGCCATTTAAGCATAAGTCTCAATCCCAAGCTCAAACACAATCTCAGGCCAAACAACCCTCAAAATGAAATGGAAGAATAAAGAAATGAGGGAGGTGGTAGATATTTAGTGCTGAAATGGATGCTAAGACCTTAAAGCATGCAAGCAATGCAAACATGGCATGTTGAGGACCAAAAACATCAAAGCTAGTAAAGGCAATACACAAGAGGCATGCATACATAGCACAAATGTCCAAACCAGCCCTGGACAGAGCTCAATCATGCCAAAATAATGGCCTAAACATGCTGAAATGGAAGCTCAAAATACTAGAAGAACATGCACACATGTTGGCTATAAGCAATGCATAATACACAACCCTCAAAAAGCTATAGAAGTGAAATATGTGAGAGTGTGACTACATTATATACACTGAAATTACATGCCAAATGGTGCCATACCATGCAAACATCACATGCCAACATGTTAAAGGCCTTAACACTCAAAGCTAGTCAAGGTCCTTTATACTACAACCATACTAAGCAAAGCTCAAATGACCTTAACCACTCAAAACAGACCTCAGGCAGGTTTGAAATAGTAGCAAAAACATGCTAGACTTGCAGTATAGATGGCAAGAAAAAATAAGCTCATGTATTGGCTTGCAAACAGGCACGAGGTTCAACTTCTCAAAAGCATTGAAAAGTGATACATATGAGAGTATGACAGTGATATCATGCTTTGAAATCACATATTAAATGATGCCATATCATACAAACACCAAGCAAAGCATGCTAGAGGACTCAAAACACAAAGCTAAAGCTATTAAGCCTATCATGCTATAGCCATACAAAGCAAGCCTCATATGACCTAATCCACTCAAAACAGAGTTAAAGCATGCTAAAGCATGAGTAAAGCATGCTGGAGTATAGCCAAAATAGCTAGAATGATGGGCTAAAGTAGCAAGCATGCAAAGCTAGTGAACAAGATTACACTACAAGTGTAAAGAGCAAGCAACCAATGATCAAACAAACCAAAAACAGAGTTATGGCAGGTCTAAAAAGTCACAAAAATATGCTTGAACAAAGCCACAAAGAAGTAGAAGCACATGCTCATTTGGTGGGCATCAACACATGCAAACAAGACAAGAGGAGAGGGGATCACCCCCTCCTATTTGGGACCTCAAAACCACCTTTCCATCACTGAAATTCCTCTGGAAGTCAGTGGTTAAAAGGCCAAAAAGAGATAGTTTGAATAGCTTTAAAAGTGGTACAAAAACTTAGCAAATAAGCAACCAAGAGGGGTAACCACCCCTAACCCCAACAGGACTCAAACCAACATTCTTAACACTTAAAATAGAGCTTTTTGTAGTTAACAACCAAGCCTAAAAAAACATGCAAAGGTGGCTAATATGGTATACAAAAATAAGCTTAAAAAAGGGAATATGCTCACCTTTGAAGCACAACAGCAAAAGAACAACTTCTGAGCCAAAAACCAGCTTTAGGAGGCCCAAAAAAGTCTTAAGGAATCTCAGCTCCAAGGTCAAGATGTTTGGCTAAGAGGGTTGTGTGCAAATATGTCAAGAACACTCACTTTCAAGCACTATAGAGTATAATATAGAGAGAGTGAGAGAGAATTCTAGAGAGGGAGTCAAAATTTGCTTCCAAAATTTCTGAACCTCAAACAAGGGGGAGGGACCTCACCTTATATAGGCAATGCAAGCAAAAGCTTGCTTGACAAGCTTAAAGCTTGTCTCCATCCCTCCATACACGTGTATGGATGATAGCTTCAATGCCCAACATCTGGCTCAAAAGATCTGAAAATATCAGAAAAATGAGAAAATTGGCTGCCAGCCAGTTCAAGTGGTCGACTGGCCACTTCAACTAGCTGACCGACCACTCCAACTAGCTGGCAAGGAGAAAAAGTGGCTGGCAAATGCCAAAAGTGGCCGGCAGGGCCCCACTCTCCTTCAGCCAAGAGGCACAAAGGTTTGGCCTAAAAACAAGGCCAAAACACAGAGGGTTTAGAGGCTCAAAGACAAGGCGTTCGGCCGAGACCTTCGAGCACTCAAAACTAGCACAAACATACGCAATCATCGAGTGCACAGACGATGACGTCTGAGTTTTAAGGTCGGTCAAAAATGGGGTGTCTACACCCATACATGTAAATTCGTTGTGTCACACCCCGAAATAATAAACACAATAAAGATTTATCAATTTCTAATTACATCATTGTCACGACCCTAACCTGCCCCCGTGGGTTAAGGACGTAACCGGCCAGTAATCATGAGATTACCTACGGCCTCAAACGGATCCAAACGACAGAGTTAATGGGGGCCAAACGGAAGCAAATCAAAACTTTGTCCATAGAGCTGTGCTTACATGGCACGTCAAAACAATCATATACGTAGACAGTAAAAACTCACAACAGTAAAATAGTAGCATGAGTTTTGTATAAACAGGATCATAGAAGTCCAAGTCAACCCATCAAACTATATACATAATTACACAAAGTCTTCGCCATCATGACAACAAAAAAAAATAACAAAAAGGCGAAGACGGGTCTCATGCGTGAGACACGAGGGCTGACTCTCCAAAACTTGGGTTGTTCTACACAGGCTTCACTGAGGCTGGGTCTGGACTTCTCTTGGCTCACCTACAAAGACATGAATGAGCGTGAGCGATAGCCCAGTGAATAATATCAATTACAGAATTTATGCAACAAAACGTAGAACAACATCTTCCAAACGGCCTTGGGCCCAATTCATATCTATAGTTAACGCATATAAGGGTAATTTAAATCAGGTAACCATAGTTCCGTACATACTGGCCTTTGGCCCATTCAGATTTACATTCATGACGAAACGGCCTTCGGCCCATTCGATTATGTCAAAACGGCCCTTGGCCCAATCATGTATTTCAAAACGCCCTTTGGCCCACTCATTCCTTTCAAAACGGCCTTTGGCCCACTCATTCATTTCAAAACGGCCTTTGGCCCACTCATTCATTTCAAAACGGCCTTTGGCCCACTCATTCGTGTCAGAACGGCCTTCGGCCCATACATTCGTATCAAAACGACCTTTGGTCCATTCATGTTCATCAAAACGACCTCGGGTCCATTTATGCTTATCAAAACGACCTTGGGTCCAATTATGCTTATCAAAACGACCTTGGGTCCATTTATGCATTCATATTAGACTTACGTCCACAATCCCAATTAGCAATTCATAAAGCTTTAAAGGGAGTAAACAATTGGACATTTACAAGCATTCAAATATCGATATTACTCACAGTGATCGCTTGTGGATTTGCCCTGGAGCTTGACCCTACACATTTCATGAACACAAAAGGGTCATTAACCGTTCAATCCATTCTTTAATTCACGTATTCCTCTTTAGGCTTTCTTATTATCTCATTAACTCATTTACAATGCTTAACATATGCCTAAGAGTGCTTGCAAGTGAGAGAGAACGGAAAACAGAACACAAAATGCAAAAACAGGATTTCAGCAAATAGGGTCCCCGCTCGAGCGTGGACTTCCCCGCTCGAGCGGACCCTTAGGTCTGCAAAAGTACTGGTTGCCCTCAATTCCAGCTCGAGCGTGAACTCTGCCGCTCGAGCGGACTGCCTGCCTACATAGCTCCCCGCTCGAGCGTCAACTTCCCCGCTCGAGCGGGAACCATGTCTGCAGAAAATGCTGGGAGCTCGATTTCTCCGCTCGAGCGTCATTTCCCCCGCTCGAGCGGACATCGAGAATTCTGGGTTTTCCAGAACACTCCCTTGAGTTCAAACTCGACATTCAACCAGTTTTTCTTGCATACAAAGGCTCCAATCTCACATATATTTGTACTAACATGCCATAGACACCAAAACACATCACAATGGAGCTCAATTCCTTGTGTTACTTACATGCATGTCTCAAATTAACCCCAAATTCATCACCAACACATCACATTCAAACATGCAAAGCTTACTCTTACATGATTCATTCTTGCATGTGAGAAATATGCCTTCATATAAACTTAATTGGTGAAGAGGGGTCCCAATACATGGTTTTTAGATAATATTCAACACAAATCATACACATTGTGCTCAAACATGAAGATTCTTGGCCATTTCTTACATGCATGCACATATTAGGCTCCAATTCAACAAACACAACCCAATTTCATTTCAATCTCACTCATGATCACCAATCTAGCTTGAACACACAAAATTACAAACCATAATTCAAGAATTACTCACCTAGAAGCTTTGATCTCCAAGCTCTAGACAATCCTTGAGCTAAATCTCCAAAATTATCAAGCTTTGAGGCCAAAATGCACAATTCTCCTCCTTTCTCTCACTATGGCCAGCCTCTCTCTCACTCTCAATTGTCTAACTCAGATTTTGAGTTTTAGAGAGCTAAAGGAGAGTGCAATACTAATATACAACAAGCCCCACTAACAAATATTTTAATATAAAATAATAGGGCACTTAATTTATCAATTTAATCAGTTTAAATTGACCAGAATAAATTTTCAATTAAATTTCACCGTAGGCTCTAAAAATTATGCCAATCACAATGGCGTAATCAATTCCGGGTTCTGTGGCCGATAAGGCCCTCAATTTAATTCCCGAAGCGGATTATTCAAACAGATATTCCTACGATGAACAGATAGAATCCCAAATTCACATATATCCACATAATAGTACACAAAATCATATCAAAACATTAATCACATACGTATTAGGGACCAATTAACGTAATACAGAACAGGGGCATCACAATCATCTTCTTTCCAATCAACCTTTCCAAGGCTTAACATATGTATGGAACATAAAATCTCAACATAGACTTTATCATCAATCCCTAGCATGGATATTTATTAAACTCCTGAGATTTACAAAAGAATGTTTCACATGCAGTTATACATTCAACATTCCTAGGATATGAATCTATAACATGTGGTATAATAAGTCAAGTACGAATTAATCCCTTCAAGGGCTACAAATTCCATGGTTAAACCCGTTTATACAAAAATGGTTTTTCAAACCCATACATGTAAAACCCTTGGCTTGTAAAAAATTATTATAACAAAAGAAAAGAGTCTTGTGCTCTCAAAACATATTCCACACCTCTAACTCAACGAGATCACCACATCATTTCCTGCATAAAATTCCATAGGGTGAGCACAAAACCCAGTAGGAAAATCTTAACAAAGTATATATATTTTATACAATCTCTTGGGATGAAATGCACATGCTATGCCATATTAAAAAACATATATCTTTATCTTTTGAAACTTTTGTGCACAACGCAATCTTGAGAATTTAACAATTTAATAATTTCAATGTAGTTCAAAGGGGCGATAAATACGACTCAAGTAATCCCTATTTTAGTGTCTACAAGTAGGCATAACAAGTATTACCAATCCCCACTTTACCGATTGCTTACCGGAAGGCACGGGATACCTACTATGGACACTCAGGCCAACTTAACCAATACCAACTACACACCCTATTCAGACTTACCAACGTATTTACCCTAAAAATAAATCAATATGATCTAGTTTCACAAAACACTTTCCTTTATCAAAAGCAATACTTTTTTTAATGCAATATTCAAAATCAATTGCATCAATGACAAATGGAATGGAGCTGCAATGTCCAATGCAATAATAAAGTTCCATTTAATAACCTCAACAATGCCAATTCGAAAGGTGATGATAATGAAATCAAGTGCTAATGCAATGTATTTCTATATTAATGCCTTGAAATTTCTCAATTCATCCACACAATTCTCTATTGTGATCAAATTCCACTTCTCTTATCAATATAACATCATGATATATATTTCCAAGAGACAATATAACAATATCAACATTCATGTACTCTCCACATGTTAAACATCATTTTCTAAACTCAATTTTTCCAAGACAACACAAAAATAAGTTTTAAAATCAACTATTCTCATTACTTCATGAAATTCCCTCACAAGACACAACCATATGAATTTCTCCATCATTTCTTCACATAACAATTTACCAAGCATAATTTTCACAATACTTCAATTTTTTCTCAAAATTTCCAAATTCTAGGGTTTCCACCAAAACAAGGTTTTTGTTCTATTTTTGAAAAGATTTTTCTAAAACAACACCCACACCTTAAACCATAACTCATATTCTCAAAAGTTTTGAAAAAAATAAATAAATAATCTTCTAACACCATCTAGGGTTTAACAATCCAAAATCGTAACTTAATATGTAATAAATGCTTCAAACAAGCATAATATTGCAAATATATATATAACTCAAATATTATCCCTACCTTAAGCTTGGGAGATGGAGAAGAAGAAAAGCCTAGAATTCAAAGTTAACGAAAATATGATTCAATCGGTTACAAATGTAGTGCTCGTCGCCCTCTTCGATTGGACGTAAAAAGCCCTCTCAAACTCTTGAAGATTTGATCTAAATCTTAGAGAGAAATTGGATTTGGGTGTGTTTGTAGAGAGAAGGGAGAGAAAATATGAATATAGAGAGATGAGTGAAAAATATGTGTAAAACACTATTTTGCATTAGTTTTGAGTAAAGGAGCACGAATTTCAAGACAGACGCGGTGAAATCCACATGAGCGGTTTCAATTCTGCATGAGCAAAATTTCCAATTCACACGAACATAAATTTTTTCCTCACGGGCGGATTGCTCCAGAGAGCTATCTAGAAAATTTCACCAAAATCCACTCAAGCAGCTTTTTGCCTAGAAAACCCAGAAGACTTTGTGATGATCTGCTTGGGTGGCTCCCAATTCCATACGAGCGGTTTTGCCCAGAAACCCCGAGTTTGATTTTGCAATCCAAAACAAGTTTCAATGCTCAAAACTTAAAACTTTCAAACCGGAAAATTTAAGAGAGGTTAAGTAAGAGTAGAAAATGAATCTCAACGACCCGATATGGTAAACAAAACATCTAAAGAACAGCACACTACCCTACTACACAATACTATTCAAGCCCAAGACTCGGGACATCACAACCTCCCTCTTTTAGGAAATTTTGCCCCCGAAATTTGGTTACA
Source organism: Camellia japonica (assembly GCA_030407325.1). Classification (NCBI taxonomy): domain Eukaryota; kingdom Viridiplantae; phylum Streptophyta; class Magnoliopsida; order Ericales; family Theaceae; genus Camellia; species Camellia japonica. The sequence goes on along the minus strand of JAPPVO010000010.1, from coordinate 36,641,479 downwards.
TCTCTTATTAACACCTCCAAAAAACAAGAACAAAACAACGACAAGGCTCCGAGTGGTAACAACCACACTAATGACAAAATGAATCCATAATAGCAACAAATCAATTATAGCAAGGAGATCTCAATCTTAACAACATTTCACTATCATTATCAAAAATTTTCCATGGGTTAAGGCCACAATCCAACAACCACTAATATGACTATCACAAGCACAAGTCCAACAACAATTGTAACAATTCTACAATAGTTCTCATGCTTAAAAGACAACAACAATTATAACAACAAGTGGTTTTACAATTTCAACTATTTATTTTCAAACACAAGAGAAAAATTACTATCTAGAACAACTAAGCATTTTTAAATAAATTTGGATACTTGGAGCAGACTTTCGCCTCACGTTCCTAAGTTTCTTCCTCAACCCCATGGTGCCTCCACCACACATTTACTAACGGTATGTTCTTGCCCCTCAACACTTATTCTCGCACATCTAGAATTTGAACCGGTCGTTCTTCGTATAAGGCATCCTCATCTACCTCCAAATCAACTCAATCAAGTACATGTGAAAGGTCGGGTTCGTACTTCCTAAGCATAGATACATGGAATACGTTGTGAACCCTCGAAAGCTGTAGCGATAAGGCCAAATGGTATGCCACTTCTCCAATCTGATCTAAAATTTCAAAAGGTCTAATGAACCTTGGAGACAACTTTTCACTCTTACCAAATCTCATCAAACCCCGCCTCGATGAGATTTTAAGAAACACATGGTCACTAACCTCGAAAGATAGATGTCGTTTTCTCTTATCGACATAACTCTTCTATCGACTTTGAGCCATAGCTAACCTTTTTCGAATAAGAGCAACTTTCTTGGTCGTCTCTTTAACAATCTCCGAACCCAACATCGGTGGATCACCCACCTAGGCCCAACAAACTGGTGACCTACGAGGTCAACCATACAAGGCCTCAAACGGTGCCATCTCGATACTAACCCCATAACTATTGTTATAAGCGAACTTAATCAACAGTAGGTGCCTCTCCCAAGACCCTTTGAAATCAAGGACACAAACTCTAAGCATGTCCTCCAAAATCTGAATGGTATACTCTGACTGTCCATCGGTCTGAGGATGATAAGCGGTGCTAAAGGTCAACTTAGTTCCCAACGCCTCTTGAAGGCATTGCCACAAACGGGCTGTAAAACGAGGATCTCTATCCAAGACAATGGTCACAGGGACCCCATGAAGTCAAACTATCTCTCTAATGTACAACTCGGCTAAATAATCAGCTGAGTCGCCAGTGCACATCAGAATGAAGTACATAGACTTAATCAACCTATCAACAATCACCCAAACAGTATCATTGCCCCATTGTGTTCTAGGAAGCCCAACTCCAAAGTCCATGGTAATTTGCTCCAATTTCCACTCGGCTATAGGTAAGAGTTGTAGCAAACCCATTGACTTTTGGTGCTTGGCCTTCACTTATTGACAAGTAAGGCATTTCGAAATAAATAAGGTGACATCACGCTTTATATTCCTCTACCAAAACTGGCGACTAAGATCATAGTACATTTTAGTGCCTTCCAGATGTACCGTAAGGCGTGATTGATGAAATTCTTGGAGCACCTAAATGGTCTAGATACCTTACACTCAAATCCGAGTGTATGTTCAAACCCTTCTCTTCTTTCCCGTTGGAGATCTTATCACGGATTGTCTTCATTTCACGGTCACTCTATTGTGCCTCCATGACTCTACTAATCAAGGTACGTTGAGCAATCAAAATAAATAAGGTATCACCCTTGCTAGACTCGCCTAGATGCAAATCAAACTCACCGATATCACCTAGCATATCCCATTCCTGAATGGCCACACTTGCCAAACTACTCACAGATTTCTGACTCAAGGCATCGGCCACTACATTAGCCTTCCCCGGATGATAGTGTAACTCAAAGTCATAATCCTCCATAAATTTCATCCATCTTTGTTTGCGTAAGTTCAAGTATTTTGGGGAAAACAAGTATTTTAGACTTTTATGATCGGAGAAAACATCAAACTTTTCACCATACAAGTAATGCCTCCAAATCTTCAAAGCAAAAATTATCGCCGCTAACTCTAAATCATGGGTGGGGTAGTTTTTCTCATGAGTTTTCAATTGTCATGAACCATAGGCCACAACCTAACCTTCCCTTCCCTTATTGCATCAATACACAACTAAGTCCATCTTGGGACGCATCACAATAAACGGTATAACCTAAGCCTCTTTTCGAAATTATCAAAATTGGTGTGGTGGTCAACCTAGTCTTAAGTTCTTGGAATGACTTCTCACAAGTCTCATTCCATACAAATTTGACACCTTGCCTTATCAATCTGGTCAACAGTGCGGCTAGCTTAGAGAAGTCCATTACAAAACGACGATAATGCCCGGCTAACCCTAGGAAACTCTGGATCGCAAAAACATTTTTATGTTGTTCCCAATCTTGCACGGCATCTATCTTAGAAGAACATACAGTTACTCCTTCTCTCGACACAACATGTCCTAAAAACTTTACTTTAGTCAACCAAAACACGCATTTCTCAAATTTAGCATGCAATTGGTGCACTCTAAGCAAGTCAAGCACTATTTGCAAGTGTTCCACGTGTTCCTCATCCAAGGTTGAATAAATCAAGATATCGTACACAAAGACAACCACGAAGCGGTCTAAGAATTCACGGAAGACTCGATTCATCATGTCCATAAAGGAAACAGGAGCATTGGTTAAACCGAAAGGCATCACTAGAAATTCATAATGGCCATAACGCATGCGAAATGTCATTTTCTAGATATCATCCTCCTGAACTCTTAATTGATGATACTCTGGTCTCAAGTTTATCTTCGAAAAGCAACGAGACTCCCTAAGTTGGTCAAATAAGTCATCTATTCTAGGTAGAGGATACTTGTTCTTAATGGTAACTCGATTCAATTTGCAGTAATCAATACATTACCGTAATGACCTATCCTTCTTGGCAAAGAGAGCCGGTGCTACCCAAGGTGAAGTACTAGGGCGAATGAAGCCCTTGTCTAAAAGTTCTTAGAGTTGAATCTTCAACTCATGCAATTCTGCAGGTGTGAATCTATACGGTGCCATAGAAATTAGTGCCTTGCCAGGCACTAAGTCAATGGAGAACTCGATCTCTCGATGGGGTGGCAAACTAGTAAGATCCTCGGGAAAAATATTCGGGTATTCACAAACTATCCTCGGAAATTCTACTCAGACCCTGTCACTCTTACTATCCAAGAGAGTTACAAGAAGACAACTAAGCTCACCCTTACCACGAGGGTCATAAACTGGCGATAAGACTATCATCTTGGTCCCCCAGAAAATAAAAACAGTCTCGAGGTGCACACCATAACCCTCTGACGGTAACAATCAATAACGACACAATACAAAGACAACCAGTCCATGTCCAAAATGACATCAAAACTTGACATGTCTAGTAACACAAATGCAAAAGGAAGTCGGCGCCCGTCAGCCTCTATCTCACAACCACGACACCCCCAGTTCAAGTCAACCTTACTCCCAACTGGTGACTTTACCTTGAGTGGGGACGTTAACTGAGCCACCTCTGACCCCAATGTAGAAGCAAAATAAGAATATATAAATGAATGTTGATGCACTCGTATCAATCAATACATTAGCCAATGAATTGAACATAATAAAAATACCTCTCACAACAGAGGATCCTGGCAACTGCTCTGACACTATAATAACATACACGCGTCCCTATAGCCTCTGATCAACCTGCTCATCTTTCAGAGCATAGGCCTGCTGAACTGACTGAGTCGAAGTGGCTCCCTAATTAGTTCGTGAGGTCTGGACTGAATGAGCTTGTTGATGGCTCTGAGTTTGTCTCGACCTTGATGTGCCAAATGCACCTCCCAACTATGGGAAACCCTCCTCAAATGTCCTGACTGACCGCACTGAAAACACGTAGGCCCTTGTCCTCTACTCTGGGACTGACTTTGAGATCAGTTAAGTGGTGGTGGTAACATTTGTTACCCTCCTCCCTTCTGTGGATAGACACCAGCCTTGTGACCTAGTTGGCCATACTTGAAACAAGTAAAGCTGTCCTGAGTGTTCTTTCCTAAGCCAGCACTCGACAATGGAAAAGTACATCTAGACTGCTGTGATTAGGACTGGGGTAAAGAGTTGCCTATAGTCTTCTTGCTAGGTCTAAAATCTCCCCATGACTCCTGGTCCCTAGGCCTTGAACCCCGAAGTCTCTCATCCTCGGCCTGCACTATAATCTTTACATGCGCTGCCGCCTCCACAAGACGACCATAGTTCTGGATCATATTTCTGGTAATTTTGAACAAGATCTTCATTCTCAATTTCTTCTCGAACTCTATGCAATAGTGCTCCTCCGTTGCTACTAACTCCGGTGCAAACCGGGACAAACTAGTGAAGGCTACCTCAAACTCGGCCACAGATAGGTTAAGTTACTTGAGATTTTGAAATTCTTGCCTCAATCTCTCCCTACCAGTGGAAGGTAGGTACTTGTCTTGGAAAGCAATGACAAAAGCTTGCCATGTCAGTCCCACTTTACCTTTGGTGTACTTCCACCATTGGCTCTCATCCCCTTTGAGGTAGTATCGCTAAAGTCACCCTTAGCTCACTATCTTCAATATGAAGCACCTCAAATGTCTTCACCGTTTGCTCGAGCCACTCATCCCCCTTCTTAGGCTCGAGGCCACCATGAAACTCATCCGGCTAGAACTCTCTAGTAAAAAAACTCGCCCTTGACTCCATGGCATTCTCTCGGGCTTGGTTCTCCGCCCTCAAGATGTTTATCGACTCTCTCAAGGCCCCCACTATCTCTCGAGCTAGGGCACCCATTGTGGCTTGACCCGCTTACTCTGGGACTCCGCCTTGCCCTATTTGCTCGGCCACATTAGCTTGGAATGCTTGCTCGGCCGCATTAGCTTGGCTGAACCCTTCCTCTTGAACTGGAACCTCATGGATCGGTACTTGTAGCACCCCATTTTTGACCGTCTCAAACTTGGATGTGTCACCGCTTGAACACTGGTGATTATCTATGTTTGTGTTCGTTTGGAGTTCCCGGAGTTCTCGGCCACGCGCCTTGCCTCAGGATCTCCGAACTCGACTGTTTTGTGTCTGGTTTTGCACCAAACACTTGTGTTTTTCCTTGAAGAGCAGGGAATGCCTTGTGAGGCATCCCCACACACCACCGGCAGTGGCTAGAGGCCACCGGCCGGTTTTTGTTGCCACCGGCGATGTTTATTGCCGGTCGGCACTCTTTGTTGCCGGTCGGCAGTCATTTTTGTCAAAATGACAATTTTGAGCGGCTGACCACTGTTCATCTACTTTTTGTAGATATTTTGTGCCAGCTGTGATAGCTGGCACCCACCCATCCCTCCATACACGTGTATGGAGGGATTTCCCTCTAAACAAGCTTCTTGAATAAGCTTTGCAAGAGGGAATGGCCTATAAGGAGAGGGTCTTCTCTTTGGCCAAGGGGTTAGACATTTTTACAGCTTTTCTAAAGTTTGAGTTCTAGGGTTAGGGTTAGATACATATCCTATCTCTATAAGTGTGTTTTTGTCATACTTTTGCTCACAAACACACACCACCACACCATCTCTTGGACTTAAGCCCCTTGAGGGTTGTTTTGGAAGTTTCTGAGTGGATTCAAGCTCAAGAAGGCTGCTGGAGCATTGCTTGTGAAGAAGGACTTCAAGGGTAAGAAACTAGTCCTTTTACCCCATTTTTGCATCCTATTTCTACCTATCTTAGAGCTTTTTTGTGTTTAGTGTATAATAAAAAAGTTCTGTTTTTAGGCCCTCTTGATAGTTTATTAAGAGTGTTTTGTGCTTTGGGGAAGTTTGACCCCTCTTAGGCCTTGAAAGGCCCTTGTTTTGTGCTATTTTGTGCAAGTTTCGAGACTTTGGTGTTTGGGCCTCTTCACCACTGAAATCTTGAGGGATTTCAGTGGTGGGATGGTGCCTTGAAGTCTCCAAAAGGGGAGGGCCACCCCCTCTCCTTGTTGTCCTTGAAAGGGACCATTTTTGGCCTCTTAAGGGAGCCTATGTTAGAGTGTGTGTTGATCATGTCTAGGCTGCATTTCATGCTTATTATGCCATAATATAATCATGTTGTGTGTTGGTTTTGGTACACCATGCATGCTTGCATACCTACCATGTAATGCCTTGTAATTGCCTTAATATGCCTTAGGTTGTTAGCCTTTGTTCGAGCATGTTTTAGGCTTAGCCTTGTGAATGTTTTGTGCTTATTTTGCCATGCTTTAGGTCTGTCCATAGTTGTTTGGATCGATTTTGGCATGCTTAGTATAGCTCCTTTGCATTTGTGGCTTGTCGGGCTTGTATGCCTCAAGTATGTGAATGTGTAGCATGTGTTGATTGCATCATTTTGGTGGTTTGGAACCATCCAACATGTAATTTCAGTCCCTTTGGCATGCTCATATGCTTGCCTTAGTTGCCTCTTTGTTGCTTTGAGAGCATGTGTTGTATGCCCTATGTTTTGACCATTGTGCATGCCTTTGAATTGACCATTTAGATGCCATCTAAGTGGTCCTTTGGCTTGTTTTGTGTGCTAAAACTCTGATTTTAGTTGCTTAAGTCTTGCCATGTTAGGTTGTCAAGTGTAGTTCAATGCTCTTGCTTGCCTCAAGTACTTGGACCATGCTTGCATGCTATGCTTGTCTCATTTGGGTTGGTTTGGCACCACTTTTGACATGATTTTAAAGCTTTCATTGCATGCTAATTGTCCATGTTTCCCTTTCAAGTGTGTTTGAAGTTGCTTGTTTAATGCTTAAGTTTGGACCATCATATGTGCACATGTGTGTGTTTACCTTCCATTTTTGGCACTTTGGCCGCTGATTTTAGGCCTATTAGAGTTGCCTAACATGTTTAACCATCATTTGCTTGGTTGCATGCTTACCTTCATGTTTGCATGTCATTTCATGCTTGCATGCTTGCATCATGTCATGTTGCATTAGCTAACATGCTAGGATTGCATTGCATTTGCATGCATGCCTTGTCCTTGATTTGGTGATAGGATTGGGCTTGTTTGATTGTTTGCATTTCATTTGAAATTGAAGTGCACACTTGATTCTTTAGGCCATCATGCATGGAAATGCGTGATTGGTGGCCCGAGAATCGAGGCACATCCTCCCTTGAGTCATTAACATGATAGGGAATGTGATTGGTGCATACATAGCTTGAATAGCATTGCCATGCAAGATTTTGCCCTCTGCTGCTGTGAGTTGCAGGTTCTGCAGGAACTTATTGCCGGCCGGCAGTATTTAGTGCCGACCGGCAGTCAATCGATGGCCGGTGGATCTATTTTGTGCCGATGGCCACATCCTAGTGCCGGTGATCATTCTACTTAGCCGGTGGGATCCCCCCAGTATCCAGAGAGGCATTCCTGAGACTTTGGCAGTTTTCAGAGGAGCAAAGCAGGGAAAACAGAGGCAGGCTGCATGGCAGTGCAATTCCGAGCGGAATCCGAGCGTGCATGCATTGAGCCCTCGCCCCGAGGCGGTTTACTGTTTTTTAGTGTTAATTTGTTAATTAATTAATTTGTAATATTTAATTAGCTTGCGTAGTTAATTAATTTGTATTATTTTTGGTCCCTCCGAGCGAGGGCAAATCTGTAATAAGTGTGGGTGAGTGTGTGTGCATGTCTTCCAACCCCACTTCTTTCTTCCCTTTTATTTACCTGCTTATGATGGTAGATTAGGGCACGTTTATTTTAGCATACCTTATGCAATGCATGCGTGCATCCATGCATTTTTGACATGCACCGGGCTCGGTACATCACAAACGCATTGTATTTCTTCAAATTGAATACGTGCATCGAATGATTGCATTTCACATGCCATTTTAGGGTTAGCCGAGCCTACTCAATTGCACCTGTGCGATGCATTAGTCACTTAACATGAACTAGGCATGCATGTTTGCTAACTAGTTTATTGTTTTGGCACGGAGTACGATGTAAGTATTTATGCTTTAGCATCGCATGCGTGTGAATGTTAACATGACAGTATGCTTACCATGTGGCTAAATGCTTATATGAGATAAACTGTTTGAATGCCTGTGGGTGGAGGTTGGATTGCTTGAGTTGGAAAAACTCGTTGAAATCCGTGTTTTAGCCTACTTGCGAGTAGCAAATTCCAAACTTTCAAAACAAACGGATATGCAATGCTTTTCCAAATTAGGCAATCTAGTCTATACTTGTTTGCTGTGCGCATAACATAGTAATTCTAGGCTAATAACCGGAATAAGAACACATAACGTTTTCAAAATCGGATATCATGGTTAGTAGAGGCCGGTCTTCGGACCGGGCGAAAGGGGGTGCTCATAGCTGACCTTCCCCGATCGTACCCAAGCTCCCGAGCCAAGACAACTTTGGTGATGACGGACACGTGGCCTTCGGCACCGAGTCAGGGTTTCCTAAATTTCCCATTTTAAAAATATTTAGGTGGCGACTCTGTATCTGGCAAAGCAGTCCATGTTTGGCACTTCTTTTCAAAATCTGTTTTTCTCAAAACGATTTGCCAGAGTTGGACTCTTTGGTTCAGATTAGAACCGACACAAACGAGTCCGAACTGTAAGTGAGGTCCCTCGCGGCTGTTACAGTTTCTGGCGACTCTGCTGGGGATTTAGAGAGCTTGACTCGAACTCGTGATATCCTGTTTTGATTTCATTTATGTGTCTCTTTGCATTGCATGTGCATTGGTGCGCCTAGGACACCGTGTTGGCCATCTGCTATTCCTGACGGTTTGCGGAGGCTTGTCTTGTCAAGGCATGACCATAAGGCTGACCGGTTGGGCTCTGCCAGTATGGGAACACAAACCCCGGTTTTACCGGGGCACCCTTTTTGACCATTCGACCTAGTGCATATTCGGAATCCATAGTGACCATTCCAAACTAGGACAGGTTGCTTACCCGATATAGGTTGTTTGAAACCGCTGCGTGCGTAGTGAAACCCTAGCTCCTGACAAAATAGGACAGGGAAACCCTACCCCAACATAGGGGTGTATTGGCTCTCTTTACCTGCTATGTGCTTTTAGAGTGTATCTCTGCAGGGAACGCATATATCAGTTTGCAAGTTTGAGCATCAGGCCCGAGGGCACTAGTATCAGTGTTGTTGAGAATCAGTTATGTCTGCGGGTATCAGTTCAGTTTTGAACAGTGATTCTGGGGAACAGTGATCAGTAGTAGAGTGCAGTTGTTCGGCTACACCCGTGTTTGATCTGTTTGGGGCTGAAATACTGCTTGTTTTCCGTTTCAGTTCAGAGATTCAGAGTTGATCCAGAACAGCTAGTGTCTTCTCCTTGCTGAGGCAGGACTTAGCATGACGCAGAATTCAGAAGAGATCGTGGTCATGACGGCCGCGTTGGATCAAGGAATCACCCCACAGTGAGACTACTGTTGATATGCCGCATCCCCCAGATCGCCGGCTGCACACCCATTTGGGGCCCCTCAACTATATCAGGCTCGCGAGCCTACTACATTTGAACTAATGGGAATGATAGGTGATCTTCAAAGATCCGTGGCGGATCTCGCCTATGGAATGTCAGCTTCACCACCAGCCGCCATATGCCGGAGCTTTGTACCCCAGGAGCCCCCGCTATTGGGCGATGTAATTGAACTCAGCCAACCGGAGATGGCCTCCAGCTATGGCAACGACGCATCAACCAAATCTAGATCAGGCTGAGGCCAGAGACAAAGGCAAGATGAAGGCAGATGCCGACCCTATCGAACAACTGCTGTGGGCAGTAGAGGCTTTGAAAGCCGGGGATGAACAAGCAACAGATATCTGCAGTGTTGTCAAAAGCTGTGGAGGATGCTTTCCCCACTCCGCCTGAGGGCAGTTCCAGTCAATCAGAGAACCGGGATAGGCCCCGTCATGCCAAAACAGTTCTTCCCGCTCCCAACCTGCATCCGGAAAGGATCAGAAATCCAAGGCCGCACCCGCCGATCCGTTCGCTAGTGCATCTAGCAAGAGTGCTCAGGCTCCAAAGTACCTGCCCGAGGGCGAGGGTCTTCCATGCTCTCTACATGCCATTGTCAAGGCACTTCAAATCCTTGCCGAGAGGGACACCTTAAACCCCTGGAGCCTCGCCTCCCGAAGAATCTCCCTGCTACTCATGACCCTGCTCAGTACTGTGCGTACCACCAGCAGACAGGCCATGCTACCGACAATTGTTTCCGCCTCCGTCATGAGGTGCAAGATTTGATTGACAACGAGGTTATCCTCCCCCCACCTCAGCAAAGTCCGTCACCACCCAGTTGTTGGATTTTGAGGACACAGATACTGCGAGTATGTAATCAGAAGGTGAACCGCCTGTGGGCAGTGCCTGGCGCATTTTTGGATGTGGCGTTTGGCACGCATTTTTGGGCATCTGTTAATGTTTTTGTAAATTCTGACTTGGGTGTCGAGTCAGTCTTTTGTTTTTTTGAGTCTGTCTCATTGTCTTGAGTCAGTCCTTTTGCTTACAGGGTCTGTCTTGTTGTAATGAGTCAGTCCCTCTTGTATAGAATACCAGGTGATTCGGGGTTGTTGCCTCGAACGCCGTTTTGTAATTATCCTTTTGTTTGCTTTTTGAGTCTGTTGCTGCCGAGGAGCCAGTATACCAACAAATTGAATGAAACAGCCGTGGCTATCACGTTCCGTACTTGTTGCTATTTGAGTCAGCCGTGCCAGAGGATGTGAATGGAACGACAGTACATACCACCTACTCTCTTGTGCCTTAAACATCGTGTAATGACCTAAGCTTTTCATAAAACCCTTTTCGAACACTGCGGTGATGAAAAACGAAGAGGAAGGAATTCCTCGGGTTTTGCAAAATTTTGATCATTTTGAGAGAAAGAGAGGGTGCTAAGCTTTTAATGAATGAAATCATGCTTGTCGGCGTGAGTACTGAGAAGGATCCTGGTTTGATCCAGACTGGTTCCACACTATCTTCTGCGCGAGCGATTTGTCGCTTTCTTAAAAACTTTCAAAAAAAAATGTTTTGCGCAGTCTTGCGAAGACCTGTGTGGAATCGCTCTTGAGATTGTGCAGCCCAGGATCGCTCTCAGCCTCAAGATTCAATTTATCTGTTGCAAACTGGAATCCGTTCAAAACATTCAACAGTGCCATGAAACGCCTGTGTGGCCCATTTTGAGGCAGCCCTCGAGCAAGAGGCATCAAAGTCAGATCAAGGAGATCAGATCCCACCGGCAAGGCTCGTGAAGCAACCGTGATGGACTTTTCTGCAAATCAACACAACAGTCATTCTCCTGGATACAGAAAGGCTTCAATCTCAAAACCATTTGGCATGGGCTTGCTACACTTTTACCCTTTGAGAGGCTCGCTGGGCCGAAAACCCGGAAGGGCGCCCAGGCAAAAGTTAGAGCAAAGAAAAAAAAAGAAAATAAAAAAGAAGCAAAAAAGAGAAAAGAACAAAAAATAAAAAAAAAAGAAAATGAAAAATGCAAAAGAAAAGAAAAGAAAAGAAAAAGAAAAGAAAAACATAGCTCGCAAGGTCGAAAACCCGCATTGGGCACCTTGGCAAAAGTTAGAGCCTAAACAGTGAAGGTTAAAATACCCGAGTGTACCTTAACCGGAACTACGTAAGGCTTGATTCCCATGTTTGGGATACGTAGGCAACTTCATCCTGAAGTCCAGCCCCCAACGCTTCCATAGCGTCTCAGTCCATGTCATGGTTTTGATCACTTTGCCTCCTCCGAATCCAACGTGTCTCGATTGCAGCAACCTGGAACTACGTGATTAACTTCCTCTTGAAGTCCAACCACCAACACCTTCCAGGTGACTGTGTCCATATATTGATTCAAACCGTCTTCGTCTCCTCCGCGTCCGAGGGTCCGATCGTCGTCAACAAGGACTGGCTTACAATGTGCCGCGCGGCATCATCCAAACAAGGGGCAACTTTCCGTTGCCATACAGTGCCATAAGTTGCCCTGAGTTACCGTCCAAACCAGGGGCAACTTTCCGTTGCCTTATCCCCCTTTAAGCCAGGGGCAATTTTCCATTGCCTCCGATCCGAGGTTGCATATCTCGAGGGTAAGTTCCGCGCTCGTTGAGCGTTGACTGTTTGCAAAAATAGTTTTTGAAAATTTTACTGAAGTTGATTATTTTCTCGAAAACTATTTCATTTTCCAAAATTGGACCATGTTTGGACCCAAAAGGAGAATTTTCAGTGCTCACAGCCTGATTGCATGATTTTCAAATCAAAAATCGAACAAGTATGTTAATCCAACTCTCATTTTGATCAAAACTGTTTTAGAAAACAAAAAATGGTCAAAGTGACGAACTAGGGGCACAATTGAGTCAGGTCTTCTGTCTTTCCCCCGTCAACATACTCGCCAGAAAGGCACCTATCACCAGAAGAAGCCGTGAGCTATGGGCAGAGCCACAACCTCTCTTTCCATCAATCACCCTGGGGAGGGATGAAAAATGAGAGAATAAAGAATAGAGAGGTAAGTTGAGAGAAAGTAAGAAAGGGTTTTGAGAGAAAAACCGAGCCTGAGGGCCGAGTGATGTGAGTATCACAAATCAGAAAGGGTGGGAAATAATACCCGGAGGAATTGGCTCCTCGAGATTTGAGGTCTTTTTGTAAACATGTCCGTGTGTCGTGTCTTTTGATTTGTCGGTCTCGATTGGCTTTGAGTCTTTTCCGAGTGTGTCTCGTTGTGTTCAGGTCGTGTGCCTTTTGTTTCTTGTTTGAGTCTCGCTGTGTTCTGTGGTAGGCTCGATACCCCGGTTGAAAACCCTTCTTTATTTCAAAAAATCGTTTGTGCTCAGAATGCTGTGCCATTCTCTACATTCGTGCGAAGCAAGAGAAGAAAGGGAAAATTTGGGACATCCGAGTGTGTTTCAACTGCAACCGTGTCAGCTTTTTGTCCGTCTTGTCAGATTGGGTTTGTTCAGGGTTTGCTGTGTGCAGAATGAACCGAGTGCTGTGTTATGGGCTGTATGCAGATCAATCCCCAGTAGAGTATGGGCTGTATTTAGTTGAGCAGTGTTTGTATGATTGTTTGCTGGTTGGTTGGTTATCTGATTATTCAGTGCAAGTGCTCAATTTTCAGACAACAGATCAATATCATTTACATTTGAGGTGTAATATGATGCAATACAGTGCAAGGTATGAAATGTGCAATATAAACACTTTTTAGACAAAAAGTTTGTTTCATTTCATAATCTTTTCAAGTACATAAGTTTTGGAAACAAAATCTGCCTGCGGCAGTACAAAGTACCCTAAACTACTAAAAAAGGGGAAAATGCAAAAAAAGAAGAAAAATAGCAAAAATCTGTATCAAATGTCAAAAATGCTCCGAGGCTATCAATCTGTCCTAGTCCTCTTCCTGGACGAAGGTCCAGGAGCATCATCACCAGGAGCACCACCAGGGCATCACCGTCTGAGCCGAGCCGAGCTGTCCGAGCTCCTCCGACGATCTCTCCTCCGCCTCTGTCTCTGCCTCAGACTCGTCATCTGGAACTGGAGCCCGCGAGCTGCTCCCGACATGAGTGCGCCCCCCTCTGGTGCGGGGATATACTCTGCCATCCCGGTAGAAATGGGAGGTCCAGCGGAGCGCCACCCACCGGAGGAATCTGGAAGGGAGGCTGAAAAAGCATGAAAGGCGAATGCATCAGAATACTGTGAGCAGTTTATCAGTGCAGAATGCAGTGTATGAGTACAGTTGTGATCGTGAGCAGTATCAGTGCAGAATGCAGTGTATGAGTACAGTGTGGATGCCGTGAGCAGTATCAGTGCAGAATGCAGTGTATGAGTACAGTGTGATACTGTGAGCAGAATCAGTGCAGGTGCAGTATGTAAGTATCGTGTATCAGATGCCGTGAGCAGTTTATCAGATGTTGTGTTGTGCATCAGATTATGTAAAGCAGTTTGTGTATGGTTTGAGGCTGTGGTCAGAAAGAACATACCGGAATGCTGTAAAGGGCTAGGAGGTCGAAGGTCCGCTGGAGCATCCCCATCATGGAGGCATTCATCTCCAATGACTGCCGGGTGTACTCAGAAGACGCCTGCAAAAGTATCAGATGCATCAGTATTCTGTGGAATATCAAATAAACTGAAATGAAATAACAGTGCAAGATGAAGAATAGTAATACATACCGGAGGCAAGTCGGGGACACCGACAAACTCGTGATCAGCCGGCGGAGGGCGAAGGGGATCTGATAGGTCGCCCCACCCTGCCCTCTGAAAGTCAATGCAGCGGGCAGAGCAGGCCAACCGGTCCCTCGCCCTCGCTGAACTCCGCCCCTGCCACGGACTCGAGCTCTCCTCGGCGCTCCTACTCCTGCTCCGGCCGCTGGCGCCGCTGGCCTCTCTCTCTCAACCGGCGCCGCCGCCCAGAGGTCGCATGATGAAGGTCCGGACGTACTCCGAGTAATCGCCCTCGCCCTGAAGTCGTCTGCCTCCCAGCCAATGGTGTAGTCCGCCATCTGCTCAGCAGTGAATCTCCGGTATCCCGCATGTGCTCAGGAGGGTGCACCGGGACTATCTGCTCAGGTAAGCCTAGGGTCTGGCGCAAGAAACGCTCGCCCAGGTACCAAGCCCGACAGACCGGGCCCTCGAGCAGAATCCGGTGAACGCGAGGTCTCATCGGCACCGGCAAACCGATCCCGCATCATCGCTGGCAGTGGAGCCCACGGCCGCCAGGTGATCTGAAATAAAATACATTGTTATCTACTGTTATTGAAATATGCAGTGGAAAGGCGAAGCTTAAATGAACTGCAAGTAAAACATACCTCGGCAGGGGTGATGGTGTCGAAGTAGCGGCGGAAGAAGCTGAATGTCTCTCGCGGCCTCCGGGTGCATCTCCCGTCAAAGCGCTGAAAAAGGGACAACCAGAGGGTCTCTCGTCTCGGGTACAGGAGCGAGCCTAGGAAAGTAGGCATAAACCCACAACTGCAAGATAAATACCAGTGCATTTATCAGATAAAGCAGAATACAGAATAAAGCAGAAATAGCAGAGCCGTGTGTGTGTGCAGTGTATTGTGCAGAGTGTACAGTGTAGTGTACAGTCAGTGTAAAGCAGAGTATGTGTGTGCCGTGTGTACAGTATACAGCAAGTGTAAAGCAGACTACAGTGTGTGCAGTGTGCAGAGTACAGAAAATAAGAAGAAATGAAAGGCAGAAAAAGAAATGTACCTCCCAAGCACGCCAGTAACCCCCGAGCAACTGTCCGCTGCCGCGGGAGGCTGAGCTCATATATCCATAAAGGGTGGCCAGAGCGGCGCCACCCCAGTCATAATGTAATATGTCCCTGACGTCCACCAGTGCGCTGAGAAGGCAGAGAGGCACTGTGTTCGCCCGGTCGGCGAAGATGGTCGTCCCAAACAGGAACATAAGGAAGCCGCGTGCGTATCTCTCCACGGCCTCTGGGGTCATCGGGCTGCATCGACAAGGAGGGGCTGGACCCTGAACTGCACCTCGAACCAGGAGTATCGGACGAAGCCGGGACGCGCGAGAGGCGGTGCCGCGCCAAGCAAGTAGACCTGAGCCGCGGTCCACTCATCCATATCAATGTCAAAGGGGATCGGATCACCCCCTACCCCGATGCCTGTGAGCATCGAGAAATCATAAGGGGTCATCGTCATGTCCCCGGTCGCAGACAAATGAAATGAATCGGTGGTGTCCCACCACCTCTCCACCAGAGCGGCGAGGAGAGGTCTGCATGTCAGGGGAGAGTCCCCTGCAAAATGCGCCAAAGCCGGCCTGGTCCACAATATGGCGAACTGCGTCGGGAAGCTCGGCGTACCACACGAGCGACAGTGTTCCCATACCCGCGGATGGTATGGGAATCTCCCTGTTTTCAAAAAATTGCGAAGCAATATAAAATGTACAGTTTTGAAGAAACAGTAAATCAGTGCAAATTTGGCATGCGTGCAAGTTTATCAGATTCAAACAGATACCGGGTGCCGGTGTGCTTAGTGAACTACAACGTTGATGCGTCAGCGTGTTTGAGTGGTTCAGTGCATTTGGCATGTGCGTATTTTCAGATTCAAACAGATACCGGGTGCCGGTGTGCTTACAGTGAACTACAACGTGTGATGCGTCAGCGTGTTTGAGTGGTTCAGTGCAAAATTGGCATGCGTGCGTATTTCAGATTCAAACAGATACCGGGTGCCGGTGTGCTTACAGTGAACTACAACGTGTGATGCGTCAGCGTTTTGAGTGGTTCAGTGCAAATGTGGCATGCGTGCATTTTTCAGATTCAAACAGGTACCGGGTGTCGGTGTTTGCAGTGAAATACGGTGTGTGCCGTGGTTTGATGGTTCAAGGCTAGTGCAGTGTGTGCACGGTGGGTCTTAAACAGATAATCAGTTGCAAACGCGTTTGTAATCAACTACAATATACTGTGTATCAGTGTATCGGAACTAAGCAGTTAAAAATGCAACCAGCTATGCAATTGACAGTTTAAACATTCTACATTGCAGAAAGTAAAAGCAAGTGAAAGAAGGTTACCTCGGAAGCGCCGGAGGATAGGTGGGGCAGGCTCGCGTGCAAGAGCTCAGGGATCCAACGCCATGTCGAAGCTCCTGAACTGGCGTAGTCCGTCGGGTGGCAGAACGTGAATCGCCGGCCGGTAGGTCGCGGGTCGAACGGGCGCTCGCTCAAGGAGGAGCTCGACCTCGGGATCCATCTCGTGATCCGAGGGAGTCCCACCGCGTGGAATGTCGTCGCCATATCGAGAATGATGAGAAAATGGTCGAGGAATGAAAATCGGGTCGGAATACGAAGAGTCAACCGAAAAGTCAACCCCCGAGAGGGTGAAAAAATGGCCGGAAAGGTCGGGATGGGAAAAAGGCGCGAAACTCGAGAGAAAACTCGAGGGGAATGAGCCTCAAAAGGTGGAAATGGCAAAGGATGTGCCGAAATGAAATTTCAATCGGTTGAAAATGTTCGAAACGCGATAAACTTCGCGAATCAAACGATAGAACGGGTGTAAAACGCGAGAAAACGGAGGGATCAAGGAAGGAAAAGAACTCTAGAGAGAGAGTGTGTGATTTTCGGCTAGAGGGAAAGTGAGAAATAGGGTTAGAAACCCTATTTTAAAAGACCGTGGTGAAATGTCGAATCTGCCCCGATCCAGGAACTTTTTGCCGGTCGGCAACATTTTGTGCCGGCCGGCAGAATATTTGCGATGGAAATTATTTTGTAGCCGGTGGACAGCCGGTGGCTTCCCCTCCCGGCCGGTGGTGTTCCCACAGCCTTGTTTAGGCAATATGAGTAGTTTGGTCTTCATAGCTCGAGAAAGTGCAAGAAAGTGTATCTCCGACGCTCAACCGGCCTCCGTTTTGACCTCGGACTGTGTCTTCTGTACGTGGCACTCAATTCATGCAATGTTGTATCCTTTTGCCTTTTACAAGATTCAAAAGTTGCCCCTCGTGCGTTGCATGCATTCATCATGTTGTCTGGTGCGTTGGTCGCGCCGTCATGTACATCCCTCATGCATTGTCATGCATTTTATTAAAGCGTTGTCATGCATTGTCATGCACCTCAATACATACATCGCCTCGCACATCATTCGTGTTGTCGTTGCTTCGCACATCATTGTTGTGTCGTGCATCTCCTTGTTTTGCATTATCATGCATTTCAAACAAAAAACGTGCGTTGTCGCGCACTCGAGTTCACTTGCATTGTTTTATATTTCGTGTGGCATGCGTGTCACACTTGCATTTTTATATTTCGTGTGGCATGGTGTCACACTTGCATTGTTTTACTTCCGTGTGGCACGTGTGTCACACTTGCATTGTTTTATATTTCGTGTGGCATGCGTGTCACACTTGCATTGTTTTATATTCTGTGTGGCATGTGTGTCACACTTGCATTGTTTTATATTTCGTGTGGCATGCGTGTCACACTTGCATTGCTTTATATTCCGTGTGGCACGCGTGTCACACTTGCATTGTTTTATATTTCGTGTGGCATGCGTGTCACACTTGCATCATTTTACATTCTGTGTGGCATGTGTGTCACACTTGCATCATCTTGCATTCCTTTGAGGCACGCGTACCTCATTGGCAGCATTTTGCATTCCTTTGAGGCACGCGTACCTCATTGGCTGCATTTTGCATTCCTTTGAGGCACGCGTACCTCATTGGCTGCATTTTGCATTCCTTTGAGGCATGCGTACCTCATTGGCTTCATTTTGCATTCCTTTGAGGCACGCGTACCTCATTGGCAGCATTTTTGCATTCCTTTGAGGCACGCGTACCTCATTGGCTTCATTTTGCATTCCTTTGAGGCCACGCGTACCTCATTGCAGCATTTTGCATTCCTTGAGGCACGCATACCTCATTGGCAGCATTTGCATCCTTTGAGCACGCGTACCTCATTGGCAGCATTTTGCATTCCTTTGAGGACGCGTACTCATTGGCTTCATTTTGCATTCCTTTGAGGCACGCGTACCTCATTGGCAGCATTTTGCATTCCTTTGAGGCACGCGTACCTCATTGGCAGCATTTGCATTCCTTTGAGGCACGCGTACCTCATTGGCAGCATTTGCATCCTTTGAGGCACGCGTACCTCATTGGCAGCATCTTGCATTCTTCTGAAGCACGCGTACCTCATTGGCATCATTTTCCATTCCGTGTGGCATGCGTGTCACACTTGCATCACTCCTCATTTGCATCGGCACGTGTGCCTCATCATTCCCATCGGCACGTGTGCCTCCTCATTTGCATCGGCACGTGTGCCTCATTTGCATCGGCACGTGTGGCTCCTCATTTGCATCGGCACGTGTGCCTCATTTGCATCGGCACGTGTGCCTCATCTGCATCGGCACGTGTGCCTCATCATTTGCATCGGCACGTGTGCCTCATCTGCATCGGCACGTGTGCCTCATCATTTGCATCGGCACGTGTGCCTCATCATTCCCATCGGCACGTGTGCCTCCTCATTTGCATCGGCACGTATGCCTCGTTTGCATCGGCACGTGTGCCTCCTCATTTGCATCGGCACGTGTGCCTCCTCATTTGCATCGGCACGTGTGCCCCATTCCCATCAACACGTGTGCCTCATTTGCATCGGCACGTGTGCCTCATTTGCATTGGCACGTGTGCCCCATTTGCATCGGCACGTGTGCCTCCCATTTGCATCGGCACGTGTGCCTCATTTGCATCGGCACGTGTTGCCTCCTCATTTGCATCGACACGTGTGCCTCATTTGCATTGGCACGTGTGCCCCATTTGCATCGGCACGTGTGCCTCCTCATTTGCATCGGCACGTGTGCCTCTTCATTTGCATTGGCACGTGTGCCCCATTCTCATCGGCACGTGTGCCTCCTCATTTGCATTGGCACGTGTGCCTCATTTGCATCGCACGTGTGCCTCATTTGCATCGGCACGTGTGCCCCATTTGCATCGGCACGTGTGCCTCCTCATTTGCATCGGCACGTGTGCCTCATTTGCATCGGCACGTGTGCCTCATTTGCATTGGCACGTGTACCCCATTCTCATCGGCACGTGTGCCTCATTTACATCGGCACGTGTGCCTCCTCATTTGCATCGGCACGTGTGCCTCCTCATTTGCATCGGCACGTGTGCCTCATTTGCATTGGCACGTGTGCCCCATTCTCATTAGCACGTGTGCCCCATCTTCATCAGCATGTGTGCCTCATTTCCATTGGCATGCGTGTCACATTTTCGTTGGCATGCGTGTCGTCTTATCTGCATTAGCATGCGTGTCTCGTTTGCATTGTCATGCATGCTGCAACGACATTGTACCTGTTAAGTTTGTTTCTTTTCAGGCACGATATTGTATGTACGGTCATTTGAGGTCGGTGCAACCGGACGAGCCGCACATGTATTGTATCCTCCGCGTGAGACGTACAGAGAATGGCAAATTCTCTTACATCCTTTCTGCATTGTAGTGTAGCTTGGTGTATGCTAGCTTAAAACTGTTGCATGCGTGCTTCGTTAAGCTTTCTTGCATGATCATAAGTTATGCTCGGCTTCTTGCATTTTCAGTTGCATTTTGCCCCTGCCTTCGGGCGCATACCTTGTTTGTCTTGCATGTTTGTCCAAGTCTTCGACCTTGTCAAAAATGGGTCGTCTCTGGGCTTTGACATTCACTCCTGTCATTGTTTATGACTTTCGAGTTCTGTCAAAAGAGGGGCAACTGTAGACATCCCATTTTTGACCGTCCTCAAGACTTGGACGTCACCGCTTGAACACTCGGTGATTATCCATGTTTGTGTTCGTTTGGAGTTCCCGGAGTTCTCGGCCACGCGCCTTGCCTCAGGATCTCGAACTCGACTGTTTTGTGTCTGGTTTTGCACCAAACACTTGTGTTTTGCCTTGGAGAGGCAGGGAATGCCTTGTGAGGCATCCCCACACACCACCGGCAGTGGCTAGAGGCCACCGGCCGGTTTTTATTGCCACCGGCATGTTATTGCCGGTCGGCACTCTTTGTTGCCGGTCGGCAGTCATTTTTGTCAAAAATGACAATTTTGAGCGGCCGCGCACCACTGTTCATCTACTTTTTGTAGATATTTTGTGCCAGCTGTGATAGCTGGCACCCACCCCATTCCCCTCCATACACGTGTATGGAGGGATTTCCCTCTAAACAAGCTTCTTGAATAAGCTTTGCAAGAGGGATGGCCTACAAGGAGAGGGTCTTCTCTTTGGCCAAGGGGTTAGACATTTTTACAACTTTTCTTAAGTTTGAGTTCTAGGGTTAGGGTTAGATACATATCCTATCTCTATAAGTGTATTTTTGGTCATACTTTTGCTCACAAAAACACACACCACACCATCTTTGGACTTAAGCCCCCTTGAGGGTTGTTGTTTTGAAGTTTCTGAGTGGATTCAAGCTCAAGAAGGCTGCTGGAGCATTGCTTGTGAAGAAGGACTTCAAGGGTAAGAAACTAGTCCTTTTTACCCCATTTTTGCATCCTATATCTACCTATCTTAGAGCTATTTGTGTTTGGTGTATAACATAAAAAAGTTCTGTTTTTAGGCCCTCTTGATAGTTTATTAAGAGTGTTTTGTGCTTTGGGGAAGTTTGACCCTCTTAGGCCTTGTAAGGCCCTTGTTTTGTGCTTTTGTGCAAGTTTGAGACTTTGGTGTTTAGGCCTCTTCACCACTGAAATCTTGAGGGATTTCAGTGGTGGGGATGGTGCCTTGAAGTCTCCAAAAGGGAAGGGCCACCCCTCTCCTTGTTGTCCTTGAAAGGGACCATTTTTGGCCTCTTGAGGGAGCCTATGTTAGAGTGTGTGTTTGATCATGTCTAGGCTGCATTTTCATGCTTTATTATGCCATAATATAATCATGTCGTGTGTTGGTTTTGGTACACCATGCATGCCTTGCATACCTGCCTTGTGATTGCCTTAATATGCCTTAGGTTGTTAGCCTTTGTTCGAGCATGTTTTAGGCTTAGCCTTGTGAATGTTTTGTGCTTATTTTGCCATGCTTTAGGTCTGTCCATAGTTGTTTGGATCGATTTGGCATGCTTAGTATAGCTCCTTTGCATTTGTGGCTTGTCGGGCTCGTTATGCCTCAAGTATGTGAAGTGTAAGCATGTGTTTGATTGTATCATTTTGGTGGTTTGGAACCATCCAACATGTAATTTCAGTCCCTTTGGCATGCTCATATGCTGCCTTAGTTGCCTCTTTGTTGCTTTGAGAGCATGTGTTGTATGCCCTATGTTTTGACCAGTGTGCATGCCTTTGAATTCAAACCATTTAGATGCCATCTAAGTGGTCCTTTGGCTTGATTTGTGTGCTAAAACTCTGATTTTAGTTGCTTAAGTCTTTGCCATGTTAGGTCTTGTCAAGTGTAGTTCAATGGCCTCTTGGCTTGCCTCAAGTACTTGGACCATGCTGCATGCTAATGCTTGTCTCATTTGGGTTGGTTTGGCACACATTTGACATGATTTTAAAGCTTTTCATTGCATGTTAATTGTCCATGATATTGTAACGTCCCCGAACGCCCGGGAGGGTTAAGTCCCGTTCCGTTCATATTGGGTTCACTACAGTTCGGACTCAAATTGTCACGGTTCTTAATCTGAACCAAGAGTCCAACTCTGGCAAATCGTTTTGAAGAAAAACAGATTTTTGAAAAGTAGTGCCAAACATGGACTGCTTTGCCAGATTACAGAGTCGCCACCTAAATATTTTTTAAAATGGGGAATTTAGGAAACCCTGACTCGGTGCCGAAGGCCACGTGTCCGTCATCACCAAATGTCTTGGCTCGGGAGCTTGGGTACGATCGGGGAAGGTCAGCTATGAGCACCCCCTTTCGCCCGGTCCGAAGACCGGCCTCTACTAACCGTGATATCCGATTTTGAAAACATTACATGCTTCTTATTTATTAGCCTAGAATTACTATGTTATGCGCACAGCAAACAAGTATAGACTAGATTGCCTAATTTGGAAATAACATTGCATATCCGTTTTTTGAAAAACGTTTGGTTTTGCTACTCGCAAGTAGGCTAAAATACGGATTTCAATGAGTTTTCCAACTCAAGCAATCCAACCTCCACCCACAGGCATTCAAACAGTTTATCACATAAGCATTTAGCCGCATGGTAAGCATACTGTCATGTTAACATTCACACGCATGCGAATGCTAAAGCATAAAAACTTACATCGTACTCCGTGCCAAAACAATAACGTTAGCAAACATGCATGACCTAGTTCATGTTAAGTGGCTAATGCAACACATAGATGCAATTAGAGTAGGCTCGGCTAACCCTAACATGGCATGTGAAATGCGATATAGCACGTATTCAATTTGGAATTGAAAATTGAATGCAGTTTGTATGATGTACCGAGCCCGGTGCATGTAAACAAATGCATGAATGCACGCATGCATTGCATAAGGTATGCTAAAATAGTATGCCCTAATCTACCAATAAGCAGGTAAATAAAAGGGAAGAAAGAAATGGGGATTGGAAGACATACACCCACTCACACACACTTATTACAAATGCCCTCACTCGGAGGGACCAAAAGAATATACAAATTAATTAACTACGCAAGCTAATTAAAATATTACAAATTCACTAAATTAATCAAATAATTAATTAATCTAATTAAAGCAGTAAACCGCCTCGGGATGAGGACCGGATGCAACACGCGCTCGGGACTGGCTCGGAACCGCATGCATGCGGATTGCCTCTGTTTCCTCTGCTCTCCTCCTCAGAAAATTACCAAAGTCCCAGGAGTGCCTCTCAGGGCACTGGGGAGTACCACCGGCTGGGGTAGAGCACCACCGGCTGAAGGAGGAGGCCACCGGCACTGACTCATCCATCGGCTGCCAATTGACTGCCGGTCGGCACTAAACAGTGCCGGCCGGCACAAACCTGCAGAACCTGCAACTCACAGCAGCAGAGGGCAACAACATGCATGGCAATATATTCAAGATTTATGCACTACACACCCCTTATCATGTTTTGACTCAAGGGGCATGTGCCTCGATTCCCGGACCACCAATCGCGCATTTCCATGCATGATGGCCCGGAGAACCAAGTATGCAACTTTAGTTTCAAATGCAATGCAACCAAATAAACACAAAAGTGCCCAACCTCTATCACATTTCACTTCAAGAGGCCAAGCATGCATGCTCATGTGATGCAACTCTAAGCATGTTATCTAACATGCAACATGGATTATGCAATATACCTATGCAAGCATACAAGCAAGCATACAAGACAAGCATGCAAACCAATGAAAAATGGTCTTACACATGACTTAGGCAACTCAAATAGGCCTAAAATCAGTGGCCAAAGTGCCTAGACATGAGGACTAAACACACACACACATGCAAGTGTTATGATCCAAACCTTAAGCATGAACATGGCAACTCTCAAGCACACTTAAAGAGACCAAACATAGACAATGAGCATGCATTGTAAAGCTCTGAAATACATGCAAAACATGGTGCCAAACCAAGTCAAGATAGACCAAACAAAGCATGCAAATGGTCTAAGGCTTAAAGCTAGTCAAAGAGGCTTTGAACCAAACTTATGCAAGGCGATTATGGCATGCACTAAACAACTAAAAACAGGTTTTTAGTATGTCAAAACAAAGCCAAAAGGCTACTTAGATGGCATCTAAGAGGCTTGAAATCAAAGGCATGCAAAATGGCCAAAACATGGGGCATTCAAGACATGCTTTCAAAGCGTTAAAGAGGCGACTAAGGTGAGCATACAAGCACACCAAAAGGTCTGAAATAGCATGCTAGGTGGTTCCAAACCATCAAAAATGAAGCAAGCATGGCATGCTACACATTCATGCTCTTGAGGCCAACAAGCCAAATGTAAAGGGGCTATATGATGCATGCCAAGATTGACCAAAACAACTTAGGACAGAGCTAAAACATGTCAAAATAAGCATACAAGCTTCATGGACTAGGCCTAAAACATGCTAGAAAGAAGGCATACAAACCTAGAGCAAGTTAAGGCAATACAAGGCATTACAAAGCATCTATGCAAGCATGCAAGGAGTGCTAAAACCAACTTAAAACAGAGTTTAATCATGGCATAATAGGCATGAAAAACAGCCAAGACATGCTCAAAACACAAAACATGGTGCTCCTTTGGAGGCCAAAACTTGCCCTTTTCAAGGACATCAAGGAGAGGGGGTGGCCCTCTCCTTTTGGAGACTTCAAGGCACCATCTCCACCACTGAAATCCCTCAAGATTTCAGTGGTGGAGAGGCCCAAGCACCAAAGTCTCGGAGCTCTCACAAAATGGCCTAAAAATGGCCCTTTTCAAGGCCTAAGGGTGGTCAAACCTACCCAAAGTGCAAAACACTCTTGATAAACAATAAAGAGGGTTAAAAATCAGAACTTTTATGTGTTATGGACTAAGCACAAAAACAACTCTAAGCTAGGTAAAAACAAGGTGCAAAAATGGGGTAAATAAAGTAAGTTTTGTTACCTTTGAAGACCACCTTCACAAAGGTTGGAGTTGTTGGTTCCTTGAGCTCCAAACCAGTCAAGAACTTCAAGAACAAGCCCTTAGCACCTCAGTTCCAAGAGGAAGGTGAAACACTAGGTGTTGATGTGCAATAGTAAGGCACAAACACCTAGTGTACAAAACAAGAAAGAAAGAGAGAGATAGGATAGATACACAAAACCTAACCTAAAACCAGAGCTTCTCCCCTCTCTAAAATGTCTAACTCTCCAAAAATTCTAACCCTTGAGCCAAGAGAAGAGGCTTCTCTTGTATAGGCATGAAACTTACAAGTTAAGCAAGCCTAAAGGCTCATCCCTCCATACACGTGTATGGAGGGGAGCAAAGATACAGCTGTCTGAAAATATCTCAAAAGCAGCTGTACAGTGTCGGCAGGGCAAAATGGTCATTTTGCCAAAAGTGCCGACCGGCACAAAAGTGCCGACCGGCACAATATAGTGCCGATGGCAACACCAGCCAGCCGGTGGCCTCTAGCCACAGCCGGTGGTATGTGGGGATGCCTCACAAAGCATTCCCTGCCCTTCCAAGGCAAAACACAAGTGTTTGGTGCAAAACCAAACACAAAACGGTCGAGTTCGGAGTCCTGAGGCAAGGCGCGAGCCGAGAACTCCGGGAACTCCAAACGAACACAAACATGGATAATCACCGAGTGTTCCAACGGTGACGTCCAGTCTTGAGGACGGTCAAAAATGGGGTGTCTACAGTTGCCCCTCTTTGACAGAACTCGAAAGTCATAACAATGACGGGAGTGAATGTCAAAGCCCAGAGACGACCCATTTTTGACAAGGCCGAAGACTTGGACAAACATACAAAGCGCAAATGGTTGAACTCGCAAGCTGCCTACGTATCCCTTAGGAATCAAACCAGCGTAGTTCAGGCACAGGCATACAAGCCGCAGATAAGGTATGCGCCCGTAGGCGGGGGCAAGATGCAACTGACGATGCAAAAGGCCGAGCATAACTTATGATCATGCAAAGAAAGCTGTAATGAAGCACACATGCGACAGTTATAAGCTAGCATGCACCAATCTACACTACAATGCAGAAAGGATGTAAGAGAATTATGCAATTCTCGATACGTCTCACTCGGAGGATACAATACCTGTGCGGCTCGTCCGGTTGCACCGGCCTCAAATGAGCCGTACATACAATATCGTGCCTGCAAAGAAAGCAAACTTAACGGGTACGATATTGTTAGCAACATGCATGACAATGCAATGATGAATGCAAGATGATATGCAATTGAATCTAAATGTAATGCAAATGATATGCAAAACTAATAACAAATATAAACAATGCAAATAATATGCAATGTAAATATGCAATGCAATTGAATCATGATCCAATCATGAGCGGTTCAAAACCACACAAATGTCAGATAGATTGATGGAGGTAACAAGTCCGTGTCCCATAGAACGATGTCTGATCTATGAGTAATACGCACGACACAAGCACAAGTATTGGGTGGATTGACATAAGTGGGGAAACGACCCGCTGATGAGTGGACAATGATCCTAATGCCGGATGCAACAATTACACTACAATGCAATGGAAATGGATACAATGGATATGGCACGCGGGCCAAACCGAATCTTGCCTAGGAAAGGCATGTACGCATACGAACCGCGTCTAACACAGAAATGTGCCGCAACCCTCAAACCAAGCTCAAGGAATAGGCGCGTACACAAAAACTGCTTCGACGTGAAAAGTAGGGGCACATACCAGACCAAGCTCAACCTGGAAAGGCGCAAGCCATAGATGGAAGTGATGCAATGGATGCATGCACATGCAATGGAATGATGGACAATGGATATGGCACGCGGGCCAAACCAATCTTGCCTAGGAAAGGCATGTACGCATACGAACCGCGTCTAACACAGAAAATGTGCCGCAACCCTCAAACCAAGCTCGTCAAGGAATAGGCGCGTACACAAAAACTGTGCTTCGACGTGAAAAGTAGGGGCACATACCAGACCAAGCTCAACCTGGAAAGGCGCAAGCCATAGATGGAAGTGATGCAATGGATGCATGCAAATACGATGCAATGGAAATGCATGACATATGCACTATACTACAATGATGATGCATGACATATGCATGTTTTTTTTTTTTTTTTTGATGTATGACATATGCATGTGTTTTTGTTTTTGTTTTTTTGAAATGCATGACATATGCAGTATTGAATATGCATGAATGTGCATACAATGATGCATGACATGCATATGATGCAATGACTATGATCGCAGCTTTCCCTATCTTACCAACAGAGCGATATACTAGGTTGGTTCAGTATCCAGAATCGAGGCGTAAACACGCCGCCTCAACCTATGGGGCTTCCATACAGATTTCAAGTCGAGGGTACACCCCCTGGGTATTTAAACCAGACTTTAGTCTCAGAAATTCCGAACCTTTGCGTTCTAGGCATAAGCCGTTCGAACTCTAGTTTTCACCGTCCCAGTTGGTCTTCTAGGAACTCACCGCAAACACAGGCAGGTGGCTTTACCAGACCACCGAAAGTCGTTCGGGCACGACAAACACCGAAGGAATTGCACCTTCAGAGGATTTAAGGTCTCCTAGACCGGGATGCACAGAACAATGCAATGAGATGCGCAGACTAGAGCGATGCGTTAGACAACGCGAGTGCACAAGATAGTGCAATATGATGCATGCCAAATGCGATGATGTGCACCTCAATGCACTGAAGGTCTTGCACCCCCCGAGGATTTAAGGTCTCCTAGACCGTGCGTGTTTAAGGTCTCGCCAGACCAGCAGAAACCTCTCAACGTAGCACACGCGAGAGAGGAAACAAAAAGAAGCCTCTCAGCGTAGTACACGCGAGAGGGGGGAAAGACAAAAGACCTCTCAGCGTAGTACACGCGAGAGGGGAAAAACAAAAAGACCTCTCAGTGTAGTACACGCGAGAGAGGAAAAACAGAAAAGAAAAAGAAGCCTCTCAACGTAGTACACGCGAGAGGGGGGGGGAAGTGCGAGGCAACGCACATGGGACATGCATGCCAATGCAAATAGGGCAAATGAGACAAATGAGACACGCGTGCCTCGTAAGAACGGAAAATGAAGTGCAATGAGGTACGCGTGCCTCAAAGGATGGAAAAATGGAGTGCAATGAGGCATACGTGCCTCGAGATGCAATGAAATGCGAAATGAGGCACGCATATCTCATTTGATGGAAAATGAAGTGCAAAACGAGCATACGTGCCTCGAGATGCAATGAAATGCGAAATGAGGCACGCGTCCTCATTTGATGGAAAATGAAGTGCAAAACGAGGCATACGTGCCTCGAGATGCAATGAAATGCAAAATGAGGCACGCGTACCTCATTTGATGGAAAATGAAGTGCAAAACGAGGCATACGTGCCTCGAGATGCAATGAAAGCGAAATGAGGCACGCGTACCTCATTTGATGGAAAATGAAGTGCAAAACGAGGCATACGTGCCTCGAGATGCAATGAAATGCGAAATGAGGCACGCGTACCTCATTTGATGGAAAATGAAGTGCAAAACGAGGCAAGTTCCGAGGAGCGCGCGAAACGGCGCGATGCGACGCCCCAGACAATGCGATGGATGCATGCAACGCACGCGGGGTAACTTTTTGAACCTTATAGAAGACAAAAGGATACAAAAGGATACAATCTTTGCTTGAATTTGAGTGCCACGCACAGAAGGCACGGTCCGAGGTCGAAACGGAGGCCGGTTGAGCGTCGGGGATGCACTTTCTTGCACTTTCTTGAGCTATGAAGACCCAAAACCCCTTACTTTGCCTAAACAAGACCTTGGAACACCACCGGCTGGGTGGGGTGGTCACCGGCTGGCCACCGGCTGCAGAAACCATTCATCGGCACAATATTGTGCGACCGGCACAAAAGTGCCTACCGGCCAAAAGTTGCTGATCGGGGGCAGATTCGGCATTTCACCTCGGGCTTTATAAAATAGGGCTTCTAAACCCTATTCTTCACTTCCTCTTCCGCCGAAACACCCTCTCTCTCTCTCTAGAGCTTTGTTCTCTCACCTTTTCGCCGTTTTCCTCGTGTTTTCGCACATTTTACCGTCGGATTCGCGATATTCTTCGCGTTTCGGACATTTCCACACCGATCGAAATCTCATTTCGGGATCTCCTTTGCTATTTTTGCCTTTTCGGGACTTGTTCCCCTCGATTTTCTCTACATTTTCGTGTATTTTCATCTTCTGGCCTTTCCGGCCATTTTCGGCCCGCTCGGGGTTGACTTTTCCGGTTGACTTTTCACATTCCACCCCGGTTTTCCTTCTCCGGCTATTTTCTCACCACCATTACCTGGCTGACGATGTTCCACATGTCGGGACTCCCCGGATCACGAGATGGATCCCGGGGTCGAGCTCCTCGCTGAGTGAGCGCCCGTTCGATCCGGCGACCTATCGGCCTATTCACATTCTACCACCCGATGGACTTCGCCACTTCCGCGGTTTTGACCGAGCGCTGGACCCGGAGCTTCTTCTGCACGAGCCGACCTCGCACCTGTCCTTCGGCGCTTCCGAGGTAACATCTCTACTTTGTTTATTTTCTGCAATGTAGAATTTCTGTCGACTGCCGTAGCTAACTGCACCGTTAACTGCTTAATTCTGACATGCCGTATGCTGTAGTTGATTGTAGATAACTTCACAACTGATATCTGCTTAGGACCGGCACACGTGCACACACACTGCACTAGCCTGAATCACCCAAACACACGGCACACATTGCACTTTTGACATGAACTCACCGACACCCGGCACTTATTTGAATCTGAAGAGCCTGCACGTATGCTAAACTTGCACTGAATCACGCAGACGCGCTGACACATCACTCGCTAGTCATTCACTGAACATACCAGTACCCGGCATCTGTTTAAACTTTGAAAACTTGCACACATGCTAGATTTATACTGATTCACACAGGAGCACTGACACATCACAGGCCGTAGTCCGCCTACTGGTACACTGAAACCTGACATTTGCTTGCATCTGAAAAACGTACACACGTGCAGCATGTTTGTACTGCACCACTCAAAACACACTGACGCATCACGTAGTTTACTGTAAGCACCGGCACCCGGTTTCTGTTTGAATCTGAAAACTTGCACGCATGCCATATTTGTATGACTTTAACATGTTTCCTCAAACTGTACATCTCATATTGCTTTGCAACTATTTGCTTGAAAACAGGGAGATTCCCATGCCATCCGCGGGTATGGGAATGTCGCGGCTCGAGAGTGGTTGGAGCTTCCGAGGCGGTTCGACGCATCGTGGACGATGCGGGCTTCAGTTCCTTTTGCAGGGGTCCCGGCTTACTGCCTGCCGGCCTCTTTAGCTGCCCTGGCAGAGAGATGGTGGGACACCACCGATTCATTTCATCTTTCTGCAGCTGGGGACATGACGATGACCCCTTACGATTTCTCGGTGCTCACCGGCATGGGGTAGGGGGTGATCCGATCCCCTTCGACACCGCCATGGACGAGTGGACCGCCGCTCAGATCTACTTGCTTGGGAGGCGCCACCCCTGCTCGTCCAGGATTTGTCCGCTACTCCTGGTTCGAGGTGCAGTTCAGAGTGCAGTCCGCGTTGGTGGCGACGGCTCCGATGACCGAGGCGGCTGTAGAGCAGTACGCGCGGGCTTTTTGATGTTTTTGCTAGGGACGACCCTCTTCGCCGACCGGGCGAACACCGTGCCTCTCTGCCTACTCAGCGCACTGGTGGACGTCCGAGACATCCTGCGATATGACTGGGGCGGCGCTGCTCTGGCCACCCTCTACGGCTACATGAGCTCAGTTTCCCGTGGCAGCGGCAGTTGCTCGGGGGCTACTGGCGGGCTTGGGAGGTATGTCTTCTTCTCTGCTTTACATTTCTGCTCCACATACTTTCTTTACTCTGCACACTGCACACACTGACTGTATACTGTACACGCGGCACACACATACTCTGCTTTGCACTGTTCACCCGGTGTACTCTGCTCAATACACTGCACAACACACGGCTTTATTATTTCTATTTCCCTCTGTATTCTGCTTTATCTGATGGCTGTTCCGACATCTGTTTTGCAGCTATGGGTGTATGCCTACTTTCCCAGGCTGGAGCCAGTGCCGGAGACGGAGACCCCTCTGGTGGTCCCTTTCTCACGCCGCTATGATGGGAGATGCACCCGGAGGCCACGGGAGACTTTCAGTTTCTTCCGCCGCTACTTCGACACCATTACCCCCGCCGAGGTATGTTTTACTTGCAGTTTATTTAAGCTTCGCTTTTCCACTGTATATTTGCAATACCAGTAGATAACAAACTGTATTTCAATTTCAGATCACCTGGCAGCCGTGGGCTCCTCTGCCAGCGATGGTGCGGGATCGGTTTGCCGGCGCCGTCGAGACCTCGCGTTACCGGATTTTGCTGGAGGGCCCGGTCTGTCGGGCTTGGTACCTAGGCGAGCGCTTCTTGCGTCAGACCTTAGGGTTACCTGAGCAGATAGTCCCGGTTCACCCTCCTGAGCATATGAGGGACACCGAGCGTTTCACCGCTGAGCAGATGGCGGACTACACCATCGGCTGGGACGAGAGCGGCTACAGGGGCGAGGGCGACTACTCGGAGTACGTCCGGACTTTCCTGATGCGTCCTCTGAGTGGTGGTCGCCGAGCTGAGAGAGTGGGGGCCGGGCACCAGGGGGAGAGGAGTAGGAGGAGGAGCGCCGAGGAGGGCGCGGCAGAGGCGGGGTTCAGAGAGGACGGGGGCCGGTTGGCCTGCTCTGCCTACTATGCTGACATACAGAGGGCAGGGTGGGGAGGCCTTTCAGATCCCCTTTGCTCCTCCCCCGGCTGGTCATGAGTTGGCCGGTATTCCCGACTTACCTCCGGTATGTATCACTTGCATTCTGCATCTTGCATTGTCCTTTTATTTCAGTTTATTTGATATTCCGCAGAATACTAATGCATCTGATACTTTTGCAGGCGTCCTCCGAGTACACCCGGCAGTCCGTGGAGTTGAATGCCTCCATGATGGGGATGCTGCAGCGGACCTTCGACATCTTGGCTCTTTACAGCATTCCGGTATGTTTCCTCTGACTGTTTCATACAATCTGATGCACTGCGCAAAACCTGATGAACTGCTCACGGCACTCACACTGTATTCATATACTGCATTCTGCACTGATTCACTGCTCACGGTATTCACATACACTGTACTCATACACTGCATTCTGTACTGATAAACTGCTCACGGCACTCACATACACTGTACTCATACACTGCATTCTGTACTGATAAACTGCTCACGGCATTCACATACACTGTACTCATACACTGCATTCTGCACTGATTTACTACTCTCAGTATTCTCAGTATTCTGATGTGTTCAACTTTCATGCTTTTTCAGCCTCCCTTCCAGATTCCTCCGGTGGGCGGCGCTCCAGCTGGACCTCCCATTTCTACTCGGGACGGCAGAGCCTATCCCCGCACCAGAGGAGGGCATACTTACGCCGGGAGCAGCTCGCGGGCTCCGGTTCCGGATGACGAGTCTGAGGCAGAGACAGAGGCGGAGGCGGGGTCGTCGGAGGAGGAGACCGGAGATAGCTCAGGCTCAGGCTCAGACGGCGATGCTCCTGGTGATGCTCCTGGGCTTCTGCCCAGGAAGAGGGCGAGGACGGATCCTTAGGCGCGAGACTATTGATGCTACTTCAGATTTTTGCTGCTTTTTATTTTCTTTTCTTTGTACTTTTCCCTTTTTGTAGTTAGGGTGCTTTGTACTGCCGCAGGCAGATTTTTGTTTCCGAAACGATGTACTTGAAAGAGATGATATGAAACAAACTTTTTTGAAAAGAATGTTATATCTGTATATCTGCGTATTTCATACTTTGCACTGCATTGCATCACGTTACACCTCAAATGTAAGTGAAAATGATTTGTTTGTCTGAAAATTGAGCAATTGTACTATGATAATCGGATAACCAATCAACTAACAGCAAATAACTCATACAAACCACTGCTTGAACAAATAACAGCCCATACTCTACTGGGGATTGATCTGCATACAGCTCATAATACAGCTCTCGGCTCATTCTGCACACAGCAAACCCTGAACAAACAGCCCAATTCTGCCAAGACGGATCAGAAAACTGACACGGTTGGAGTTGAAACACGCTCGGATGTCCCAAATTTCCCTTTTCTTCTCTTGCTTCGTACGAATGTAGAGAATGGCACAACATCCTGAGCACAAACGATTTTTTGAAATAAAGAAGGGTTTTCAACCAGGGTATCGAGCCTACCACAGAACACAACGAGACAGACTCAAATAGAGAAGCAAAAGGCACACGACCTAAACACAACGAGCCACACTCGAAAAGACTCAAAACAAAAGTTGAGACCGACAAAACAAAAGACGCGACACACAGACATGTTTACACAAGGAGAGACCTCGAATCTCGAGAGCCAATTCCTTCGGGTATTATTTCCCCCCCTTCTGATTTGTGATACTCACATCACTCGGCCCTCAGGCTCGGTTTTTCTCTCAAAACCCTCTTGCTCACTTCTCTCTCCGCTTACACCTCTCTATTCTTTATTCTCTCATTCTTCATCCCTCCCCAGGGTGATTAGTGGATGAATAGGAAGTCGCAGGTTCACCCAGCACTGGTAGCTCACGGCTATTTCTTCTGAGAATGGAGCGCCTTTCCGGCGAGTATGTTGACGGGGGAAAGACAGAAGACCTGACTCAACTGTGCCCCTAGTTCGTCATCTTGACCATTTTTTGTTTTCTTCCAAAACAGTTTTGATCAAAATGAGAGTGGATTAACACACTTATTCGATTTTTGATTTGAAAATCATGCGAATCAGGCAGTGAGCACTGAAAATTCTCCTTTTGGGTCCAAACATGGTCCAATTTTGAAAAATGAAATAATTTTCGAGAAAAAAGTCAACCTCAGTAAAAAATTTTCAAAAAATATTTTTGCAAACAATCAACGCTCAACGAGCGCGGAACTTACCCTCGAGATGCGCAACCTCGGATCGCAGGCAATGGAAAATTGCCCCTGGCTTGAAGGGGGATAAGGCAACGGAAAGTTGCCCCTTGTTTGGATGACGCCGCGGCATATTGTAAGCCAGTCCTTGTTGACGACGATCGGTCCCTCGGACGCGGAGGAGACGAAGACGATTTGAATCAATATATGGACACAGTCACCTGGAAGGTGTTGGTGGTTGGGCTTCAAGAAGAAGTTAATCACGTAGTTCCAGGTCGCTGCAACCGAGACGTTGGATTCAGAGGAGGCAAAAGTGATCAAAACCATGACATGGACTGAGACGCTATGGAAGCGTTGGGGGCTGGACTTCAGGATGAAGTTGCCTACGTATCCCAAACATGGGAATCAAGCCTTACGTAGTTCCGGTTAAGGTACACTCGGGTATTTTAACCTTCACTGTTTAGGCTCTAACTTTTGCCAAGGCGCCCGATGCGGGTTTTCTACCTTGCGAGCTTCTTTTCTTCTTTCTTCTTTTCTTTTACATTTTCGTTTCTATTTCTTTTGCTATATTTTTTCTTTTCTTTTCTTTTTTTGCCTCTTTTTTGTATTTTCTTTTCTTTCTCTTTCTTTTTACTTCTTTTTGTATTTTTTTTTTCTTTTTCTTTTTTTTTTTCTTTTTTTTCTTTCTTTGCTCTAACTTTTGCCTGGGCCGCCCTTCCGGGTTTTCGGCCCAGCGAGCCTCTCAAAGGGTAAAGTATAGCAAGCCCCATGCCAAATGGTTCTGAGATTGAAGCCTCTCTGTATCCAAGAGAGAGTGACAGTGGTGTTGATTTGCAGAAGAATCCATCACGGTTTCTCATGAGCCTTGCCTGGTGGGATCTGATCTCCTTGATCTGGTTGGTGCCTCTTGCTCGAGGGCTGCTTCAAAATGGGCCACACAGGCGTCTTATGGCACTGTTGAACGTTTTGAACGGATTCCGGTTCACAACAGATAAATCGAATCTTGAGCTGAGAGCGATCTCTGGGCTGCACAATCTCAAGAGCGATTCCACACAAGTCTTCACGAGACTGCACAAAACATTTTGTTTTTGAAAGTTTTTAAGAAAGCGACAAATCGCTCTCTGCTGAAGATAGTGTGAAACCAGTCTGGATCGGCCGGGGTCCTTCTCAGTACTCACGCCGACAAGCATAAATTCACTCATGAAAAGCTTAGCATGCGTCTCTTTTCTCAAAATGATCAAAATTTTTTACAAAACCTGGAATTACTTCCTCTTTGTTTCATCACCACAGTGTTAAAAAGGGTTTTTATGAAAAGCTTAGGTCATGACAACGATGTTCAAGGCGCAAGAGAGCAGGCGATATGTACTGTCGTTCCACTCACACCCTTTGCACGGCTAACTCGAATGGCGACAAATACAGCACCTGATAGCCACGCCATTTCATTCAGATTTGTGAGCAAACTGGCTCCCTGACAGAAACAGACTCAAGAAAAAGTAAAAACAACTATTTATAAGACAAAACGGTGTTTGAGGCAAACAACCCCGAAATCACCTGGTATTCTATAGAAGAGGGACTGACTCATTACAATTAGACAGACCCTTAAGCAAAAGGAATGTCTCAAAACAATGAGACAGGCTCAAGACAAAACAGAAGACTGACTCGACACCCAAGTCAGAATTTACAAAAATTAACATTTAGCAGGTGCCCAAAAATGCGTGCCAAACGCTATATCCAAACAAATGTACCAGACACTGCCCGCAGGCGGTTCACCTTCTGATTACATACTCGCAGTATCTGTGTCTTCAAAATCCAAGAACTCTGTAGTGACTGACTTGGCCGAGGTGGGTGGGAGGATAACCTCGTTGTCAATCAGATCCTGCACCTCGTGACGGAGGCGAAAACAATTGTCAGTGGCATGGCCTGTCTGCTGATGGTACGCACAGTACAAGGAAGCATCATGTGCGGCGGGAGATTCTTCGGTAGGGGTCGGGGCTCCAAGGGTTTGAGATGCCCGTTTTTGGCCAAAATCAGCAGTGCCCTAGACAGAGGCATGTAAAGAGGGTGGAAGACCCTGTGCCCTCGGGGCAGGTACTTCGGGGCCTGAGCACTCTTGCTAGATGCACTAGCGAACGGATCGGCGGGTGCGGCCTTGGATTTCTGATCCTTTCCGGATACAGGGCTGGGAGCGGGAAGAACTGTTTTGGCATGACGGGGCCTATCCCGATTCTCGGAACTGCCCTCAGGCGAAGTGGGGAAAGCACTCTCCACAGCTTTTGTCACAACTGCAGATATCTGTTGCTTGTTCATTCCCCCGGCTTTCAAAGCCTCTACTGCCCACAGCAGTTGTTCGATAGGGTCGGCATCTGCTTTCATCTTGCCTTTATCTCCGGCCTCGGCCTGATTCAGAACTCGGTTTGATGCGTCGTTACCATAACTGGAGGTCATCTCCGGTTGATTAAGTTCGATAACAATTCGGCGCCAGCAGCGGGGGCTCCTGGGGTATAAAGCCTCCGGCATACGGCGCGGCTGGCGGTGAAACTGCCATTCCATAGGCGAGATCCGTCACGGATCTTTGAAGATCACCTATCATCCCCATTAGCTCAAATGTAGTAGGCTCGCGAGCCTGATATAGCTGAGGAGCCCAAACCGGGTGCGCGGCCGGCGATCTGGGCGGATGCGGCATGTCAACAGTAGTCTCATCATGTAGGGTGATTTCTTGATCCAACGCGGCCGTCATGACCACGATTTCTTCTGAATTCTGCGTCATGCTAAGTCCTGCCGCAGCAAGGAGAAAACACTAACTGTTCTGGATTGGCTCTCTGAATCTCTAAACTGAAACGGAAAACAAGCAGCATTTCAGCCCCAGACAGATCAAGCACGGATGTAGCCGAATAACTGTACTCTACTACTGATCACTGTTACCCAGAATCACTATTCAAAACTGAACTGATATCCGCAGACACAACTGATTCTCAACAACACTGATACTGATGCCCTCAGGCCGGATACCCAAACTTGCAAACTGATATATGCATTCCCTGCAGAGATACACTCTAAAAGCACATAACAGGTAAAGAGAGCCATTACACCCCTATGTTGGGGTAGGGTTTCCCTGTCCTATTTTGTCAGGAGCTAGGGTTTCACTACGCACACAGCGGTTTCAAACAACCTATATCGGGTAAGCAACCTGTCCTAGTTTGGAATGGTCACTATGGATTTCGAATATGCACTAGGTCGAATGGTCAAAAAGGGTGCCCCGGTAAAACCGGGGTTTGTGTTCCCATACTGGCAGAGCCCGCAACCGGTCAGCCTTATCATGCCTTGACAAGACAAGCCTCCGGCAAACCGCTCAGGAATAGCAGATGGCCAACACGGTGTCCTAGGCGCACCAATGCACATGCAATGCAAAGAAACACATAAGTGTAGTCAAAACAGGATATCACGAGTTCGAGTCAAGCTCTCTAAAATCCCCAGCAGAGTCGCCAGAAACTGTAGACGTCCCCGAACGCCCGGAGGGGTCCCGTTCCGTTCTTTGTTCACTACAGTTCGGTAATTGTCGGTTCTAATCTGAACCAAAGAGTCCAACTCTGGCAAATCGTTTTGAAGAAAAACAGATTTTTTGAAAAGTAGTGCCAAACATGGACTGCTTTGCCAGATTACAGAGTCGCCACCTAAATATTTTTAAAATGGGAAATTTAGGAAACCCTGACTCGGTGCCGAAGGCCACGTGTCCGTCATCACCAAATGTCTTGGCTCGGGAGCTTGGGTACGATCGGGGAAGGTCAGCTATGAGCACCCCCTTTCGCCCGGTCCGAAGACCGGCCTCTACTAACCGTGATATCCGATTTTGAAAACATTACATGCTTCTTATTCCGTTATTAGCCTAGAATTACTATGTTATGCGCACAGCAAACAAGTATAGACTAGATTGCCTAATTGGAAATAACATTGCATATCCGTTTGTTTTGAAAACGTTTGGTTTTGCTACTCGCAAGTAGGCTAAAATACGGATTTCAATGAGTTTTCCAACTCAAGCAATCCAACCTCCACCCACAGGCATTCAAACAGTTTATCTCACATAAGCATTTAGCCGCATGGTAAGCATACTGTCATGGCAACATTCACACGCATGCGATATGCTAAAGCGTAAAACTTACATCGTACTCCGTGCCAAAACAAGAACTAGTTAGCAAACATGCATGACCTAGTTCATGTTAAGTGGCTAATGCACGCATAGATGCAATTAGAGTAGGCTCGGCTAACCCTAAGCATGGCATGTGAAATGCGAAATAGCACATATTCAATTTGGAATTGAAAATTGCAATGCAGTTTGTATGATGTACCGAGCCCGGTGCATGTAAACAAATGCATGGATGCACGCATGCATTGCATGAGGTATGCTAAAATAAGTATGCCCTAATCTACCATCGAAAGCGGGTAAATAAAAGGGAAGAAAGAAATGGGGATTGGAAGACATACACCCACTCACACACACTTATTACAATTCTGCCCTCGCTCGAAGGGACCAAAATAATAATACAAATTAATTAACTACGCAAGCTAATTAAAATATTACAAACTTCACTAAATTAATCAAATGAATTAATTAATCTAATTAAAGCAGTAAACCGCCTCGGGATGAGGACTGGATGCAACACGCGCTCGGGACTGGCTCGGAACCGCACTGCCATGCACGGATTGCCTCTGTTTCCTTTGCTCTCCTCCTCAGAAAATTACCAAAGTCCCAGGAGTGCCTCTCAGGGCACTGGGGAGTACCACCGGCTGGGGTAGAGCACCACCGGCTGAAGGAGGAGGCCACCGGCACTAGACTCATCCATCGGCTGCCAATTGACTGCCGGTCGGCACTAAACAGTGCCGGTCGGCACAAAATGCCTGCAGAACCTGCAACTCACAGCAGCAGAGGGCAACAACATGCATGGCAATATAATTCAAGCCATTTATGCACTACACACACCCCTTATCATGTTTTTGACTCAAGGGGGCATGTGTCTCGATTCCCGGACCACCAATCGCGCATTTCCATGCATGATGGCCCGGAGAACCAAGTATGCAACTTTAGTTTCAAATGCAATGCAACCAAATAAACACGCAAAAGTGCCCAACCTCTATCACATTTCACTTCAAGAGGCCAAGCATGCATGCTCATGTGATGCAACTCTAAGCATGTTATCTAACATGCAACATGGATTATGCAATATACCTAATGCAAGCATACAAGACAAGCATGCAAACCAATGAAAGAATGGTCTTACATATGACTTAGGCAACTCAAATAGGCCTAAAATCAGTTGCCAAAGTGCCTAGACATGAGGACTAAACAAGCACACACACATGCAAGTGTTATGATCCAAACCTTAAGCATGAACATGGCAACTCTCAAGCACACTTAAAGAGACCAAACATAGACAATGAGCATGCATTGTAAAGCTCTGAAATACATGCAAAACATGGTGCCAAACCAAGTCGAAGATAGACCAAACAAAGCATGCAAATGGTCTAAGGCTTAAAGCTAGTCAAAGAGGCTTTGAACCAAACTTATGCAAGGCGATTATGGCATGCACTAAACAACTAAAAACAGGTTTTTAGTATGTCAAAACAAAGCCAAAAGGCTACTTAGATGGCATCTAAGAGGCTTGAAATCAAAGGCATGCAAAATGGCCAAAACATGGGGGCATTCAAGACATGCTTTCAAAGCGTTAAAGAGGCGACTAAGGTGAGCATACAAGCACACCAAAAGGTCTGAAATAGCATGCTAGGTGGTTCCAAACCATCAAAAATGAAGCAAGCATGGCATGTGTAGCAAGTCCGCGGGGGACCTCGGCTACAGTTCGGACTCGATTTTTTGTGTGTTGCGGTTCTAAATCTGAACCAAAGAGTCCAACTCTGGCAAATCGTTTGAGAAAACAGATTTTTGAAAAGTAGTGCCAAACATGGACTGCTTTGCCAGATTACAGAGTCGCCACCTAAATATTTTTAAAATGGGAAATTTAGGAAACCCTGACTCGGTGCCGAAGGCCACGTGTCCGTCATCACCAAAGTGGTCTTGGCTCGGGAGCTTGGGTACGATTGGGGAAGGTCAGCTATAAGCACCCCCTTTCGCCCGGTCCGAAGACCGGCCTCTACTAACCGTGATATCCGATTTTGAAAACATTACATGCTCTTATTCCAATTGTTAACCTAGAATTACTATGTTATGCGCGCAGCAAACAAGTATAGACTAGATTGCCTAATTTGGAAACAAACATTGCATGTTCGTTTTGTTTCGAAAGCGTTTCGGGTTTTGCTACTCGCAAGTAGGCTAAAATACGGATTTCAATGAGTTTTCCCAACTTACGCAATCCAACCTCCACCCACAGGCATTCAAACAGTAATATCACATAAGCATTTAGCCGCATGGCAAGCATACTGTCATGTTAACATTCACACGCATGTGGTATGCTAAAGCGTAAAATACTTACATCGTACTCCGTGCCAAAACAAGAAACTAGTTAGCAAGCATGCGTGTCCTAGTTCATGTTAAGTGGCTAATGCAACACAGACATAGATGCAATCTAGAGTAGGCTCGGCTAACCCTAAAATGGCATGTGAAATGCAATCATTCGATGCACGTATTCAATTTGGAAATTGAGGGTACGATGCAGTTTGTATGATGTACCGAGCCCGGTGCATGTAGACAAATGTATGGATGCACGCATGCATTGCATAAGGTATGCTAATTTAGATGTGCCCTAATCTACCATCATAAGCGGGTAAATAAAAGGGATAGAAAGAAGTGGGGGTTTGGAAGACATACACCCACTCACGCACACTTATTACAATTTTGCCCTCGCTCGGAGGGACCAAAAGAATATACAAATTAATTAACTACGCAAGCTAATTAAAATATTACAAACTAACTAAATTAATTAACAAATTAACTAAGTTAATTAAAGCAGTAAACGCCTCAGGAAGAGGGCTCAAATGCAGCGCGCGCTCGGAATTGGCTCGGAATCGCACTGCCATGCACGGATTGCCTCTGTTTCCCCTGCTATCCTCCTCTGAAAATTGCCAAAGTCCCAGGAGAGCCTCTTAGGGCACTGGGGAGTACCACCGGCTAGGGTAGAGCACCACCGGCTGAAGGAGGAGGCCACCGGCACTGAATTGTTTCATCGGCTGGGAAAACACTGCCGGTCGGCACTAAAAAGTGCCGGTCGGCACAAAATGTTCTGCAGATCCTGCAACTCACAGCAGCAGAGGACAAACTATGCATGGCAAGGTAATTCAAGGTATGTATGCACAAAACACATCCCACATCATGTTAATGACTCAATGGGGTATATGCCTCGATCCTCGGACCACCAATCGCGCATTTTCATGCATGATGGCCCTAAGAATCAAGAATGCAACTTTACTATAAAATGCATGCAAACCAAATAATCACACAAGGGTGCGAAACCTCCATCAAACTCACTTAAAGGGGCTTGGCATGCATGTCAATATGATGAAGCCCTAAGCATGGCAAACTAGTATGCAATATGGACAATGTGATGCACTTATGCAAACATGCAAACAAGCATATAAGGCAAGCATGCAAACCAATGAAATGATGGACTTAGACATGAATTAGGCAACTCAAAAAGGCCTAAAATCAGTAGCCAATATGCCTACAATTGGGGACTAAACACACACACACACATGCACATGTTAAGGTGCCAAACCCAAGGCATAAACAAGCAACATTCAAGCACACTTAAAGAAGCCAAACATGGACTAATAGCATGCATTAAAAAAGCTCTGAAATTCGTGTTAAACATGATGCCAAATCATGCAATGAAGCATGCCAAACAAAGCATGCATATGGCCTAGGCTTAAGGCAAGTCAATGAGGCATTGAACCACACCTATGTAAGACAATTATGGCATGCATTAATCAACCAAAACAGACTTTTAGCATGTCAAAATAGGCCCAAAGGACCACTTAGATGGCATCTAAGAAGCTTGAAATCAAGGGCATGCAACATGACCAAACATGGAGCATTTAACATTAGCTTAAGAAGTCACAAAGAGGCATGCAATGTAAACATACAAGCACTTCTAGGGGACTGAAATAGCATGCTAGGTGGTTCCAGACCATCAAAAACAATGCAAGCAAAGCATGCTACACACTCATGCTCTTAAGGCCAACAAGCCAAATGCAAAGGGGCTATATTAAACATGCTAAGATTGACCAAAATACTTATGGACAGACCTAAAACATGGTAATATGAGCACAAAATCTTCACAAACACAAGTCTAAAACATGCTAGAAATGGAGGCATACAACCTAAGCATGTTAAGGCATAAAGAGGCATTACAAGGCAACTATACTAAGCATGCATAGGAGACCAAAACCAACTTGGAGGCATGTTATATCATGGCAATATAAGCATGGAAAACAACCAAGGCATGCTCAACACACATTCAAACATGGTGCTCCTTTGGAAGCCAAAACTTGCCCTTTTCAAGGACATCAAGGAGAGGGGGTGGCCCTCCCCTTTCTAGGACTTTAAGGCACCATCTCCACCACTGAAATCCCTCAAGATTTCAGTGGTGGAAAGGTCCAAGCACACAAGTCCCGGATCTCTCCAAAATAGCACAAAAATGAGCCCTTTTCAAGGCCTAAGGGTGGTCAAACTTGCTCAAACCACAAAACACTCTTAATATACAATGAAGAGGCTAAAAAAATAGAACTTTTATGTATTATATGCTAAGCACAAAAACTGTTTTAAAGTAAGCAAAAAGAGGGTGCAAAAATGGGGTAAAAAGAGGACTAGTGTCTCACCCTTGTTGACCTCTTTAACAAAGTTGTAGTTGATGCTTCCTTAGGCTCAAAATCTGTCAAGAACTTCAAAAACCAGCCCTTAGAACCTTAGTTGCAAGGAGAAGGTGAAACACTAGGTGTTTGTGTGCAATAGTAAGGCACAAAACACCTAGACACACAAGAGAAGGATAGAGATAGAATGTGTATGCAACTCAAACCCTAGAAAAACCAGAGCTTCTCTCTCTTTTCCTCTCTCACTCTCCAAATTTTCTAACCCTTGAGCCAAGAGAAGAGCCTTTTTTGTATAGGCATGAAAACTTACAAGTTAAGGCATCAAAAGGGCTCATCCCTCCATACACGTGTATGGAGGGGAAACAAACACCAGAAAGCTGTCTGAAAATATCTCCAAAAACAGCTGTAAAGTGGTCGGCAGGGCAAAATGGTCATTTTGCCAAAAATAGTGCCGACCGGCACAATATAGTGCCGGTGGCCACACCAGCCAGCCGGTGGCCTCTAGCCACAGCCGGTGGCCTCTAGCCACAGCCGGTGGTATGTGGGGATGCCTCACAAAGCATTCCCTGCCCTCCTAAGGCAAAACACAAGTGTTTGGTGCAAAACCAAACACCAAACGGTCGAGTTCGGAGGTCCTGAGGCAAGGCGCGCGTAGCCGAGAACTCCAAACGAACACAAACATGGATAATCACCGAGTGTTCCAACGGTGACGTCCAAGTCTTGAGGACGGTCAAAAATGGGGTGTCTACAGTTGCCCCTCTTTGACAGAACTCGAAAGTCATAACAATGACGGGAGTGAATGTCAAAGCCCAGAGACGACCCATTTTTGACAAGGCCGAAGACTTGGACAAACATACAAAGCGCAAATGGTTGAACTCGCAAGCTGCCTACGTATCCCTTAGGAATCAAACCAGCGTAGTTCAGGCACAGGCATACAAGCCGCAGTAAGGTATGCGCCCATAGGCGGGGGCAAGATGCAACTGACGATGCAAAAGGCCGAGCATAACTTATGATCATGCAAAGAAAGCTGTAATGAAGCACACATGCGACAGTTATAAGCTAGCATACGCAACTACACTACAATGCAGAAAGGATGTAAGAGAATTATGCAATTCTCAATATGTCTCACTCGGAGGATACAATACCTGTGCGGCTCGCCTGGTTCCACCAGCGGTAAATGAACCGTACATACAATATCGTGCCTGAAAAGAAAGCAAACTTGACAGATACAACATCGGTAGCAATATGCATGACATATGCGATGCGAATGCTAAATAATATGCAATATATACAAATGCGATTGAAACTAATGCGATGCAAACTACATGCGGGGCAATTGAATCATGATTCAAACATGAGCGGTTCGGAACCACACGAATGTCAAATAGATTGATGGAAGTAACAAGTCCGTCTACCATAGAAAAGGGTGCCGCAACCTCAAACCAACATACCAACGTGGAATAGGCGCGATACACATGCAGAACTATGAGTGATGTAGACGGACACAAGGACAAGTATTGGGTGGATTGACA
Source organism: Camellia japonica (assembly GCA_030407325.1). Lineage (NCBI taxonomy): Eukaryota > Viridiplantae > Streptophyta > Magnoliopsida > Ericales > Theaceae > Camellia > Camellia japonica. Next base: position 36,597,214 of record JAPPVO010000010.1, on the reverse strand, counting down.
TAAGTGGGGAAACGACCCGCTGATGAGGGAATAATGATCCTAATGCCGGACGCAATAATTACACTACAATGCAATGTAATGGATAGATGAATACAATGGATATGGCACGCGGGCCAAACCAAATCTCGCCTAGGAAGGGCATGTACACGTACAAGCCATGTCTAACATAGAAAAGGTGTCGAAGCCCTCAAGGCGCGAGCGCACACAGAACTATGAGTGTATAGACGTGAAAAGTATGAGCACATACCAGACCAAGCTCAACCTGGAAAGGCGCAAGCCATGGATGGAAGATGATGCAGTGGATGCATGCAACTAAAATGCAATATGCAATGGAATGGATATTTACAGAAAATTCATGACATATGCACTATACTACAATGATGCATGACAAATGCATGTTCTTTTTGTTTTTTGGTTTTTGAAAATGCATGACATATGCAGTATCTACAAATGATGCATGATAATGCATGTGTTTTTTTTTTTTGAAATGCATGACATATGCAGTAATTACAAATGATGCATGACAATGCAGTATGATGCAATGACTATGATTGCAGCTTTCCCTATCTTACCAACAGGGCGATATACTAGGTTGGTTCAGTATCCAGAATCGAGGCGTAAACACGCCGCCTCAACCTATGGGGCTTCCATACAGATTTCAAGCCGAGGGTACACCCCTGGGTATTTAAACCAGACTTTAGTCTCGGAAATCCCGAACCTTTGCATTCTAGGCATAAGCCATTCAAACTCTAGTTTTCACCGTCCCAGTTGGTCTTCTAGGAACTCACCGCAAACACAGACAGGTGGCTTTACCAGACCACCGAAAGTCGTTCGGGCACGACAAACACCGAAGGAATTGCACCTTCAGAGGATTTAAGGTCTCCTAGACCGGGATGCACAGCGTATGCATTTGAAATGCACATGATGCATGATGTCTGAAATACGCGCCAACGCACGGCTTTTGAAATGCATGCCAAATGCAATGAGGTGTGCACCTTAATGCACCGAAGGTTTTGCACCTCCCGAGGATTTAAGGTCTCCTAGACCGGGATGCGTGTTTGGGGTCTCGCCAGACCTGCGATGTACTATGTGGTGCGCAAAATAGCGCGGTGCGTTCGGATAACGCGCATGAAGGTCCTGCGCCTTCCGAGGATTTAAGGTCTCCTAGACCGTGCGTGTTTAAGGTCTCGCCAGACCACGCGTGTTTTTGGTCCCGCCGGACCGTGATGTGCACAGGACGGTGTGATGCGCAAAATAGCGCGATGGATGTATGCCAAGTGCAATATGATGCGCAAGGTAGCGCGATGCGTTAAACAACGCGAGTGAGATGTAATGCACAAGACAGTGCGATACGATGCATGCTAAATGCGATGGGGTGCACCTCAATGCACCGGAGGTCTTGCACCTCCCGAGGATTTAAGGTCTCCTAGACCGTCGCGTGTTTTCGGTCCCGTCAGACCGGTGGGCGTGTTTAAGGTCTCGTCAGACCGTGCGTGTTTCGGTCCCGCCGGACCCTCGTTGGGGCAATTTGCATAATGTGACACACGTGCCACACGGGATGCAAAACAATGCAAGTGAGGATGAAATGAAACATGAGGCACGCATACCTCATTGGATGGAAAATGAAGTGCAAAACGAGGCCTACATGCCTCGAGATGTAATGAAATGCAAGATGGGGCACCGTACCTCATCAGACGAGGGTTTCGCACCTTCCAAGGATTTAAGGTCTCCTAGACCGGGCGTGTTTAGGGTCCCGCCGGACCCTTGGGCGTGTTTAAGGTCTCGTCAGACCGTGCGTGTTTTCGGTCCCGCCAGACCCTTGGGCGTGTTTAAGGTCTCGTCAGACCGTGCGTGTTTTCGGTCCCGCCGGACCCGTCTCATAAGACGAGATGCTCATGAGGCACGCATACCTCATTTGATGGAAAATGAAGTGCAAAACGAGGCATACGTGCCTCGAGATGCAATGAAATGCGAAATGAGGCACGCGTACCTCATTTGATGGAAAATGAAAAATGAAGTGCAAAACGAGGCATACGTGCCTCGAGATGCAATGAAATGCGAAATGAGGCACGCGTACCTCATTTGATGGAAAATGAAGTGCAAAACGAGACATACGCGTCTCGAGATGCAATGAAATGCGAAATGAGGCACGCGTACCTCATTTGATGGAAAATGAAGCGCAAAACGAGGCATACGCGTCTCGAGATGCAATGAAATGCGAAATGAGGCACGCGTACCTCATTTGATGGAAAAAGAAGCGCAAAACAGCGCAAGCCCAAGGGATGCTCGAAACGGTGCGATGCGACGCACCGGAGGGTGTGATGAATGCGTGCAACACACACACACGGGGGAACTTTTAAATCTTATGAAAGACAAAAGGATACAAAAGGATACAGTCATCGCATGAATTTGAGTGCTACACCAGAAGACACTGTCTGAGGTCAAAGCGGAGGCCGGTTGAGCGTCGGAGATGCACTTCTTGCACTTTCTTGAGCTATGAAGACCCAAAACCCTCATCTAGCCTAAACAAGGCTTGGGAACACCACGGCTGGGTGGGGAGGTCACCGGTTGCCACCGGCTGCCTAAACTAATCCATCGGCATAAAAAAGTGCAGACCGGCACAAAAAGGTGCCGACCGCAGAAAATGCCTGATCGGGGGCAGTTTTGCCAATTTGCACGGGTGTTATAAAATAGGGCACCTAAACCCTATTTTCTTACTTCCACACCGCCGAAAACTCCTCCTCTCTCTCTCTAGAGTGTTTTCCTTTCGATTTTTTGCCGATTTCTCCGCGTTTCACGCCCATTTTCTCGTCGGATTCGCGATATTCTTCGCGTTTCGGACATTTTCGACCGAACAAAACCTCGTTTCGGTGCGCTTTTCGCCGTTTCGCCTTTTCGGGACTTGTTCCCCTCGATATCTCTACATTTCCGTGCATTTTTCCTCTTCCGGCCTTCCCGGCCATTTTCAGCCACTCGGGGTTGACTTCTCCAGTTGACTTTTCACATTCCGGCTTTTTCCGCCTTTTTCTCACCACCATTACTATGGCAGACGATGTTCCACATGTCGGGACTCCCCGGACCACGAGATGGATCCCGGGGTCGAGCTCCTGCCACTGAGCGAGCGCCCCTTCGACCCGGCGACTACCGCCCGGCCATTCACGTACTTCCGCCAGATGGACTCCGCCACTTCCATGGTTTTGACAGGGCTCTGGACCCGGAGCTTCTGCTGCGCGAGCCGACCTCTCACCTTTCGTTCGGCGCTGTCGAGGTAACACTCTTCTCTGTTTTACTTTTTGCAATGTAGAATTTTCTGTCGACTGCGTAGCTAACTGCACCCGTTAACTGCTTAATTTTGACATGCCGTATATTGTAGTTGATTGTAGATAACTTCACAACTATATCTGCTTAGGACCGACACTCATGCACACACACTGCACTAGCCATGAATCACCCAAACACACGGCACACATTGCACTTTTGACATGAACTCACCAACACCCGGTGCTTATTTGAATCTGAAAACTCGCACGCATGCTAGGCTTGCACTAGCTCACACAAACATGCAAACGCATCACACGTTGGTAATTCACTGAAACATACCGGTACCCGGCATCTGTTTAAACTTTGAAACTTGCACACATGCTAGATTTATACTGATCTGCACGGGAGTACTGACACGTCACGGGCCGTAGTCTACCTACTGGTGCACTGAAACCTGACATTTGCTTGCATCTGAAAAACGTGCACACGTGCACCAAATTTACACTGGACACCCAAGACACACTGACGCATCACGCGCCGTAGTTTACCGTAAGCACACCGGTACCCGGTTTCTGTTTGAATCTGAAAGACTTGCACGCATGCTAGATTTATACTGACTTTAACTGTTTTTTCAAAACTGTACATTTCATATTGCTTTGCAACTATTTTCTTGAAAACAGGGGGATTCCCATGCCGTCCGCGGGTATGGGAATGTTGCGGCTCGAGATTGGTATTTGGAGCTCCCAGAGGCGGTTCGACGCATCGTGGATGATGCGGGTTTCAGTTCCTTTTGCAGGGGACTTTCCAGGCTCTCCGCCTGCAGACCTCTTCTTGCCGCCTTGGCAGAGAGATGGTGGGACACCACCGATTCATTTCATCTTTCTACAGCTGGGGACATGACGATGACCCCTTACGATTTCTCGGTGCTCACCGGCATCGGGGTAGGGGGTGATCCGATCCCTTTGATATAGACATGGATGAGTGGACCGCAGCCCAGGTCTACTTAGGCGCGGCTCCGCCTCTGGCGCGTCCCGGCTTCGTCCGGTATTCTTGGTTCGAGGTGCAGTTTCGGTCCAGTCCGCCCTCATTGATGCAGCCCCGATGACCCCAAGAGGCTGTAGAGAGGTATGCACGCGGTTTTTTGATGTTTCTGTTCGGGACGACCCTCTTCGCCGACCGGGCGAATACAGTGCCCCTCTGCCTTCTCAGCGCATTGGTGGACGTCAGAGATATCTTACGTTTCGACTGGGGTTGGCGGCGGCTCTGGCCACCCGTACGGCTATATGAGCTCAGTTTCCCGCGGCAGCGGACAGTTGCTCGGAGGGCTATGGCGGGCTTGGGAGGTATGTCTTCTTTTCTGCTTTATATTCCTATTCTGTACTTTCTGTATTCTGTACTGCACGCACTGTAATCTGCTTTACATTTGCTGTATACGTACACAGCGGCACACACATACTCTGCTCTATACTGACTGTACACTACTCACACTGTACACACATACTCTGCTCTTACATTGCACAACACACGGCTCTGCTATTTCTGCTTTTTATTCTGTATTCTGTTATCTGATAAATGCACTGGTATCTATCTCGCAGTTGTGGGTTTACGCCTACTTCCCTAGGCTCGCTCCTACACCCGATGCAGAGACCCCTCTGGTTGTCCCTTTTTCACGCCGCTTTGACGGGAGGTGCATCCGGAGGCCGCGGGAGACATTCAGCAGCTTCTTCGCCGCTATTTCGATACTCATCCCCCGCGGGAGGATGTTTTACTTGTAGTTCATTTAAAACTTCACTTTTCCACTGTATTATTTGCAATACCAGTAGGTAACAAACTGTACTTCGATTTTAGATCACCTGGCGGCCCGGGCTCCTTTGCCAGCGATGATACGAGATCGGTTTGCCGGGGCCGTTGAGACCTCAGGTTACCGGATTTCTGCTCGAGGGGCCCGGTCTGTCGGGCTTGGTACCTGGGCGAGCGTTATTCTTGCTCAGACCCTAGGCTTACCCGAGCAGATTGTCCGGTGCACCCTCCTCTGAGCACAGCGGGATACTGAGAGGTTACCCGCTGAGCAGATGGCGGACTACACCATCGGCTGGGACGAGAGCGGCTACAGAGGCGAGGGCGACTACTCGGAGTACGTCCGGACCTTCCTGATGCGTCCTCTGAGTGGTGGTCGCCGAGCTGAGAGAGTGGGGTCTGCGGCACCAGCGGTCGGAGCAGGAGTAGGAGGAGGAGCGCCGAGGAGGGCTCGCGTCCGCGGCAGAGGCGGGGTTCAGAGAGGACGAGGAGCGGTTGGCCTGCTCTGCCTACCATGCTGACATACAGAGGGCAGGGTGGGGAGGCCTTTCAGATCCCCTTTGCTCCTCCCCCGGCTGGTCATGAGTTAGCCGGTATCCCCGACTTGCCTCCGGTATGTACCACTTCATTTCGTAACTTGCATTGTCCTTCATTTCGTTTATTTGATATTCCACAGAACTGATACATCTGATACTTTTGCAGGCGTCCTCCGAGTACACCCGGCAGTCCGTGGAGTTGAATGCCTCCATGATGGGGATGCTGCAGCGGACCTTCGACATCTTGGCTCTCTACAGCATTCCGGTATATTTTCTCTGACTGTTTCATACAATCTGATGTACTGCACAAAACTTTAAACTGCTCACAGCATCACACTGTACTCATACACTGCATTCTGCACTGATAAACTGCTCACGGCATTCACATACACTGTACTCATACACTGCATTCTGCACTGATAAACTGCTCAAAGCATTCATACACTGTACTCATACACTGCATTCTGCACTGATAAACTGCTCAAGCATTCATACACTGTACTCATACACTGCATTCTGCACTGATAAACTGCTCACGCATTCATGTATTCTGATGTGTTTACCTTTCTGCTTTTTCAGCCTCCCTTCCAGATTCCCGGTGGGTGGCGCTCCAGTGGTGCTCGACTGGACCTCCCATTTCTACTCGGGACGGCAGAGCCTATCCCCGCACCAGAGGAGGGCATACTTACGCCGGGAGCAGCTCGCGGGCTCCGGTTCAGGATGACGAGTCTGAGGCAGAGACAGAGGCGGAGGCGGGGTCGTCGGAGGAGGAGACCGGAGATAGCTCAGGCTCAGGCTCAGACGGCGATGCTCCTGGTGATGCTCCTGGGCTTCTGCCCAGGAAGAGGGCGAGGACGGATCCTTAGGCGCGAGACTATTGACGCTATCAGATTTTTGCTGCTTTTTTCTTTTCTTTGTACTTTTCCCTTTTTGTAGATTAGGGTACTTTGTACTGCCGCAGGCAGATTTTTGTTTCCGAAAACTTATGTACTTGAAAGATGATATGAAACAAACTTTTTCTAAAAGAATGTTATATCTGTACGTTTCTGCATCACTGCATTGCATCATGTTACACTCAAATGTAAATGATATTAATCTATTGTTGAAAATTGAGCAATTGTACTAGATAATCGGATAACCAACCAACTAACAGCAAACAACTCATACAAACACTACCCAAACTGCAACAATACAGCCCATACTCTCCTGGGATTGATCTGCATACAGCCCATAATACAGCTCTCGGCTCATTCTGCACACAGCAAACCCTGAACAAACAGCCACTTCTGCCAAGACGGATCAGAAAGCTGACACGGTTGGAGTTGAAACACGCTCGGATGTCCCAAATTTCCCTTTTCTTCTCTTGCTTCGTACGAATGTAGAGAATGGCACAACATCCTGAGCACAAACGATTTTTTTTTGCAATAAAGAAGGGTTTTCAACCAGGGTATCGAGCCTACAACTGAACACAGTGGAAAGGACTCAAGTGAAGAAAATACAGGGCACACGACCTAAACACAACGAGATACACTCAGAAAAGACTCAAAGCTAAATTGAGACCGACAAATCAAAGGACACGACACACGGACGTGCTTGAAAACAAAAGACCTTGAGGAGCCAATTCCTACGGGCAGGTTTCCCACCCTTTCTGATTTGTGTGATTCTCACACCTCTCGGCCCTCAAGCTCGGTTTTTCTCTCAAAACCCTCTTGTTCACTTTTCTCTCGACTTACACCTCTCTATTCTTTATCTCTCATTTTTCATCCCTCCCCAGGGTGGTTGATGGACGAATAGAAAGTCACAAGTTCACGCCCAATATTGTTAGCTCACGGCTATTCTTCGCACGAATAAAGTGCCTTCAGGCAGTATGTCGGTGGGGGGAAAGACAGAAGACCTGACTCAGCTACGCCCCTAGTTCGTCACTTTGACCATTTTTTTTTCTAAAACAGTTTGATCAAAATGAGAGTCAGATTAACACACTTATTCGATTTTTGATTTGAAAATCATGCGAATCAGGCGGTGAGCACTAAAATTTTCCTTTTTGGGTCCAAACATGGTCCAATTTTGAAAAATGAAATAATTTTCGAGAAAAAAGTCAACCTCAGTAAAAATTTTCAAAAACTATTTTCGCAAACAGTCAACGCTCAACGAGCGCGGAACTTACCCTCGAGATATGCAACCTCGGATCGGAGGCAATGGAAAATTGCCCCTGGCTTAAAGGGGGAGAAGGCAACGGAAAGTTGCCCCTGGTTTGGACGGCAACTCAGGGCAACTTATGGCGATGCACGGCAACGGAAAGTTGCCCCTTGTTTGGGATGATGCCGCGGCACATTGTAAGCCAGTCTTTGTTGATGACGACCGGACCCTCAGACGCGGAGGAGCCGAAGACGGTTTGAATCAATATATGGACACAGTCACCTGGAAGGTGTTGGCGGTTTGGGCTTTAAGAGGAAGTTAACCACGTAGTTCCAGGTTGCTGTAATCGAGACCTGGATTCGAGGAGGCAAAAGTAATCAAAACCATGACATGGGCTAAGACGCTATGGAAGCGTTGGGGGCTGGACTTCAGGATGAAGTTGCCTACGTATCCCAAACATGGGAATCAAGCCTTACGTAGTTCCGGTTAAGGTACTCTCGGGTATTTTAACCTTCACTGTTTAGGCTCTAACTTTTGCCAAGGCGCCCAATGCGGGTTTTCGACCTTGCGAGCTATGTTTTTCTTCTCTTTTTTTTTCTTTTCTTTTTGCTGTTTTTTCTTTTTTGTTCTTTTTTCTTTTTTGTTCTTTTTCTTTTCTTTTTGTTTCTTTTTGTATTTTTTTTTTCTTTTCTTTTCTTTGCTCTAACTTTTGCCTGGGCCGCCCTTCTGGGTTTTCGGCCCAGCGAGCCTCTCAAAGGGTAAAAGTGTAGCAAGCCCATGCCAAATGGTTTTTTGAAATGGAAGCCCTCTGTATCCGGGAGAGCGACTGTTGGGTTGATTTGCAGGAAAAGTCCATCACGGTTGCTTCTCGAGCTTTGCCTGGTGGGGATCTGATCTCCCTGATCTGACTTTGAGGCCTCTTGCTCGAGGGCTGCCTTAAAACGAGCTGCACAAGCGTTTCATGGCCTTGTTGAATGTTCTGAATGGAATCCGGTTTACAACAGATAAATCGAATCTTGAGGCCGAGAGCGATCCTAGGCTACACCATCTCAAGAGCGATTCCACACAAGTCTTCGTGAGACTGCACAAAACATTTTGTTTTTGAAAGTTTTTAAGAAAGCGACAAATCGCTCGTGCTGAAGATAGTGTGGAACCAGTCTGGGTCAGGCCAGGGTCCTTCTCAGTACTCACGCCGACAAGCATGATTTCATTCATAAAAAGCTTAGCATGCGCTCCTTTTCTCAAAATGATCAAAATTTTACAAAGCCCGAGGAATTACTTCCTCTTTGTTTTCATCACCGCAGTGTTCGAAAAGGGTTTTATGAAAAGCTTAGGTCATCACAACGATGTTCAAGGCGCAAGAGAGCAGGCGATATGTACTGTCGTTCCATTCACACCCTTTGGCACGGCTAACTCGAATAGCGACAAATACAGCACCTGATAGCCACGGCTGTTTCATGTAGATTTGTGAGCGAAACTGGCTCCCTGACAGAAACAGACTCAAGAAAAAGCAAAAACAACTATTTATAAGACAAAACGGTGTTTGAGGCAACAACCCCGAAATCACCTGGTATTCTATAGAAGAGGGACTGACTCATTACAATTAGACAGACCCTTAAGCAAAAGGAATGTCTCAAAACAATGAGACAGGCTCAAGACAAAACAGAAGACTGACTCGACACCCAAGTCAGAATTTACAAAAATTAACATTTAGCAGGTGCCCAAAATGCGTGCCAAACGCTATATCCAAAATGCACCAAGCATGCCCACAGGCGGTTCACCTTCTGATTACATACTCGCAGTATCTGTGTCCTCAAAATCCAAGAACTCTGTAGTGACTGACTTGGCCGAGGTGGGTGGGAGGATAACCTCGTTGTCAATCAGATCCTGCACCTCGTGACGGAGGCGAAAACAATTGTCAGTGGCATGGCCCGTCTGCTGATGGTACGCACAGTACAGAGAAGCATCATGTGCGGCGGGGAGATTCTTCGGTAGGGGCCGGGGCTCCAAGGGTTTGAGATGCCCCTTTTTGGCCAAAATCAACAGTGCCCTAGACAGAGGCATGTAAAGAGGGTGGAAGACCCTGTGCCCTCGGGCAGATACTTCGGGGCCTGAGCACTCTTGCTAGATGCACTAGCGAACGGATCGGCGGGTGCGGCCTTGGATTTTTTATCTTTTCCGGATGCAAGGTTGGGAGCGGGAAGAACTGTTTTGGCGTGACGGGGCCTATCCCGGTTCTCTGATTGACTAGAACTGCCCTCAGGCGGAGCGGGGAAAGCATCCTCCACAGCTTTCGTCGCAACTGTAGATATCTGTTGCTTGTTCATCCCCCTGGCTTTCAAAGCCTCTACTGCCCACAGCAGTTGTTCGATAGGGTCGGCATCTGCCTTCATCTTGCCTTTATCTCTGGCCTCGGCCTGATTCAGAACTTGGTTTGATGCGTCGTTACCATAACTGGAGGTCATCTCCGGTTGGTTGAGTTCAATCACAATTCGTCCCAGTAGCGGGGGCTCCTGGGGTACAAAGCCTCCGACGTATGGTGCGGCTGGCGGCGAAACTGTCATTCCATAGGCGAGATCCGTCACGGATCTTTGAAGATCACCTATCATCCCCATTAATTCAAATGTAGTGGGCTCGCGAGCCTGATATAGCTGGGGAGCCCAAACCGGGTGCGCGGCCGGCGATCTGGGCGGATGCGGCATGTCAACGGTGGTTTCATCATGTAAGGTGATTTCTTGATCCAACGCGGCCGTCATGACCACGATTTCTTCTGAATTCTGCGTCATGCTAAGTCCTGCCGCAGTAAGGGGAAGACACTAACTGTTCTGGATTGGCTCTCTGAATCTCTAAACTGAAACGGAAAACAAGCAGCAGCATTTCAGCCCCAGACAGATCAAGCACGGATGTAGCCGAATAACTGTACTCTACTACTGATCACTGTTACCCAGAATCACTATTCAAACTGAACTGATATCCGCAGACACAACTGATTCTCAACAACACTGATACTGATGCCCTCGGGCCGATACCCACTTGTAAACTGATATGTGCGTTCCCTGCAGAGACACACTAAAAGCACATAGCAAGTAAATGAGAGCCAAACACCCCTATGTTGGGGTAGGGTTTCCCTGTCCTATTTTGTCAGGAGCTAGGGTTTCACTACGCACGCGGTTTCAAACAACCTATATCGGGTAAGCAACCTGTCCTAGTTTGGAATGGTCACTATGGATCCGAATATGCACTAGGTCGAATGGTCAAAAGAGGGTGCCCCGGTAAACCGGGGTTTGTGTTCCCATACTGGCAGAGCCCGCAACCGGTCAGCCTTATGGTCATGCCTTGACAAGACAAGCCTCCAGGCAAACCGCTCAGGAATAGCAGATGGCCAACACGGTGTCCTAGGCGCACCAATGCAAATGCAATGCAAAGAAACACATAAGCGTAGTCAAAACCGGATATCACGAGTTCGAGTCAAACTCTCTAAAACTCCCCAGCAGAGTCGCCAGAAACTGTAGCACGTCCGCGGGGACCTCGGCTACAGTTCGGACTCGATTTTTGTGTTGCGGTTCTAAATCTGAACCAAAGAGTCCAACTCTGGCAAATCGTTTTGAAGAAAACAGATTTTTGAAAAGTAGTGCCAAACATGGACTGCTTTGCCAGATTACAGAGTCGCCACCTAAATATTTTTAAAATGGGAAATTTAGGAAACCCTGACTCGGTGCCGAAGGCCACGTGTCCGTCATCACCAAAGTGTCTTGGCTCGGGAGCTTGGGTACGATCGGGGAAGGTCAGCTATGAGCACCCCCTTTCGCCCGGTCCGAAGACCGGCCTCTACTAACCGTGATATCCGATTTTGAAAACTTATGCGTTCTTATTCCAATTATTAGCCTAGAATTACTATGTTTGCGCACAGCAAACAAGTATAGACTAGATTGCCTAATTTGGAAATAAACATTGCATATCCGTTTTGTTCGAAAAACGTTTGGTTTTGCTACTCGCAAGTAGGCTAAAATACGGATTTCAATGAGTTTTCCAACTCACGCAATCCAACCTCCACCCACAGGCATTCAAACAGTTATCACATAAGCATTTAGCCGCATGGCAAGCATACTGTCATGTTAACATTCACACGCATGCGGTATGCTAAAGCGTAAACTTACATCGTACTCCGTGCCAAAACAAGAAAGTTAGCAAACATGCATGACCTAGTTCATGTTAAGTGGCTAATGCAACACAGGCATAGATGCAATCTAGAGTAGGCTCGGCTAACCTAAATGGCATGTGAAATGCAACAATCACGTATTCAATTTGGAATTGAAAGTACGATGCAGTTTGTATGATGTACCGAGCCCGGTGCATGTAAACAAATGCATGAATGCACGCATGCATTGCATAAGGTATGCTAATAGATGTGCCCTAATCTACCATCATAAGCAGGTAAATAAAAGGGATAGAAAGAAATGGGGTTGGAAGACATACACCCACTCACACACACTTATTACAATTTTGCCCTCGCTCGGAGGGACCAAAAGAATATACAAATTAATTAACTACGCAAGCTAATTAAATATTACAAATTAACTAAATTAATTAAATTAACTAATTAATTAAAGCAGTAAACGCCTCGGGAAGGGGCTCAAATGCAGCGCGCTCGGAATTGGCTCGGAATCGCACTGCCATGCACGGATTGCCTCTGTTTCCCTGCTATCCTCCTCTGAAAATTGCCAAAGTCCCAGGAGTGCCTCTCAGGGCACTGGGGAGTACCACCGGCTGGGTAGAGCACCACCGGCTGAAGGAGGAGGCCACCGGCACTGAATTGTTATCGGCTGGGAAAACACTGCCGGTCGGCACTAAAAAGTGCCGGTCGGCACAAAATGTTCTGCAGATCCTGCAACTCACAGCAGCAGAGGACAAACTATGCATGGCAAGGTAATTCAAGGTATGTATGCACAAAACACATCCCACATCATGTTAATGACTCAATGGGGTATGTGCCTCGATCCTCGGACCACCAATCGCGCATTTTCATGCATGATGGCCCTAAGAATCAAGAATGCAACTTTACTATAAAATGCATGCAAACCAAATAATCAAACAAGGGTGCCAAACCTCCATCAAACTCACTTAAGGGCTTGGCATGCATGTCAATATGATGAAGCCTAAGCATGGCAAACTAGTATGCAATATGGACAATGTGATGCACTTGCAACATGCAAAAGCATATAAGAAGCATGCAAACCAATGAATATGGATTAGACATGAATTAGGCAACTCAAAAAGGCCTAAAATCAGTAGCCAAATGCCTACAATTGGGGACTAAACACACACACACATGCACATGTTAAGGTGCCAAACCCAAGGCATAAACAAGCAACATTCAAGCACACTTAAAGAAGCCAAACATGGACTATAGCATGCATTAAAAGCTCTGAAATTCGTGTTAAACATGATGCCAAATCATGCAATGAAGCATGCCAAACATGCATATGGCCTAGGCTTAAGGCAAGTCAATGAGGCATTGAACCACACTATGCAAGAAATTATGGCATGCATTAATCAACCCAAAACAGACTTTTAGCATGTCAAAATAGGCCAAAGGACCACTTAGATGGCATCTAAGAAGCTTGAAATCAAGGGCATGCAACATGACCAAAACATGGAGCATTTAACATTAGCTTAAGAAGTCACAAAGAGGCATGCAATGTAAACATACAAGCACTTCTAGGGGACTGAAATAGCATGCTAGGTGGTTCCAGACCATCAAAAACAATGCAAGCAAAGCATGCTACACACTCATGCTCTTAAGGCCAACAAGCCAAATGCAAAGGGGCTATATTAAACATGCTAAGATTGACCAAAATACTTATGGACAGACCTAAAACATGGTAATATGAGCACAAAATCTTCACAAACACAAGTCTAAAACATGCTAGAAATGGAGGCATACAACCTAAGCATGTTAAGGCATAAAGAGGCATTACAAGGCAACTATACTAAGCATGCATAGGAGACCAAAACCAACTTGGAGGCATGTTATATCATGGCAATATAAGCATGGAAAACAACCAAGGCATGCTCAACAACACTCAAACATGGTGCTCCTTTGGAAGCCAAAACTTGCCCTTTTCAAGGACATCAAGGAGAGGGGGTGGCCCTCCCCTTTCTAGGACTTTAAGGCACCATCTCCACCACTGAAATCCCTCAAGATTTCAGTGGTGGAAGGTCCAAGCACACAAGTCCCGGATCTCTCCAAAATAGCACAAAAATGAGCCCTTTTCAAGGCCTAAGGGTGGTCAAACTCCAAACCACAAAACACTCTTAATATACAATGAAGAGGCTTAAAAAACAGAACTTTTATGTATATGCTAAGCACAAAAACTGTTTTAAAGTAAGCAAAAGAGGGTGCAAAAATGGGGTAAAAAGAGGACTAGTGTCTCACCCTTGTTGACCTCTTTAACAAAGTTGTAGTTGATGCTTCCTTAGGCTCAAAATCTGTCAAGAACTTCAAAAACCAGCCCTTAGAACCTTAGTTGCAAGGAGAAGGTGAAACACTAGGTGTTTGTGCAATAGTAAGGCACAAAACACCTAGACACACAAGAGAAGGATAGAGATAGAATGTGTATGCAACTCAAACCTAGAAAAACCAGAGCTTCTCTCTCTTTTCCTCTCACTCTCCAAATTTTCTAACCCTTGAGCCAAGAGAAGAGCCTTCTCTTTGTATAGGCATGAAAACTTACAAGTTAAGGCATCAAAAGGGCTCATCCCTCCATACACGTGTATGGAGGGGAAACAAACACCAGAAAGCTGTCTGAAAATATCTCCAAAAACAGCTGTAAAGTGGTCGGCAGGGCAAAATGGTCATTTTGCCAAAAAAGTGCCGACCGGCACAAAATAGTGCCGACCGGCACAATATAGTGCCGGTGGCCACACCAGCCAGCCGGTGGCCTCTAGCCACAGCCGGTGGTATGTGGGGATGCCTCACAAAGCATTCCCTGCCCTCCCAAGGCAAAACACAAGTGTTTGGTGCAAAACCAAACACCAAACGGTCGAGTTCGGAGGTCCTGAGGCAAGGCGCGCGTAGCCGAGAACTCCGAGAACTCCAAACGAACACAAACATGGATAATCACCGAGTGTTCCAACGGTGACGTCCAAGTCTTGAGGACGGTCAAAAATGGGGTGTCTACAGCATACTACACATTCATGCTCTTGAGGCCAACAAGCCAAATGTAAAGAGGCTATATGATGCATGCCAAGATTGACCAAAACAACTTAGGACAGAGCTAAAACATGTCAAAATAAGCATACAAGCTTCATGGACCTAGGCCTAAAACATGCTAGAAAGAAGGCATACAAACCTAGAGCAAGTTAAGGCAATATAAGGCATTACAAAGCATCTATGCGAAGCATGCAAGGAGTGTTAAAACCAACTTAAAACAAAGTTTAATCATGGCATAATAGGCATGAAAAATAGCCAAGACATGCTCAAAACACAACCAAACATGGTGCTCCTTTGGAGGCCAAAACTTGCCCTTTTCAAGGACATCAAGGAGAGGGGGTGGCCCTCTCCTTTTGGAGACTTCAAGGCACCATCTCCACACTGAAATCCCTCAAGATTTCAGTGGTGGAGAGGCCCAAGCACCAAAGTCTCGGAGCTCTCACAAAATGGCCTAAAAATGGCCCTTTTCAAGGCCTAAGGGTGGTCAAACCTACCCAAAGTGCAAAACACTCTTGATAAACAATAAAGAGGGTTAAAAATCAGAACTTTTATGTGTTATGGACTAAGCACAAAAACAACTCTAAGCTAGGTAAAAAAAGGTGCAAAATGGGGTAAATAAAGTAAGTTTTGTTACCTTTGAAGACCACCTTCACAAAGGTTGGAGTTGTTGGTTCCTTGAGCTCCAAACAGTCAAGAATTCAAGACAAGCCTTAGCACCTCAGTTCCAAGAGGAAGTGTGAAACACTAGGTGTTGATGTGCAATAGTAAGGCACAAACACCTAGTGTACAAAAACAAAAGAAAGAGAGAGATAGGATAGATACACAAAACCTAACCTAAAACCAGAGCTTCTCCCCTCCTAAAATGTCTAACTCTCCAAAAATTCTAACCCCCTTGAGCCAAGAGAAGAGGCTTCTCTTGTATAGGCATGAAACTTACAAGTTAAGCAAGCCTAAAGGCTCATCCCTCCATACACGTGTATGGAGGGGAGCAAAAGGGTGATACAGCTGTCTAAAAATATCTGATAAAGCAGCTGTACAGTAGTCGGCAGGGCAAATGGTCATTTGCCAAAATTGACTGCGACCGGCACAAAAGAGTGCCGACCGGCACAATATAGTGCCGGTGGCAACACACCAGCCGGTGGCCTTAGCCACTGCCGGTGGTGTGTGGGGATGCCTCACAAAGCATTTCCTGCCATTCCAAGGCAAAAACAAGTGTTTGGTGCAAAACCAACACAAAACGGTCGAGTTCGGAAGTCCTGAGGCAAGGCGCGCGAGCCGAGAACTCCGGGAACTCCAAACGAACACGAACATGGATAATCACCGAGTGTTCCAACGGTGACGTCCAAGTCTCAGAGACGGTCAAAAATGGGGTGTCTACAGATATCCCCTTTCAAGTGTGCTTGAAAGTTGCTTGTTTAATGCTTAAAGTTTGAACCATCATATGTGCACATGTGTATGTGTGTTTAACCTCCATTTTTGAGCACTTTGGCCGCTGATTTTAGGCTATTAGAGCTGCCTAGAACATGTTTAAGACCATCATTTGCTTGGTTGCATGATTACCTTACATGTTTGTACATCGTCCATGTTCATGCTTGCATGCTTGCCTCATGATCATGTTGCATATTAGCTAACATGCCTAGGATGCATTGTACTTTGCATGCATACCTTGTCCCTTGATTTAGTGATAGGGATTGGGTCTTGGTTTGATTGTTTGCATTGCATTTGAAATGAAAGTGCACACTTGATTCTTTGGGCCATCATGCATGGAAATGCGTGATTGGTGGCCCGAGAATCGAGGCACCTCCCTTGAATCATTAACATGATAGGGAATGTGATTGGTGCATACTATCTTGAATAGCATTGCCATGCAAGATTTTGCCCTCTGCTGCTGTGAGTTGCAGGTTCTGCAGGAACTTATTGCCGGCGGAGTATTTAGTGGGACCGGCAGTCAATCGATGGCCGGTGGATCTATTTTGTGCCGATGGCCACTTCTAGTGCCGGTGATCATCCTACTTAGCTGGTGGGATCCCCAGTATCCAGAGAGGCATTCCTGAGACTTGGCAGTTTTCAGAGGAGCAAAGCAGGGAAAACAGAGGCAGGCTAGGCATGGCAGTGCAATTCCGAGCGGAATCCAAGCGCGCATGCATTGAGCCCTCGCCCCGAGGCGGTTTACTGTTTTTCTTAGCGTGGTTAATTTGTTAATTATTAGGCAATTTGTAATATTTAATTAGCTTGCGTAGTTAGTTAATTTGTATTATTCTTTTGGTCCCTCCGAGCGAGGGCAATCTGTAATAAGTGTGGGTGCGTGTGTGTGCATGTCTTCCAATCCCGCTTCTTCTTCCCTTTTATTTACCTGCTTATGATGGTAGAGTTAGGGCACGTCTATTTTAGCATACCTTATGCTATGCATGCGTGCATCCATGCATTTGTTGACATGCACCGGGCTCGGTACATCACGCTAACTGCTTGTATTTTCGATTCCAAATTGAATACGTGCATCGAATGATTGCATTTCACATGCCATTTTAGGGTTAGCCGGGCCTACTCTAGATTGCACCCTTGCTGCGATGCATTAGTCATTTTAACATGAACTAGGTCATGCATGCTTGCTAACTAGTTTATTGTTTTGGCACGGAGTACGATTAAGTATTTGTGCTTTAGCATCTCGCATGCGTGTGAATGTTAACATGACGGTATGCTTGCATGCGGCTAAAGTGCTTATGTGAGATAAACTGTTTGAATGCTGTGGGTGGAGGTTGGATTGCTTGAGTTGGAACAACTCGTTGAAATCCGTGTTTTAAGCCTACTTGTGAGTAGCAATTTCAAAACGTTTCCAAACAAACGGATATGCAATGCTTGTTTCCAAATTATGGCAATCTAGTCTATACTTGTTTGCTGCGCCCATAACATAGTAATTCTAGGCTAATAATTGGTATAAGAACACATAACGTTTTCAAAAAAATATCATGGTTAGTGAGCCGGTCTTCAGACCGGGCGAGAGGGGTGCTCATAGCTGACCTTCCCCAATCGTACCAAGCTCCCGAGCCAAGACAACTTTGGTTATGACGGACACGTGGCCTTCGGCACCGAGTCAGGGTTTCCTAAATTTCCCATTTTAAAAATATTTAGGTGGCGACTCTGTATCTGGCAAAGCAGTCCATGTTTGGCACTTCTTTTCAAAATCGTGTTTTTTCTCAAAACGATTTGCCAGAGTTGGACTCTTTGGTTCAGATTTAGAACCGACACAAATCGAGTTCGAACTGTAACCCATTGAGGTCCCCTCGCGGGCATGTTACAGTACTTCATATGGACATGTACTTCATGTACACCTCGGTGAGGCCTACGGTGCCTCCAGCCTCTACCGCCACGTACTTGACCTATCCTTGACATCCTAATTAAGGATAAAAGTAAAAAATTTAGCACACAACTCTAATGTGCTCGCAGCTTATCTCACATTCCATATCACAACAATTCTTTACATTTCTATATCACAAAAATACTTAGTTTCACTTCACATAAGCACTTAATTTGTAACGCCCCCAAAATATTACAGTAAATCTAATCCTTAAAGTAGAGAAATAATAGAAATAATATGCTTTTATTCATTAGAGTTCGTTTACAAAAGTTAATACATGCAATATACATTCACAAATGTTCATCCTGAATCTACAGCATGTGTTGCAATGATAAGAGAACTGAAAACTAAACAAGTAATCATATGCCCTATAGGCTTATATCTTTCCAAGTCATTGCTTGGTTACACAAAAGTGAGCCTAGCTCAATACAATTTAAGCCCTTAGCTATACAAAAGAATATAACAAAATAAAGAAGCTCTTGCTCAGAAAAGTCCCTCCAAACTATTGCCTTGGCGGAGGTATATCACCAACACCTGAAAATGGTTTTCCCAAATAGAGTGAGCCAAAGCCCAGTAGGAACAATCTAACACAATATATGAGATTTAATAAAAATATAAGTACAATGAACATATACAACGCTTGAGACAGGACATTCAATTTTATGTGATTGTAAAGTCTCAAGTTATATTTCAATCCATTTTCCTTCAATTCATTTCAAGTTAATTTATTCTGCTCAATTCATGAGCCAATTTCATTATCTTTCAACAACCCAACTGTGACTATAACTTAGTAGTCCTTTAATCAACACACTTACTACACAAACACTTTAATCTGCCATTTTACGAAAATTTCGTCCGCGGGATCGGTACCCATGTATATACGAGATTTCGGGACTTTCACCTTGGACACTTCAGCCAATTTAATTTCAATGGAGTCCATCTCCTATCTCCTCCCAAACAATGAAGTACATCTCCTTTCTTCTCTCACACAATGGAGTACATTTCCTTTCTTCTCCTAAACATCATACATATACAATGTATTTAAAACATAGTTATATTCAATGACAACCAACATTAGATTAGTTTTAATTTACCTAATCCTCATGCAATTTCTACAACAATCATAGCTATCCTTCACTGATAGCCTAATACAGATATTTCTAAATAGATATTCAATCTCAAGACAGATAATTTATTCAAATTCCCAAAGGTGTGAGGTAATGTATATCCAACTCTACCATTTACATCAACAATCATCCAATTACACATTACCATTATCAATTTTAGTTATTTGTACAAAATAACAATTTGACCCATTTAGGGCAAAAGTTCCCTTTCTCCATATATTAACCCAAATGCCAAAATTAACTATTTTGCTACCATAGAACCTTATATTCGAACCCCATAGTCATTTATTTCACTCATTTAGAAACCCCTCTTTTTATTTCACACCCAAACCCTAAGTTTGTCAAAATACTCCCAAATTCCACCATTGTTACACAACGACAAATAACTAAGCTAAAAACCATATGAAGGTGTAGAAAATCCCTACATCATAGAGAAAAGACAAGCCAAGCAAGAGTGAAACTTTAAAGATGCCCAAATCCAACTCTTATCAGATCAAAATGGAGATCTTGAAATGGTCTACCTTTTTATCAAAGGGATTAGGGTGGAGAAATCACTAAAACTAGGTGAAAATATAAAGAGAAAGAGTGTTTTAGAGAGAGAAAGTCTCAACTTTAGGTTTTAGGGAGAAAAGATTTGAAAAAGTGATGTAAAAAGTCATTTTCGCGATCTGATATACGCACAGTCCGCTCGAGCGCAAGAGTTGACTTTCGAATGTCAGACACAATAAGTTGTTTCGCTTGAGCATAAGAAGTGGCGCTCGAGTATAGAAAACACACATCCAATAGTTTTGCAAACAACAAACCAACGCTCGAGCACAAGAAAGGCCGCTCGGGTGTAGGAAACGCCGCTCGAGCGTAGAAATCACTTTCTCAGTAGTTTTGCAAATCTGCAAAAGTACTGAGAGTTTGCAAAGCCCGCTTGAGCACAGGAAGTGTCGCTCGAGCGGAGGACCAAAATTTTGGGTAACACAAGGTTTGAAAAACAAGCGACCAACCTACCCAAACGCAACCATAACAACCCAAAAGCAAATTTCAAAGAGACACAAGGGAAGTAAGAGGTAAACAACAATATGAAAGCATTAAACCAGAGTCCAGGATACCATATGAGTCGGGTCAAAACCAGGATCACTATATAATCACATAAACACATATAGATTACTCATTTACGATGAAATTTGTCCCACAAAATACAAAGAATTCTTGTAGAATGAGTATTGATCAAGTACCCTTTTAATAAGACCTCAAGGAATTTAATAGGCGCAAACCACATCCCAAAAGTTCAATCCCATACCCATCTAGTCATATAAACATGTTATCACATAACACCTAACACATGAAACATCTCCTAATTAAGCGAAATGAACTCATTGTATAGAAAACGACCACTTCCCATGAGTTCCAAGTATTCAAACCCGGTAGTTTAATACTAAGTTGTCAAGCCCCGAAATAATTAACACAATAAAGATTTATCAATTTCCATTTACATCATCTTGTTTCCAACCACCTTCCAATGCTTAACATATGTATGGAACATAAAATCTCAACATAGACATTATCATCAATCCCTAGCAGATATTCATTAAACTCTGAGATTTACAAAGAATGTTTCACATGCGGTTTACATTCAACATTCCTAGGATATGAATCTATAGCACGTAGCATAATAAGTCAAGTACAAATTAATATCCTCAAGGGCTACAAATTCCAAGGTTAAGCCCAATTACACAAAAATGGTTTTTCAAATCCATATATGTAAAGCCCTTGGCTTGTCAAAAATTATTACAACAAAATAAAAGAGCCTTGTGCTCTCAAAACATATTCCACGCCTCTAACTCAATGGGATCACCACATCATTTCCCTTACAAAATCCCATACGGTGAGCACAAAGCCCAGTAAGAAAATCTTAACAAAGTATATACATTTTATACAATCTCTTGGGATAAAAGGAACATGCTATGCCATATTCAAAAACATATATCTTTAACTTTTGAAACTTTTGTGCACAATGCAATCTTGAGAATTTAACAATTCAATAATTTTAATATAGTTTAAAGGGCGGTAAATACAACTCAGGTAATCTCTAGGTTGGTGTTTGCAAGTAGGCATAACAAGTATTACCAATCCCTACTTTACCAGTTGATAACCGGAAGGCACGTGGTACCTTCTCCGCGTGTGTTTTGGTCTTTCGTCATAGATACTTAGGCCAACTTAACCAATACCAACTACACACCCTATTCGGACTTACTAACGTATTTACCCCCAAAACAAATCAATATGATCATGTTTCACAAAACATTTTCCTTTCTCAAAAGCAATACTTTTCCAATGCAATATTCAAAATCAATTGCATCAATGACAAATGAAATAGTGATGCAATGTCCGATGCAATAATAAAGTTCCATTTAAAAATCTCAACAATGCCAATTCGAAAGGTAATGATAATGAAATCAAGTGCCAATGAAATTGTAGCTCTGCTTTTTTGCGCCCCCTTTCGGAAGATGAATAAGCCCTACAGTATCAGACTCTCGCGGTTTTGAATCTAATTCCACAAATGCAATGTGAAATAAATAAATACCAAAGAGTCCAAATTCGGTAAATCTTTTAGAAAATCGATTTTGAATAAAAAATGTCAAAAATGGACTGCTTTACCAGATATAGAGTTGCCACTTAAATATTTTTTGGGGAAATTTAGGAAATCCATGACTCGTGCCAAAGGCCATGTGTCCATCATCACCAAGATTGTCTCGGCTCGAGAACTTAGGTACGAGAGGGGAAGGTCATGAATTGAGCACCCCCACTCGCTCGATCAAAGATCGGCCTCTACTAATCATGATATGAATCTTATTTAAATTATATGCTCTTGTTCCGGTTATTAGGTTAACATTACTATGTGATGCGCACACACACAAGTATAGACTAACTTGCAAGAACTGGAACATTTGGCTTATGTTCGTTTGCAAAATTGTTTCGAATATGTACCACTTGAAAAAGTGATCGCATATAAACATTACTCAAATTATTTGAATTCAAGCAATTAGTCTTCATCCACAGGCATTCAAGAGTTATAGCAATTAAGCGTTTAGCCTCATGGCAAGCATGGTAGACATGGCAACACTCGCACTCATGCGATATGCTAAAACGAGTAAAGGCTCACCTAGTACTCCAAGCTAAAAAAGATAATAAAGTTAGAAAGATGCATGATCCTAACTATGCAATACGGCTAATGCAACACATGCAATATGCAATCTAAATAGGCACGGCTACTAATATGGCATATGAATCAATTTGATAGCATGCGGTCTAAGTACGTATTCAAAGAATGTTTAAACAAAAAATGCAAGTTAGAATGATGAACCGAGCCCAAATGCATGCAAGACATGTGTATGCAAACATGAGAATGCTAAACAAAACATGATGCCCTAAACTAACCATCATAAGCTGGTAAATAAAAAGGAGAAAGACGTGGGGTTGGAAGATATACACATTATTACAATATTACACCCTCACACAGGAGGGTCTGAATGAATAAACTAGCTAACTGATTAAAGCTAAGCTAATTAATTAACTATTACAAAATGAAATGACTAAATAGCTAAACTACTTAACTAATTATTACAAACCGAATTAATTAACTATTCTAGCTAATTAAAAAAATTACAACATGAGACAAATTAGCTATTCTAACTAATTAATTACAAAACTGCTATGTGAAGCACAACACTAATATATTATAACACGGATCTCGAGGATCGATGGAAGGCTCATGCACGAATGCGGTTTCCACCCGAAAAGTCACTGTTTCTGCTGCTGAATGCCTTTGTTTCACACTAGAACACTTACACTGATTTCCATCTCTAGACCAACTATGTTCTGTTGGAGAAGTACATTGTTGAATTTTGCGTTGGTGGCCGGCACAGGCCTGCCGTCCACTGAAGGTGGCCTGCCAGCCACTGCTGACTGAATTATTCTGCTACGATAGAGAGCAAATAGAGTATAGACAATGTATTCTCAAAGGTTTATTTGCACAGTTTACCTCTCTTTATCATTTGAACAGCTCAAAGGAGTAGTAAAATTTGATTCACAAACCATCAATCTATGCAATTTCATTGCATGATGGCCTATGAACCAAAGTGTGCAAGTTCAATAAATGTAATAAAATAAGACTCTTAAAGCCACCTCCCTATCATAAAAGATCAAGGGAAGTAGTCGACAATGAATCTTGAATCTTTCATCACTAACGAGCATGAAACGACTCAAGACTCAAGGGTTCAATTAACGTCCGATTAAACCCAAACAAGTTATTATCTTAAACATTTTTTAGGCTCAATTTTGTTACTTCATTTTAGATTTCCATCCATTCTTTAATCAATTGAGTCCAAAGGGTGAATTTAAGTCCTCTAATGGAAAGAGAGCTCAAACTAAGAGTTGCTTTGGGCATGAAAGAGACATCATACCGTTGGTAATGAACCCCCAAAGGGATTAAACCATTAAGCATGACATCTCAATCTCATGCTTAAATAAACAAGAAGTTTGAAACCACTTTCAAGGCAAAAAAAAAAAAAAAAGCCAAGAAATGAGGGAGATTGCAAAGGTGATTAAGAGTAATCACAAGTATGGAAAGTCATAAATAAATGCAATCAACTAAAATAAGATTGTGTCTAAGGCCTAAAACACCAAGCTTTTGAGGACAATTACACTACAAGTACGCAAAGCAAAGCTCAAATGCAACAAACACTTAAAGACAATCCTAAATAACTCCTAAAACATGCTGGAATTAAGACAAAAATAACTAGATTAATAAGCTAAAGCATGGATCATACTTGACTAATAAGCAAAACACAAGGAGGGGAGGCTAACCCCTCCAATTTTGGACTTTAAACCATGATTTTAGCCACTGAAATAATTCTGAAAATCAGTGTTTAAAAGCTCAAAAAAAGATAGTGCAAATGTGGGAAATACAAGGGTAAAGGCCTTGAGAACAAGATGTAAAGAAGGGTGAACCACCCCTCAACCTTTATTGGCCTTAAAACCCAAGTTTCAGCCCAAAAATATGAAGTTTTTACAGCCCAAAAACAGTTGGAAAATAGCAAGAAAAATAGTGATTAAAGCAAGTAAAGAGACAAAGCTTTATACCTCTTGAAAAGGAGATCAATTCTAGGCAATAAACCAAGGCAAACACACCCTCAAGAGCTTAAACAAGGCTCAAAGACACCTCAGCTCAAAGATGGAGAGGTTTGGTTAAGAGTGTATAGGCAAAGGCTAAGAAATTTGCAAGAGAGAGAGAGAATTGTAGCGAGAGAGGAAAAATTTTTCTCTAAAATTCTTCTAACCCCAAAGGAAGAGGGGAGGCTCTCTATATATAGACAAACATGCAATTCTTTCAAAAACATTCAGCCATACACGTAGGAATAGATGCAAGCATCTGTGCAAACAGCTGGCACAGCTGTCACAAAATATGTACAAAAGACATTGGTGGCCGGCAGGCCACATCAATGGCTGACAACCAAGAGTGATGGCCGGCAGCCCCTTGCAGTGGCCAGCAGACCACCAGAGGTTGCAGGCTTGAAGATTTCTGGGTTTGGTCCAAAACAAGGCAATAAGGGTGCAAGGTTTGAAAGGCTCAAAGCTGTGGCATTTCGTTGAGGACTTTGAGCACTTCACAACCATATACACTCATCATTGGATGTGCAAGCAATGACGTCCAAGTCTTAGGGCCGTTAAAAATGGGGTGTCTACAGTTGCCTCTCTTTGACAGAACTTGGAATCATGAAATGATGTGTGTGAATATCAAAGCCCGAAGTCGACCCATTTTGACTAGGCCGTAAGACTTGGACAAACAATCAAGACATAAATAAATGGTTGCGCCGGTATGCTGCCTACATATCCATTTGCAAAGAATCTAACCAACGTAGTTCTGGGGCAAGATGCAAATGATATGCACAGAAAAAATACTTTGAAAGTTGGACTTACATGCTTTGCGAAGCCTGCTATTTTGAAAACTCATGCTTATGCAAGATGATGCAATAAGCAATAACAAGATGATGCAAGATAAAAACATATGAATGAGTAGCTTCAAACTTAAAACCAACACAGTTTCCCTGCAAAAGATCTAAAACACACTCAAACCATGCCAAAACAAGAGACGAAGAAAGAAAACACCGCCCAGCGTTGCGCCTCGCGCGTCCTGAGAAACTGAGAACAAAAACCGCTCGGGGTTGCATTTCACACATCCCGAGATAAAAAACTGCCCAAGATCGCGCTTCACGCATCCTGAGAAACAGAGAAAAGTCGCTCAGGCTTGCGCTTCACGCGTTTCGAGAAATAACAAAAACTGCTCGGGCTCACACTTCACACTTCCCGAGATAAAACATGCGCAGGGCCGCACTTCACGTGTCTTGAGATACAAAAAAAATTGCTTGGGCTCACGCTTCACGTGTCCCGAGACAAAGCAAGCCTAGGGCCACGTTTCACGCGTTCTGAGATACAAGAAAAATTGCTCAGGCACGTACTTCACCTGTCCCGACATAAAACATGCCCAGGGCCGCACTTCACGCTTCTTAAGATACAAGAAAAATAGCTCGGGCTTGCGCTTCGCGCGTCCCGAGATAAAACACACCCAGCGCCGCACTATACGCGTCTTGAGATACAAGAAAAATCACTCAGGCTCGCGCTTCACGCGTCCCGAGATAAAACATGCCCAGGACTGCTCTTCACGTGTCCCGAGATAAAACACGCTCAGGGCTGCGCTTCACGCATCATGAGATACAAGAAAAACTGCTCGGGCTTGCGCTTCACGCGTCCTGAGATAAAAAATGCCCAGGACCGACTTCACGAGTCTTCAGATACAAGGAAAACTTCTCAGGCTCACGCTTCACGCGTCTCGAGATAAAACACGCCTAGGGTCACGTTTCACGCATCTTGAGATACAAGAAAAACTGTTCGGGCTCGTGCTTCATACGTCCCGAGATAAAACACGCCCGGGACCGCGTTTCACGCATCCCGAGATAAAACATGCCCAAGATCGTACTTCACACATCCTCAGATACAAGAAAAACCGCTCAGGCTCGCGCTTCACGCGTCCCGAGATAAAACACGCCCAGCACCATGCTTCACGTGTCCTAAGATACAAGAAAAATTACTCGAGCTCGTGCTTCACGTGTCTCGAGATAAAACACGCCCAAGACCGCGCTTCATACGTCCTAAGATACAAGAAAAATCGTTTGGGCTCGTGCTTCACGTGTCCCGAGATAAAATACGCGTAGGGTCACGCTTCACGTGTCTTGAGGTATAAGAAAAATCGCTCGGGGTCGCACTTCAAGCATCCCGAGATAAAACACGCCTAGGATCGCATTTCACGCGTCCTGAGATACAAGAAAAACGGCTTGGACTCACGTTTCACTTATCCCGAGATAAAACACGTGTCCCGAGATAAAACACGCCCAAGACCGTGCTTCATACGTCCTGAGATACAAGACAAATCGCTCGGGCTGGCGCTTCACGCGTCCTCAAATATAAGAAAAATTGCTCAGGCTCGTGTTTCACGCGTCTCGAGATAAAACACACCCAAGGCCGCGCTTCACGCGTCCTGAGATACAAGAAAAATCACTTGGGCTCGCGCTTTATGCGTCCTGAGATAAAACACGCCCAGGATCGTGCTTCACACGTCCTAAGAGACAAGAAAAATCGCTCGGGCTCACGCTAACACACCTAAGGCCACGTTTTACGCGTCATTAGATATAAGAAAAATCGTTCAGGCTCGCACTTCACGCATCCCGAGATAAAACACGCCCAAGATTGCGTTTCACGTGTCCTGAGATACAGGAAAAATGGCTCAGGCTCGCATTTCACACATCTCGAGATAAAACACGCCTAGGGCCACACTTCACGCATCTTGAGATACAAGAAAAATAGCTCGGGCTTACGCCTCGAGATAAAACATGCCCAGGGCTACGCTTCACGCATCTTAAGATATAAGAAAAATCGTTTGGGCTCGCGCTTCACGATGTCCCGAGATAAAACACGCCCATGGCCGTGTTTCACGCGTCCTGAGATACAAAAAAAATCGCTCGGGCTGGCGCTTCACGTGTCTCAAGATAAAATAGAGATGTGTGCAATAGATGCACAAAATGAAGAAATGCGATAGATGCACAAAGTGAACGTGTGTGATAAAATCACAAGGTGATTGTGTGCGATAGATGCACAAAGCATATTCCATGCAAGATGGACAACCAATGTATGATGTTTTTTTGAAGGCATGTTCCATGCAAGAAACAAAAGCATATTCTATGCATGAAACAAGAACATCTTCTTGCACAATTGACAGCGTGTTCTATGTACGAATCATAATTGGTGTAAGACATGCATGCAACATACATATGTGCGAAATGCACATTCTATGCAACGGAAGAGAACAAAAGCGTAATTTAACAAAACGAATAAAATGATATTTGATGACGACCTCCAATTTAACTCTCGGAGGAATTGCAACATGTTCAAAAGGATACACCTTGTTCATAATAGCAAGTGGGACACGTTCACACATCGAAACGTAGTTGTAAGCTTCCAAAACAGAACCTTCCACAAACCACTTGAGAAGAAGAAGCTCAGAACAGCACTAGGACCCACCTGAGAGTCACTGGCCACCTGCCGGCCATCAAAACACCTTGCCGGCAATTGATAGCAGATTTGGGGCAATCTTGTCATTTTGCTTGGGGTCTTTAAGTACAAGCCTCAAGGCTTCATTTCCTGACACCCACAAGACTGAAATTGCTCTCCCTCTCTCTCTAGACACTTTCTCTCTCTAGATCCGTGCTTTATATGCGTTTTCTAACGCCCCACGCACATTTTTTTTTTAAAACCCTCTTAGTTCTCTACATTTTGAACTGATCAGATTTTGATTTCATCATTTTTTCTCGGATTTTCACCACTTTAGGCTTGTTCCCCTCGAGTTTCTTTCGGGTTTTGTGAACTTTTCCAGGCTTTGACTTTTTCTCCCATTTTCTCTCTCCTAGGGTTGACTTTTTCAAGGTTACCCTATTTTCTCCATTTTTCACCTACTTTTCACCCATTTCCAGATAGCGGATGAGATTCCACACGACGGGGCTCTTTTAGAGGTTCCACCTGCATTTTCACCCGTTGCTGAGGTAGAAGGGCCGGTGGTTGCCGAGGCTGGCGAGGCGGCTAAGGGCATTGAGGCCGACCTTGAGACGGAGTTTGAGCCCGAGTTTGAGCCAAAGCTGCTACCATTGAGAGTGCGGCCTTTTGATCTGGCAAGATATCTTCTCTACACACACATATTGCCGCTTGGAGGCATTAGGCGCTTTAGCGACTTTGCTCGCAGCGCACCAGAGGACCTCATACTGAGGGAACCAGCCTCCCACCTTTTATCCAATGCTACTAAGGTATGAACTCTGTTCTCATGTATTCTTGCCTTCTCTTTTACTGCATTTCTTGCACTGCCTTTCATCTGACTGTACTTTCATCATTGTGTTTCATTTGATTCATATGTTCTTTGCCACAGGGAGACTCCCGTGCCTACAGGGGCTACAGAGCTACTATAGCGAGGGATTGGTATGATGAGCTCTCTGCTGGAGTCTGTGACATTGTCGATGAGATCGGCTTCGGCCTCTTCTGCTCTGGCCTAACACGCATCATTGCGAGCCGTCCCCTTCTAAGAGTGCTTGTGGAGAGGTAGTGGGACACCACCAACTCCTTCCACTTCTCTACTGCCGGGGAGATGACGATGACTCCTTACGACTTTGCCATTATCACAGGCTTAGGAGTAGGGGGTGATCCGATCCCTTTTGACACAGACATGGGGAGTGAGAGGCTGCTTGGATCGATCTATTGGAAGCGCGCCCACCTCTATACCGGCCAGCCATAGTGAGGTACAGTTGGTTTGTTGAGTAGTTCCGAGGGAGCGAGCCTGAGACGTTGGAGGAGATAGAGCAGTATACTCGGGGCTTCTTGATGTTTATCCTCAATACCAATCTATTTGCAAACAGGTGGAACACTATGGGCTTATATCTATTGAGCACCCTGGTGACCCTTCTCCAGGTATGCCTCGACGATTGAGGTAGAGCTAGCCTTGCCACCCTATACGGCTATATGAGCTCTACCTCCCGTCTGAGGGGAGAGAGGATTGGAGGCTACTGGCGAGCCTGGGAGGTATGCAATTCAGTTCTCTCTTTGCACTTTACATTTTTTACTTCACAATTTCTACTTTACATCTGTTCAACACCTGTACTTTCTGCTTTGCACTTTTTGTATCTGTTCATGCTATGTGCTTTTTGCTTTGCACTTTCTATATCTGTTTATGCTTTGTTGACCACATATCACTGCACTTTCCTTGCAGCTATAGGTTTATGCATATTTTCTAGCCCTTGCTCCAGAGGCCACAGAGGAGCTTCCCCCGATGGTTCCATACTCGAGGCGATATGATGGCCGATGTCAACGCCGGAGTCACGAGTCCTTTGCCTTCTTCCGTCATTATTTTGACACAGTGGCCGCCCATGAGGTAACCCGAAACACAGTCATTTTTGCTTTACGACTGTTCTGATTCATGTTTTGGCAACTAACGGTAACTAACAATCTGTACATTTTCTATTTGCAGATTGCGTGGCAGCCTTGGGCCATGATGCTGGCCGGGGTACGGGACCAGTATGTGGGAGCGTGGGGCACATTGCGCTTCCGGATTTTGTTGGAGGGCCCAATCTTTTGGGCTTGGTTCTTGAGTAAGAGATTCGTTCGCCAGACCGTGGGCTTGCCGGATCCGATCGTTCTGATGCCACCTCCAGAGTCTATGAGGTCAGTGGATAGCCTATCTGTTAACGCAATCACACAGTTCATGGTGGGCTTAGATGTTGATTTCTTTAGAGACGAGGGCGACTACGCGACCTTTATTCAGACCCACCTTATGCCACCTCTGACAAACGCTCACAGAGGCGAGGCAGTTCGAGCAATTAGGGCCCATGCTAGAGGGGCTCCCCCAACGGAGCAGATTATCTGCTGGCCAGAGTTTCCCACTGCGCTTATATGCTGGCGGCCTACTGGGACTGCTTATCAGATTCTGATTGAGCCTGCAGAGGCTGGACACGAGCTTATCAAAGTTCGAGGCTCATCCCAGGTATGGACCACACTCTACAATTTGCATCCCCACATTTCTATTTCTGATATGTTTATTCTAGATATTGATCACCCAAATGCATTTGCAGGGATCCATAGAGTATATAGGGAGCCTCCTCGAGCTGGTGGCTTCCTTGATGGGTATGGTACAGAGGAGGGAGACGCTGCTCGGTCTCTACAGTATCCATGTAATTTCCTTCAGTTTGCACTTCATGCTATCAAATTTCCACTAATACATTGGCATTTCAACTGTAGTCTTTCCCAAACTGCACTGATATACTGCATTGGCACACTGAATTCACACACTATACTCATACTGTATTTGATTTCTGCACACCACTTATTCTGCATACTATGCTTGCATCTGATACACACACTGTAGCTGATATGTTGACAACTCTTTTTTCCAGATTCCATCTGCAACAGCACCGGCACCGACACCGACACCGGCAACACCTCCTCCAGTAGCAGGGAGAAGAGAGAGAGACAGGCCCTAGCTCGAGGCCGAGATGTGAGTCACGGTCGAGGCAGAGATAAGGCATCCAAGGCCATAGTAGTCCTTCAAAGCGCATCTTGAGCGATGATGATGTTAAGACCAGTGACTCTAAGTGTCTAGATGCAAATGCACATGTCACAAAAGAGTGTGTGGATCCAGAGTCAATTAACACAAAAGCATCCTGATTACACATAGAAATAGTACCTGAGACAACTGCGTTGGCATTCCGTGTGTCGCCCGGAACAAGCGCAAAAACTCTCCCTTGTCTCACGGTATCCCCGGTGATAGCAGGTCTCATAGTATTTCCCGGCTTCGGGATTGATGCAGTTGAGCTAGCTGCTAGTTTCCCACTGTTTTGATTACAATCTCGGGCCATGTGCCCTTGTTTACCACACTTTAAATAGGCTCCTGACACACGGTAACAAACTCCATGGTGCCTTTTGCTACAAATGTTGCACATAGGAGATGTGTCTTGGGAAGAATTCGAAGTATTTGAGGAGCCCGTGTTTTGTTTTTTCAAAAATTTCTTCTTTGAGAAGAAGCCTTGTCTTTTGTTGCCTTTCCAGTCAGTTGTGGACTTAGTCTGTCTGGCTATGTTAGCCTCTGATATTATGGCCCTGTCTAGCACCCCAATGTAGGTTTCTAGCTTTAAGACATTCACCCTTTCTAAAATGTCACTTCGAAGCCCACCTTTAAAATGTCTCGCCTTCTTATAATCAATATCAATTACATGTGGTGCAAACCTGGCCAATTCAGTGAATTTGGCCTCATACTCAGCTACAGTCATACTGTCTTGTCTAAGTTCCATGAACTCTAACACTTTCCTATCCCGAACACATTGTGGGAAGTACTTGTCATAGAAAATCTCCAGAAATTTCACCCAATCAACATCCTTATGATTTTCCCACATTAACATCCACCATCTCCTTGCCTCATCCTCTAGCATAAAAGTGGCTAGAAGCACTTTCTGTGTCTCCGAACACGGGAACACTTCAAACAATTTTTCGATGCCGAGAACCCATGCTTCGGCCTTCAACTGATCTAATCTACCATAGAACTGTGGTGGTTTCATTTTCTTGAATTCTTTGGTGAGAGCTATTATCCGATCATCATTCTGATTATCTGGCATGGGTGGTGCCGGAGGTGGAGGTGGAGGATGTGGTTGCTGCCACTGTTGTTGCCATTCCTGTTGTTGCCTCAATGCTTCTGCCATTTCCTGAATCAACCTTTCCATTATATCTATTCTGGCAATAGAGGACTCTTCTATCTCATCACCTCTTGTTCTCTCCATCTGATTAGATTTACATTATTCTTTATACAAAAGATTCACAGGTATGCATATATTAAAGAGCATACATATTCAATTAATTTGCAAAGCAAGCAAATCACAACGTATAGCACATAATTGTTCATATCAAACATTTAAACATATTCTCGATGCTTCCAAATTCATGCTTATCACATGAATGCATCCTAGATCTTTTCTAGACGCTTATTGCTCTTTTGGACAAGTGTGTGAGTTATTAACTCGTGCTCTGATACCACTCTGTCATGACCCGAACCTGCTCCCAAGGGTTAAGGACATAACCGGCCAGTAATCATGAGACTACCTACGACCTCAAACCAAACTAGACATAACTCACCAGAGTAAAGGGGGCCAAACGGAAGCAAAATTTAAAACTTTGTCCATAGAGCTATGCTTACATGGCACGTCATAACAAACCATACACATACATGTTAATAACTCACTTCAGAAAATATAGTAGCATAAGGTTCTGTACAAACAGGATCATTTAAGTCTAAGTCAACCCATGAAAACTATATACAATAGATTCAAAGTCTTCGCCAACATGACAAAATATAAATACATAACAAAAGGGCGAAGACGAGTCTCGTGCGTGAGACGCAAGGGCTGACTCTTCAAAACCTTGGTTGTTCCACACAGACTTCACTAAAGCTGGGTCTGGACCTCTCTTGGCTCACCTACAAACACATGAATGAGCGTGAGCGAAAGCCCAGTGAATAATATCGATTGAAGAAGATGCATTGGAACAATATACATCGGATGGCCTTAGGCCCAATTCATATTTCTATCTAGTATATAAATAGTTATAGATCAAGTGACTTGAGTTCCAAACACTTCGGACGGCCTCGGGCCCAATCCATTCATATCAAACTGGCCTTTGGCCCATTTGTCTTTCATTCATGTCAGACTGGCCTCTGGCTGATTCATTCTTTCATTCAGATCATACTGGCCTCTAGCCCATTCATTCTATCTTTCAGATCATACTAGCCTCTGGCCCATTCATCCATTTATGTCAAACTGGCCTTCGGCCCATTCATTCATTCATTCGTGTCAAACTGCCCTTTGGCCCATTCGTACTTTCATGTCAAACTGGCCTTCGGCCCATTCATATTTTCATGTCAAACTGGCCTTTGGCCCATTCATACTTTCATGTCAAACTGGCCTTTGGCCCATTCATTTGGCATAGCAAACATTGTCCACCAATCAGATTAACAAACTTATAAACTTACATAGAAGTAAGCAATTGGACAACAACATATTTCAGATATCTTTTTCAAGATATTACTCACAGTGATCGGTTGGTTGATTTGCCCTGGAGCTTGACCTTACACATCACATAACACATATGGGTCACAAATGGTTCAATCTGTTCCTTAATTCACATATTCCTCTTTAAGCTTCATTCTTATCTCTTTAACTCAATTACAATGCTCAATGTATGCCTAAGAGTACTTAGAAGTGAAAGAGAACAGAAAACGAAACACAGAATGCCTTTTTAAAATTTTCAGAAATAGGGTCCCCGCTCGAGCGTGGACTTTCTCACTCGAGCGGACCCATGAGGTCTGCAAAAGTACTGGATGCATCAAATTTACGCTCGAGTGTGAAGTCGGGCGCTCGAGCTGAAGGTCTGTCTATATAGCTACCCGCTCGAGCGAACACCTTGTCTGCAAAAATATACTAGGAGCACGAATTTCACACTCGAGCGGAGGTTCTCCCGCTCAAGCGGACATCAAATTTTCTGGAAAATCCAGAACATGTTCTTGAGCTTCAACTTGATATTCAAAGGCTCTAAATGCATGATTTTGGCTCTAACTTCACATATACATGTATTAATATGGTACAAACACCAAATTACAACATTATGAAGCTCAATTTCACAATTTAGTCACATGCATGTCCCAATTCACATCAAATCCATTTCCAACATAACAAACTCATACATTCAAACTCATATTCTTATAAATTGTACGTGCATGTGAGATATAACTCTCATTACCAACTCAAATGGTGCAAATGGTGATCACAAGCATGAACTCTACCCAAAATCTTACATGGATCATACCTTTCATGCTCAATTATACAAATTCAAAGCAATTACACACATGCATGCATCCATTGATCTCCAAATCACCAAAACCAACTCAATTTCATTTTAATTCTTGCTCTTGATTACCCAACTAGCTTGAATACACAAATCTACAAACATATACTCATGAATTCATGCTCACTTGTTTACCTAGAGGTTCAATTCTT
The DNA here is from genome assembly GCA_030407325.1 of Camellia japonica. NCBI lineage: Eukaryota > Viridiplantae > Streptophyta > Magnoliopsida > Ericales > Theaceae > Camellia > Camellia japonica. Next base: position 36,562,610 of record JAPPVO010000010.1, on the reverse strand, counting down.
CCAATCTATAGCAAATTCTTGAGTAATCTTCAAGATTTCCAAGCTTTTAAGATCAAACTTCAATTGTGAGCTCTCCATCTCTCTAAGCCGACCCTCTCTCCTTTTCTTAGAGTTAAATCAGCCAAATGAATACCAAAAGGGAGAATTGGGTGTATAATGCCCTTAATAAGAAGCTCCTTTAGTCATATTATTTTAAGATTAAATGATTTGAGCGCTAAGTCATTATTTTAATCAATTTAATCTGATCCGAATCAATTTCCAATTAAATTTCACCGTAGGTTCTAAAAATTACGCGAATCACAATAGCGTAATCGATTTTGGGTTCTGTGGCTAATAAGGCCTTCAATTCAATTTCCAAAGCAGATAATCAAACAGATATTTCTACGGTGAACAGATAGAAATTCAAAATCACATATTTTCACATAATGGCACACAAAATCATATCAAACACATAATCACATTCATAATAAGGACCAATTAACATAATACGAAACAGGGTTATCACACTAAGGAGGTAGTGAGTCAGCATTCTGAGTCATCTGAGAGCGGAGACGATGATATTGGCTCGGGATCCAAGAGCAGAGGTGTTGCCGATGCGGGATTTGAGGCAGAGAGCGAAGATGATACCGGCTCGGGTTCTAGTTTAGAGACTGATTCGGACAGCGGTGCCAATGAAGATAGCGCCTCCGAGTCCTCCCCTCCAAGGAAGAGGACGAAGAAGGCCTCTCGGGCTTGAGGTGACTGGCGCAGAATTTTTTTGTACCTTTTGCTTAGTTTCTTTTTTTTTGGTAGCATTAGCACATGTATAGCTTCAGATAGGTTTCATTTTGTTTTGAAACTTGTACTCTTCTTTTATAAAAACCATGATCGAAATAAAACCTCGTAGTTTTTATGAAAAGTGTTTTTATTTTTGCATCATGAGCACCGTAGTTGCATGAAATGGACATGGAATCGAATTGGTTAATAAAGCGCTTGATTGAAACAATATTCTCAATCGGGTAATGAGTCGACCAACAACTAAAATACAAAATACAACTCGATAAACAAAGCAAAAACAACTCAAATACAAATAAACAAACTTTCGAAACACTTTCTAAGTTGGCAACACCAATTCATCCAACCCTTGGCTTGGGCCATCCTCTCTAACTACATTAACCTCCACTACAGTTGGCAACACCAATTTCGGCTTGACTTGATCAATTGACACAATGTAACAGCTTGGATCGTACACCCCTTTAGACAAGTCCTTAGAGCGCTCAGGCAACGGACTCTTACTTTCCTCTAAGGCCAGCCTTCAGCCTCCCTTCTACTACAACTGTCACCACCACAGGCTTAGGTTGAAGTACGGACGTGTCCATCATGCACAAGTCTGTGCTTTCAAGAATGAACACCATCGGTCTTGGTAGGTGGGAAGAGGTAATATATACACTAGGGTCGTAAGGGATGGCTAGTGTATGGATTAGGTTTAGATTTTGAGGTGTGGGAACTTGATTGTGGGCCAGGAGAGGGTTTGTAGTTACATTTGGTTTCTAGGGTGGTGCGATCACCTTGTTGTCAACAAGGTCTTGAATCTCATGACGCAGTCTGAAGCATTGGTCGGTATCGTGACCATACTGCTGGTGAAACGCACAGTACTTCATTGGGTTGTGTTTAGGTGGAAGAGGATCAGGTAGTGGGCGAAGCTCTAATGGTTTGAGGTGCCCTTTTTTAACCAGCACCTTCATGGCTTGAGATAGGGTCATTAAAAGTTGGGTAAAGGTCCTCTGGGATCGGGCGGAGTTGGCTGAAGTTTGTGGAGCTATGTTAGCAAAGGGATTGGCAGTCTTGGTTGTGGTGGTGACAACGCTCATATCTGACGGCTGCGCAGCTGTGCTAGCACTGGTGGTAGCATTGGAACTGCACACAAAAGGCCTCTTTGCCTGCTTTTTCTCATTAGTAATCAGCCCCTGTTTCATGGCGTCTTCAATCTGAACCCCTATCTCATGGAGCTCGGTAAATATGAACAGAGGTAGGACGATCATTTTCTGTAACAACTTCGTGTGAAGATTGTGGACTACCATTCTTATCTGATCTTTCTTGGAAGGCCTTGTGGTCATCATTGAAGCTTTAACCCTCCACCTCATCACAAATTCTGAAAAGCCCTCATTTGGCTCTTGGCACGTTGCCTCAAGATCATGAGTTGTGACCTTGATTTGTGTGTTGTATGAGTATTGAGCGATAAAGGTCTCAACCATTTCCTCATAGTTCTGCTTAACAGAATCCTCCAACTTTGCATACCAAATAGCGACTATACCCGACATGGTACGACCAAAAAGAGAAAGCTTTTACAATCTGGTCAGGTCCATCGGCCGCAAGATGTCTAAAAACAGTCGTAAATGAACCATGGGATCTCCAAAGCCATCGAATTGATCGATATGTGGCATTTTGAACCGATTTGGCAATGTCACTACAGAGTTGGTATACTTATCTTCTATGTCGGGGATGGGGTTAACACCTTGGGCTCTCTTGAATAGCTTCTCTAGCTTGTTGACCTTAAACACAGTCGAGTCAACCTCAAACTCAAACGGAGCCTTGGTTTGATACACAGGTGTTTTGGAGGCTTGTGGTGGGATTGGTTCTGCCGGATTGCCCTGATTCTCTTGGACATTAGTAGTATGGGTAGTGGCTCTGAGTGCTGGGATACCCGTAGGAGGTACATAAGATGTAGAAGCTGCTACCGGCTATGGTTGTTATTGTTGCAGCTTGTTTATTATCTCAGCCTAACGGGCTGTGACCTCAGTCTGACGAGCAGTATCTTGCTGTAGGGTTTCAATTGTTTGCTGAAGGCGATAGATCAATTCCTCCATACTGACTGGGGGATACTGTGTCATCGGAATAGGTGAGTGATCTCGTGCTAGACTAGATGTAGAAGACTGTCCCTGAGCCTGACTGAATGCAGGTGAATTGAGGGGTGACTGTTATAAAAACTAAACCGGTGAACTCTGCCTGACTCTCCTCCGTCTTGTAACCGGTGGGGGTGAAGTAAACACAAGCTGTCCCCTAACAAAATCTCTGGCTTTGCAAAGCCTTCTAACTCGGGTCCAAAGCACTTGGGGGATATCTGAACTTTTCCGAAGCTATGGTGTTAAACTACCTAGCAAAAAAGAAATAAAGCAAAAAGAAAGCAGTAATCAGAAATCGTACAGCACCTCAGCAAATGATGTTACCAACACAGATGTAATCAAAGCTGTAGGACTGCACTTAACACTGAATTCTGCCCCCCAAAATGGATACCAAACTTGCAACTGATATGCACATTCCTGTACAGTTTCACTATAAAGGATATACCAGTTAAGTAAGAGCCAAAACACCCCTATGAGGGGGTAAGGTTACCCTGTCCTAGTTTCATCAGGAACTAGGGTTCACTATTCAAACAAAGTAGTTCCACACAATCCTGCATTCGAGTAAGTATCCTGTCCTAGTTTGGAACAGTCTTTATGGCTTTCGATATGCAACTAGGCCGAATGGTAAAAAGGGTACCTCAGCAAAACTACCAAATATACCTCTTGCACCTAATACCGAAAAGTGAAAGGAGGATCAAACGGTACAGCGGTAGTCCAGATTCAAGGGTTGTGTTCCCATCGTGGCAGAGCTTGTGATCAGTCAGCCTTTTGGCAAGCTTTTAGGGAAAGCCTCTGGCAAATCGTCCAGGAATAGCAAATGGCAAACATAGTGATTTAAATGCACCACTACAAATGCAATGCAAAGAAACATGTAAGTGTAAATAAAATTTCATATCATGAATTTCAAGTCAAGTTCTCTAAAGTCCCCAGCAGAGTCGCCAGAAACTGTAGCTCGACTTTTTCGCCCCCCCTTTTGGAAGACGAATAAGCCCTACAGTATCAGACTCCCGCGGTTCTGAATCTGATTCCACAAGTGCAATGTGAAATAGATAAATGCCAAAGAGTCCAAATCCGGCAAATCTTTTGAAAACTCGATTTTGAATCAAAAATGTCAAAAATGGACTGCTTTGCCAGATACAGAGTTGCCACCTAAATATTTTTTGGAAAAATTTAGGAAACCCATGACTCGTGCCAAAGGCCACGTGTCCGTCATCACCAAGATTGTCTTGGCTCGGGGATTTAGGTACGAGAGGGGAAGGTCATGAATTGAGCACCACTTCTCGCCTGATCAAAGATTGGCCTCTACTAATGATGATATGAATCTTATTTATATTATATGCTCTTGTTCTAGTTATTAGGCTAGTATTACTATGTGATGCGCACACACACAAGTATAGACTAACTTGCAAGAACTGGAACATTTGGCTCATGTTCGTTTGCAAAATTGTTTCGAATATGTACCACTTGAAAAAATGATCGCATATGAATATTACTCAAATTATTCCAATTCAAGCAATTAACCTTCATCCACAGGCATTCAAGAGTTATAGCAATTAAGCATTTAGCCTCATGGCAAGCATACTAGACATGGCAACACTCGCACTCATGCGATATGCTAAAACGAGTAAAGGCTCACCTAGTACTTTAAGCCAAAAGAGATGATAAAGTTAGAAAGATGCAAGATCCTAATTATGCAATATGACTAATGCAACATGACTAATGCAACATATGCGATATGCAATCTAAATGGGCACGGCTACTAATATGGCATATGAATCAATTTGATAGCATGCGGTCTAAGCACGTATTCAAATAATGTTTAAACTAACAATACAAGTTAGAATGATGAACCAAGCCCAAATGCATGCAAGACAAGTGTATGCAAACATGAGAATGCTAAACAAAACATGATGCCCTAAACTAACCATCATAAGCTAGTAAATAAAAGGGAGAAAGACGTAGGGTTAGAAGACATACATATTATTACAACATTACGCTCTCACACAGGAGGGTCCGAATGAATAAACTAGCTAACTAATCATAGCTAAGCTAATTAATTAACTATTACAAAATGAAATGAATAAATAGCTAAACTATTTAACTAATTATTACAAACCGAATTAATTAACTATTCTAGCTAATTAAAATAATTACAACATGAGACAAATTAGCTATTCTAACTAATTAATTACAAAACTACTATGTTAAGCACAACACTAATATATTACGACACGGATCCCGAGGATCGATGAAAGGCTCATGCATGAATGCGGTTTCCATCCGAAAAGTCACTGTTTCTGCTGCTGAATGCCTTTGTTTCACAATAGAACACTTACACTGATTTCCACCTCTAGACCAACTCTGTTCTGCTGGAGAAGTACACTGTTGAATTTTGCGCTGGTGGCCGGCAGAGGGCCTGCTGTCCACTGAGGTGGCATGCCAGCCACTGTTGACTAAATTATTCTATCGCAACAGAGAACAAATAGAGCAGAGATAGTGTATTCTCAAGGGTTTGTTTGCATAGTTTACCTTTCCTTATCGTTTGAACAGCTCAAGGAGTAGTAAACTTGATTCAGTAACCATCAATCTATGCAATTTCATTGCATGATGGCCTATGAACCAAAGTGTGAAAGTTCAATAAATGCAATAAAACAAGACTCTCAAAACCACCTCTCTATCATGAAAGATCCAGGGAAGTAGTCAACAATGAATCTTGAACCGTTTTCATCACTAATGAGTATAAAACAACTCAAGACTCAAGGGTTCAATTAACGTCTGACTGAACCCAAACAAGTTATTATCTTACATATTTTTTAGCCTCAATTTTATTACTTCATTTTAGATTATCATTCATTGTTTAATCAATTGAGTCCAAATGGTGAATTTAAATCCTCTAATGGAAAGAAGGCTCAAACCAAGAGTTGCTTTGGGCATGAAAGAGACATCATACCGTTGGTAATACACCCCTAAAGGGATTAAACCATTAAGCATGACATCTCAATCTCATGCTTAAACAAACAAGTAGTTTGAAACCACATTCAAGGAAAAACAAAAGCCAAGAAAGGAGGGAGATTGCAGAGGTGATTAAGAATGATCACAAGTATGGAAAGCCATAAATAAATGCAATCAACTCAAATAAGATGGTGTCTAAGGCCTAAAACACCAAGCTTATGAGGACAAAGCAAAGCTCAAATGCAACAAACACTTAAAGGCAGTCCTAAATAACTCCTAAAACATGCTAGAATTAAGACAAAAATCACTAGATTAATAAGTTAAAATATGGATCATACTGGACTAGTAAGCAAAACACAAGGAGCGGAGGCTAACCCCTCCAATTTTGGCCTTTAAACCATGATCTTAGCCACTGAAATTACTCTGAAAATCAGTGTTTAAAAGCTCAAAAAAAGATAGTGCAAAGATGGGAAACACAAGGGTAAAGGCCTTGAGAACAAGGTGTAAAGAAGGGTGAACCACCCCTCAACCTTTATTGGCCTTAAAACCCAAGTTTTAGCCCAAAAATACAGAGTTTTTACAGCCCAAAAATAGTTGGAAAATAGCAAGAAAAAGAGTGACTAAAGTAAGTAAAGAGACAAAGCTTTATACCTCTTGAAGAGGAGATCAATTCTAGGAAATAAACCAAGGTAAACACACCCTCAAGAGCTTAAACAAGGCTCAAAGATGCCTCAGCTCAAAGATGGAGAGGTTTGGTTAAGAGTGTATAGGCAAAGGTGAAAAGTGTATAGGCAAAGGCTAAGAAATTTGCAAGAGAGAGAGAGAGAATTGTAGAGAGAGAGAGGAAAAATTTTGCTCTAAAATTTTTCTAACCCCAAAGCAAGAGGGGAGGCTCTCTATATATAGACAAACATGTAATTCCTTCAAAAACATCCAACCATACACGTGGGAGCAGATGCAAGCATCTATGCAAACAGCTGGCACAGTTGTCACAAAATATTTGCAAAAGACATTGGTGGCCGACAAGCCACATCAGTGGCTGGCAACCAAGAGTGATAGCCGGCAACCTCTAGCAGTGGCCAACAGGCCACCAGAGGTTACAGGCTTGAAGATTTCTGGGTTTGGTCCAAAACAAGGCAACAGGCGTGCAAGGTTTGAAAGGCTTAAAGCTGTGGCATTCCGTTGAGGACTTCGAGCACTTGACAAGAATATACACTCATCATTGGGTGTGCAAGTGATGACGTCCAAGTCATCATGGCCGTCAAAAATAAGGTGTCTACAGTAATGTATTTCTATATTAATGCCTTGAAATTTCTCAATTTATCCACACAATCCTCTATTGTGATCAAATTCCACTTCTCTTATCAATATAACATCATAATATATATATCCACGAGACAATATAACAATATCAACATTCATGTACTCTCCACATGTTAAACATCATTTTCTAAACTTGGTTTTTCCAATACGAACCAAGGATAAGTTTTAAAATCAACTATTCTCATTACTTCATGAAATTCCCTTATGAGATACAACCATAGGAATTCTCCATCTTCTTCACATAACAATTTACTAAGCATAATTTTCACAATGCCTCAACTTTTTTCCAAAATTTTCAAATTCTAGGGTTTCCACCAAAACAAGGTTTTTGTTCCATTTTTTAAAAGATCTTTCCCAAACAACACACACACCTTAGAACATAACTCATATTCTCAAAAGTTTTGAGAAAAATAGATAAAATCATCTTCTAACATAATCTAGGGTTCAACAACCCAAAATCAGAACTCAACATGTAATAAATGCTTTAAACAAGCATATCTTGCAAATATATTATAATTATATATATATAACTCAAAGATTATCCCTACCTCAAGCTTGGGAGATGAAGAGGAAGAAAACCCTAGAACTCAAAGTTGATCAATCAGTTACAAATGTAGCTCTTGTCGCCTTCTTCGATTTGATGTAAAAAGCCCCCTCAAACTCTTGAAGATTTGAGCTAAATCTTAGAAAAAAGTTGGATTTGGCTGTGTTTGTAAAGAGAAGGGAGAGAAAAGATAAAGAGAGAGAGAGAGAGAGAGAGAGAGAGAGAGAGAGATGAGTGAAAAATCTGTGTAAAACACTATTTGTCATCAGTTTTGAGGAAAATAGCACAAATTGTGATACAGATGCATCGAAATCTGCCCGAGTGGTTTTCAATTCCGCACGAGTTGAAATTTTTGCTTCACGGGCAGATTACTCTAGAGAGCTGTCTAAAAAATTTCAAGTGAGACCCAAAATCTATTCGAGCAGTTTTCTGCACAGAAAACCTAGAAGTCTTTGTGATGATCCGCTTGGGCGGCTCCCAATTCCGCACAAATAGTTTTGCCCAGAAACCCTGAGTTTGATTTTGCAATCCAAAACAAGTTCCAATACTCAAAACTCAAAATTTTCTATCTGGAAAAGTTAAGAGAGGTTAAGTAGGAGTAGAAAAGAAATCTCAACGACCCAAAACGGTAAACAAAACACTGAAAGAACTACACACTACCCTACTACATAATACTATTCAAGCCCAAGACCCGGGACATCACACAACTCACAACTCCACACTTAAATTATGATTCTGTGGGGATATATTTTCAGAGTACCAACACGTGGCAAGGTGACGCCGACGTGTCAGCCGAGGTGCCACGTGTCGAGGTAGTTATGCCGAGGTGATCTCGGAGTTGCCGAGGTTATCTACGAGAATACCGGAGTCCGAGATAATTGGATAAGGGACAAGAGTCCAAGGATGAAGAAAGACTTCAGGATAGATAAGGATAATACTCTTAGGGAGTCTATCCTTATCTCTTGAGGAGTCCAAAGTAAGTACAGAATTGGAGTCCATAGAAGTCATGCTTCTAGTGGGATTGGGATTGAGTAAACCATAAAAGAAAGGCACCCCCGTGGGTCTAAGGTACGCAATTGAGACTTTGAGCATTGTTTTTAGCGCTATTGATTATCTTGAGAAATATACTGACTTGATCGTCGGAGTGCCCTCGGGTGGAAGAACCACCGCCGGAGCCTTCTATTTCTGTGCAGGACAGCAGGGTGCCATTTATTCTGCCTGTGTTCTACAGCTGAATTACTAAAGTGGGCAGTGTGATCGGAAAATCACTCACACAGATTCTAAAACTAACATTTGGTTCTAATTCTGACATGGATCTCATGTGGTATACAAACATGGCAAATTTCGTAAATAATTTGGACTGACTAGGAAAATTGTCTTATTTTGGGAAGTATAGGTTAAATGCTAGTTTTTTTGAATTTTTTGGCTATATTTTAAAAAAACGTATGAATAAGTAGAGAGGTAATATGATCTAAAAAAGTCAAAAAATTTTTAACCCAAATTGTCAAAATAACATTAAGGGCCAAAGAAGTAAAAAATATATATAAAAAAAAAAACTGAAAAAGCCAAAGTGAAAAAAATATCAAACTTGAAGGATTTATCCTAATTGTAAGTGGACAACCTAATAATAATGAACATTTTAAAGAGTTGTTACTTTCTCTTGATAAACATAAGACTAGTTTCTCTACCCGTGTGGTCCAATCAATTCCAAAAAGTGATATAAAATCATAGAAAATAGTGTTAGCTTTTGGAATTTGTCATCAATTCACTTTCTATGGTAAATTTCCATTGCAATTGCTTTTGTTGTTTTCTTTCCTTTTCCCCTTTCTTTAACTAGTATTTTAATAATTGTGTTTATTGTTTTGATGTGCCTACCTTCTCATCTTTGAATTGAAATTAATTTTTCACCAACTCTTCAATTTTATTTTATTTTTATAGTATATTTAAGGTCGTAATTTGGGGACAAAGTGCTTCTCTGATATTTGAGCCTTTAATTTCGGAATAAGGCACAATCATTATGGCAAACTCAACTACTTCAATTGAGTCAAATTTCATACATAGGCAAGCATATACCAACTTTTCTTTTTTCTTTTTAATTTATGTATATAATGTTGAGAAATTTTATATATGTATCCCTATAAGATTGAGTTATGACATTTGTAATAATAAAATTCACAAATATCATAATTTACATATGGTAGCATTACCCATAATGTTTCATATTATAATGAAACGTATTGAATTATAATTAAAGATCATATATAGCAAATCAATATTACAAAGAAATTTTCAAACTAAAAGAAAAAAATCCAAATAAATACTAAAAAAAAGAGGGTAAATTACACTATACTTTCTTTATATTTGGCCATTTTCTTATTTTAGCTTGTAAAGTTTATTTTTTTCACTTTGGCCTTTCGTGTTTCAAAATTTTCAATTTACTCAAAATTTAATTTTACGTGACATAAAAATATTTTATTATAACTCACGCATCTAACACAAATCTAAATTCTAATATAATATATATTTTATATTATGTGACAATTAATGTGATATTTTTATCTAATTTTTGTTGTTCAAATTGTGAAATTAAATAAATAGATTTATGAAGAAATCAAATTATATACCAAGAACATATGCTAATAATTACAACTAAATTTCAACAGAAATACACAAAACAATAAAAGGGTAAAGAGACGAAACCGAAGCCTGCACGGAAGCAGTTTCCTTAAAACAGATTTCGCCGTCTCACGGATCGAGTGCTTGAGGAATCCCGGCGTCTGTCTCCCAAAATACAACGGTCAAAACCAGCTACGGCAGAAGCACTTTCTGTCTAGCTTAGTGAACAAAAACAGTGGCAGCACTCTCTCACTGTAGAAAATTTCTAGCAAACTGACTAAAAATGGAAGAAACAATTTCTGTGTTAGAGACTTGACAGGAGGGTCTCAATTTATACATGTATAGTGGAGAGAGGAGAAGCCTCCAGCATTTATGACTGGTCACTAATGCACCATTAACCTCTGCAATAAAGGCAGGAGTTACAAACCCCATTAATGCACTATTAAACTCTGCAATAAATGCAGGAGTTACAAACCCCAAGCTAACTTCATGAGGCAATTTCTCATTCAAATCTCAATGGTTTTCGGCCATTTTATCTGTGGTGTAAAGATCTCATTGCAAAGTATCTAGACCCACTTAGACCCAACTCAATAGATGGTTGGGACCCACTTTAATATTTAATTAAAGTCACCAAAAAACCATTTTTTCCAACAATCCCCCACATGAATAAAAATTGACCGAATGACTCAACAAACGGATACGGTTCAACAATAAAGACTCGGAGAGAGAATACAACGAACTAACCCCGACATCAGAGAAGGTAGCTTTTGGCTTTGAACCTCTCCTAGTGAAAACCTATCGAGTTTACTGGCTGATCAGTGAATATGACATCTTGAACTGTTCTGCCGTTTATGTAAACTGAGACAATAGATCTCACATGGGAATTACTCCTACCACCATTCTGTTCTCACTGGTGTGCCCTGTATGGCCCTGGACACTAGCCTGGTTCAGCGAGTGGTTTCAAAGAATCTTGGCTTGCCCAATTCTTCTAGAAGCGGCCCCACTTCACACTCACATAGGTGACTCTACTTGAGTATCCTGCTATACTCAGCTCAACAGCTTAACACACTAGAGTCATTAAAGCCTCAGCTTAACCTCTACACTTGCAGGTATCACTGATAGAAGGAATGGCTGGAGGTTTAACCTCCGCAGTGACATACCACTGTTACACGCAATTAGGTTGTCCCATTGAACCTAGATCTTGGGATCTCCAGTCAACTAGGTTGGGTTTCCATTCCGGTAACTTCCAAAGGCCTCAACCCCATTCCTTTTGACGACGTTTCGACTAACACTCGATTTAACCCTTTGGTTAGCAGATCTGCAATGTTGTCCTTTAGACTTTACACAGTCTAAAGAGACAACTCCATTCGAGAGTAGTTGTCGTATGGAATTATGTCTACGACGGATATGTCTAGACTTTCCATTATACATATTACTCTGTGTCCTACCAATTGCAGATTGACTATCACAATGAATACAAATAGCAGGCACAGGTTTAGACCAACGTGGAATATCTTCAAGAAAATGGCAAAGCCATTCAGCTACTTCCGTTGCTTTATCCAAAGCAATAAACTCTGATTCCATCGTTGATCTAGATATACACGTTTGCTTGGAAGATTTCCAAGATACAGCTGCCCCACCAAGAGTGAACACATATCCACTAGTGGACTTTGAGTCCTTTATATCTGATATCCAATTTGCATCACTATAGCCTTCAAGCACTGCTGGATATCGAGTATAATGCAGCCCATAATCCCGAGTGTAGCGTAAATACCTTAACACCCGCACAATGCCCTTCCAATGAAAAGCATCGGGATTACTTGTGTCTCTACTAAGCCTGCTAACTGAGTAAGCTATATCTGGCCTAGTACAACTCATCTGTCACGACCCAAACCCGCCCTTATAGGTTTGGCACCGTAACTGGCCAGTAATCCGGGGATTACCTACGGCCTCTGAACGGATTAACAAAAATATAAGGGGCTAGCGGAAGCAAATATAAAGTAAACAAGGTCCAATGAGCTGTGATGACGTACATGGGACAGAAAATTTCAAACTTATTTATATACATAAACATGCTAGTCAGGTACACCCATATGTACAAAATATTTACATAAGTACATCCCAAGATTCAACTTAACAAAGCAAGTACAAAGACTAGCATGAGGTGCAAAACTGCCAAAACATCAGGCCTCAGGCGGAACCTCCTCGAGAGGCACAACAGTTGGCTAACAAAAAGGGAACAGGTGGCCCTCAACTCTGGCCCTGGTCATGTGTCGGCTCACCTACATATATATAATAAACTGTGAGCGAAAGCCCAGTGAATAATAAACAGAGTAAGGAGGTTTCAATGAATGAGCCCATACAGATTTCAGAAATCAATTCACATTGTATTAACATCATGCTTGATCAGATCGGAGTCATAGTTCAACATTTTCAAATTCATACTTGATCCAATCACATATAGACAAAAATCTTAAATCATAGTTACATTTACGTAATTCATCCATTAGCATAACTAAACTGGACGCGCTAAGCGTAAGGTTATGAATAACCTCCTTAGCTCCTTTGAAGGAGCCTCCAGATCCGGGTAACTGGACAGCTAAGCCCCCATGGCGGGCCTCCGGTACGGGCTATAGTGCACAAACTGGACGCATAAGCGTAGGTTACAACTAACTTTGTTCCACAAAGGAACCTTGTTCCACAAAGGAACCTTCTGCTACCGGGTCACGGCTGTAAATCTCACTTGGTACTAAGGATGTCACGAATACATGTTAGAACTTGGACAGTCATTCATTGTACATAACATATCTTTTCAGAAAACAAATATCATTTGTCACACAGAAAATACATACTGTTGAACATATCTTTACTAAGTTATTACTCACAGTGGGCGTTGAACCTAGGTGGAGCCAAAAGATCAAACAGACTGCGGCACACGACCTACATAACACATAGCAGATACACACTTGAAATACACATTTCTAATTGTACAAAACTCACACCAATGATTCTAAGTGTGTACTTACCCTTAGCCTTAGTATGGAGCCTTAAGCATGGCCTAGGAATGCCTAGGATGGAATGAGGATGCAAAAGAATGCCTTAGAAACATTTTTAGAAATTTTAGAAAAATAGAGTTCCGCTCGAGCGCATGTTTCCCCGCTCGAGCGGACATGCAAACAAAGGGACCCGCTCGAGCGTCAACTTCCCCGCTCGAGCGTGTCACACAATCCTCCGCTCGAGCGTACATTCATCCGCTCGAGCGGACTAATGAACAGTGCAAAGTACTGGATGCTCGATTTCTCCGCTCGAGCGCGCATAACTTCGCTCGAGTGGACTGTAAAACAGGTCAAAGTGCTGGGAGCTTGATTTCCCCGCTCGAGCGGACCTTATCCCGCTCGAGCGGCTAATCAAAATCTGGAAATTCCAGATTGCACCTCCAAGCTCAAACTCAAGTTCAAATGCATCAAAACCGATCCTCTTGGGCTAATTTCTGGAAAAACACTTGTAAACACATAGAATAACATGATTCAAAGCTCAATTTAAGAAACCAAAGCCCAAGGGTGTTTAATTTAAACCCAATTTGAAATCATTTTCATGAACAATTCCCAAACATGCCATGCATGAACTTTAAACAACTTACAAGCTTCAAAACATGCTCTATTGAGCTCGATACTTTGAAAACATGAGGGTTTCATGAACCTTATGCAAAACATGGACATGCATGTAAGGAAAACATGACTTACAACCTCAAAACTCAACACTAACAACATGCATGCAAGAAAAACATGACTTACAACCTCAAAACTCAACAATAACAACATGCATGCAACAATTAAGCTTCAATACAACATCACAAGCCATAAATTGGCTCTAGACTTCAACTTAGCCCTAAACCATGCAAGAATCAACATGAATGCACAATCAAGGGGATGAATTTCTACCTTAAGTCTTGAATTAGAGGTGTAGGAGCTCAAACATGCAATTACTCTTCCAATTTCCAAGTCTCCAAGCAAATTTTGCAAGAAGAACTCAATCTCTCCCTCTCTAGCTCTCTAGGTCGGCTAAGGCTCTCAAGTGGCTGATGAAATGTTGTTTTGATCAAATGTATAAAGGCTCAAAAGGTGAGTAAGTAATGGCCACTAAGTGGTCTAATGGTAAATAAGTCAAACTTAGCATTAAATCATTATTTAATCTAATTTAATCGTACCAAATCACATTTTACTTAAATACACCATAAAATCACATAAATTAGGACGTTTATGAAACACTAAACGATTTTGAATTCGGTCGCCGATAAGGCCTCTAATTTGCAGTCTAAAGTTTAAAACACGAACATATATTTTGACACTGGACAGATAATAACACATAACTCATGCAATGCACATGCACGTAAATTCCAGATTTCCTCTAAATAATTATTAGGCATAATTAAGTTCCAATTAGCGCTAATCAGGGTCGGAGTGATTACATCATCAGATACATCAAACTACCAATGACCCTAGAATATTCTAGTTGAGAGACACTCTCATCATTATTCTTGGTCAAGTGCAGACTGACGTCTACCGGTGTCCTAGACACACTTGTATCTGATTTACCAAATTTCTCAAGTATCTTCTCAACATAGTGAGACTGAGAAAGTACAATTCCACACTAGATGTTCTGGTAATCTTAATACCTAGAATAACATTTGCAAGGCCCATATCTTTCATGTCAAACTTAGAATTTAACAACTTCTTGGTAGTTTTTGATCATTTCATCGTTACTACCTATAATGAGCATATCATCAACATATAGACACACAGTGTCTTTGACACAAACACACATGTCACATTCATTGATTCTAAACCCACTTGACAACATTACGTTGTCAAACTTCTCATGCCATTGTTTAGGTGCTTGCTTCAAACCATACAAAGATTTGATAAGCTTATAGACTTTCTTACTTTGTCCTGGAGTTGAAAACCCCTCGGGTTGCTCCAATGTAGATTTCTTCATTCAAATCTCCATTTAAGAAAGCTGTCTTTATATCCATCTGATGTATCTCCAGATTGCGCAAAGCTGCTAACGCAATCCCCATGCGAATGGATGTTATCCTAGTAACTGGTGAATACGTATCAAAGTAATCCAGGCCTTTTCTCTGCCTGTATCCTTTGATAACGAGTCTAGTTTTATACTTATCAATTGCCCATCAGCTTTCATCTTTCTTTTAAAGATCCACTTATTCCCCAAGGCCTTACTGCCTGGGGTTAGATCAACCAACTCCCAACTAAGATTCTGCAAGATGGAGTCAATCTCACTCTTAATGGCTTCTTTCCACAAAGGACTTTCAGGTGAAGTCACAGCTTCATGGAAAGTTCGAGGTTCTCCCTCTAACATATAAGTCAAAAAATCCGGACCAAAGGACTTTGCAGTCCTAGCTCTCTTACTCCTTCTTAGCTCATACATCTTCAGCTTGATCACCCAAGTGATCATTTGTTTGATTAGCTATGTGATCATTGTCACCTTCAACCTCTTTCATGGAACTCTGAATCCCTTCTTGGAGACGACACGGAAATATTTCAAAGAAAGATGCATTTCTTGATTCCATGATAGTATTCTTATGTATATCTGGAATAGCAGATTGAACGACAAGAAATCAATATGCACTGCTATATTGTGCACAACCGTTGAATACACAGTCAACGGATTTTTAGGCTTATCCTAACCCTCTTGGGTTTAAGTATTCCCACCTTTTGCATGACACCCCACATTTGTAAGAATTTATAAGAAGGCTTAACGCCTTTCCATAACTCATACGGGATCTTGTCCACTTCGCTTCAACACAAGTTTCACACTTGTGTTTCGTCAGAACGACCTTGTCGGACTCAAAAACCATGCGAAAGTTCGGAACATACAGGACTTCGTTCAAGGGGGGCTTCTCCCTCATTCCAGAAAATTTTCCATGCTCAATGACATTGGCATTCACTGAAGAGGTACTCCCTCCTTTCTTTCTATTATCCTCCTCAATTCGGAGTCGGATAATTAAGTCTTCTTTGTAGAATTTATACAAAGTCTTAAACAAATCCTTGTGTTACAATGATTATGAAACTCTCAAAATCATATCACAGTAAATACATTCCCAGAATGTCATCAACCGAATTAGGCACCCAAATATATTTGGTCCAACCTATCACTCTGAAGCCAATAGTCTTACTATTAGGAAACACAAATCCAGTGTTCAATAGTCTACTATTTGGAACTTCATAACATGGCCAGTAGTCTTATCACTAGGAATCACTAATTTCTCAGCATGTGGTCAATAGACTTTCTACTACTAGGAATCACAATGTCTTAACCTGTGATCAGTAGTCACTTTACTACTAGGAATCACAACGTTCTGACATAGGATCAAATTACTAGGAATCATCATGTCTTGACATATGACCAGTAGCCTCTCCAATACTAGGAACCATGATGTCTTGACATGTGATCAGTAATCTGTTCACTACTAGGAACCACAACCTCATAACTGTGTAGCCAGTGGTCTAACACCTCCTAGGAACCACCAGTTTTCTATCTCTGTGATTAGTGATCTTGTACTCACTAGGAGCCACCAATTTAAGAATATATTTGGAATTTAAAAATTCAAAAATATATTCACCCACCATAACGGGTTGTCTCATCTTTGCTTTCAAGCAAAGTCACATAGCAATCATAGATGCTATAATTGACACAAGGATAACATACTAATTGCCTCTGATTAATTCAAAAATGTTATCATGTAATCTTATGATTTCCTTTAATCATACTTGATCTCTCTAGATCTTCTTTTAAGAATCTCGTAAGGCTTAACGTTGTCAGGTTGAACAACATTTCTGTTGTCACCTCTTGAAGCCATGTCTGAAAAATCACAACAGAATTTCACTTCTGTGATTCTAGAAATTCAACTTAACCCTTAGAAAATCCCTCAGATGGAAATTTAATTCAAACCTAGTCTCACCATTTAACCTAGAATCGAACATGGTCAGGAATGTTCCCAGGAAGACTGGAGGGGTCACATCGGTCCCACTTAAAACCCAGTTAACCTTTTGACAAAACATCTAAGAGCATGTTGACTCCTGGTTCATAGGAAACAATTTTAAAATTAAGATTTCCAAGGGATAAACCAGGTCATAACAAACCGATTTCCAAGCAAATAAAATTTGCTACAAGAATTATACCACTCATAAAAGTTAACCGATACTCCCGGAACTGAACCCATGAAAGTTAATCGGTACTCCCGGAACTGAGCCCATGATTTCTGAATAAAAATCAGAGATATTTTAACTAATGCTAAAATTTGGTTTCCTTTCTCAAAAACCAAACCACTTTGGACATAATCAAATTATAACCAAAGACTTTCTCCAAACATGGTTTTCCAACACTTTGGGAATAAAATGATTAAACCAAAGACTTCCGCAAACTCCAAAAGTTTGAAACTAAACCCATCTTAGTTGTCATTTCTGAACAAATAAGAACTACTCTTTAGCCAAGGCTAAACACTTTGGTTTCTATTCCAGAAAACCAAACCAAGTTCCAAACTTACAAGCAATTTAAAAATTGCTACAACCAAATACATGCATATAAAATGCTTCTAATAATATAAGCAAATAAAACTTGCTACTTCAAATTGGTAAACAAACCAACTAAATCTCTGAAGCCCTCTTGGCTGTTGCTCTCTAGCGAACTCAAACCTTAAGACACTTTAGCTGAAGCCCTCTGGCAAACTGTAGCCCTCCGTCTAATGCATTCTTTTCAAACTTCAAATGTTCTCATGCTCTCTAGTAGAAAATGAAGCCCTCTTGCTAAAATGAAGCCTACTGGCTTTGCTCAACTCATGCCCTCTGGCAAAAAATTTCTTCAAATATAAAGGAAAAATAAACCAATCCAATTGAGGATTATAAGTAGTCCATACAATTCCTTTCTACGCTTAGGTATGCCTACAAAGAGAGTTAGTAGCAAACGGCAACATAATATAAAGCAACTAATCTAAAGCAATTGTACATACAATCAGATTATTTAACCTTCTAGCAAATCATAGAATAGCAAAATAACTAAGGAATTAAGATACTATACAAGTTACAAAACCTTATAACTTCTACATAAATTACAAAACTTTAATTCATCCAATTAAATCACACACTATTCATGGAAATAAATACACAAGTTACAAACCTTAAAATTTATTATCTCAAATACTAAAATTAAATTTATTGCCATGAGTTATAAAAGAATTATTAAATAATTGTTAGAAACCAATAACCAGTTAGCAATTAACATGAAAAAAATTCTAAAGATTAAATCATGCAAATCATGGTAGTGGAATGATGAACCATACGCATAAAATAAGATCAGATTAATACAATTAAGTATACAAATTATGATAGAGCATTCTAATTAAACTAAGCAATTAGAGAATCACATTGCATAATTTACAATCATTGAAATAGGGAGCAATTCCGCAACAGTTCCTAGTAACATTATACGATTGTCTATATAAATTTATTCGATCAATTTCATAAAAAATATATATAAAATCTGTTTTAAACTTGTTGTTCATCTTGTGAAATTAAATAAATAGATTTATGAAAAAATCAAATTATATACCAAGAACATATGCTGAAAATAACAACTAAATTTCAACAGAAATACACAAAATAATAAAAAGGTAAAGAGACGAAACCGAAACCTGCACGGAAGCAGTTTCCTTAAAATAGATTTCGCCGCCTCACGGGTCGAGTGCTTGAGGAATCTCGGCGTCTGTCTCCCAGGATACGACGGTCAAAACCAGCTACGACAGAAGCACTTTCTGTCTAGCATAGCGAACAAAAACAGTGGCAGCACTCTCTTAATATAGGAACTTTCTGGCAAACTGACTAAAGAATGGAAAAAACAATTTCTGTGTTTGAGACTTGACAGGAGGGTCTCAATTTATACATGTATAGGGGAGAGAGGAGAAGCCTCCAGCCTTTATGGCTGGTCATAATGCACCATTAGCCTCTGCAATAAAGGCAGGAGTTACAAACCCCATTAATGCAGGAGTTACAAACCCTATTAATGCAGGAGTTACAAACCCCATTACCTCTTTCATGAAGCTAACTTCATGAGGCAATTTCTCATTCAAATCTCAATGGTTTTTGGCCATTTTATCTGTGGTGTAAAGATCTCATTGCAAAGTATCTAGACCCACTTAGACCCAACTCAATAGATGGTTGGGACCCACTTTAATATTTAATTAAAGTCACAAAAAAATCATTTTTTCCAACAATTTTAAACAAAAGTAAGTTTTAAGAGTAAACTAAAAAAAAGGGAGGGCAAACTTCACTTTACCTCTTATGGTTTGGGCCGGGTGCAGATTACCCCATTGACATTTGGAAATCACCACATAACCTCCATGTGATTTGTGAACTAAAACGCACACTAACTTCTGTTAACAGAACTTGTAAATTTACCTTTATGCCCTCATCTTCTTCATCTTCTCTCTTTTAAACCTACAAATATACATACATATATATATACACACACATAGCAACCTCACCAAAACCATGCACTGGAAGCACACGGGCGTCGGAGCAATCCACCATGGCTGGATTAGCTTGAAACCTCCTCATTGGAGCAACTTATCCAAACCATGATTCACCGGTGAAACAAACAGTGCCAATCAACCATTGGCTGGAAGAGAGACACAACACACTAAGAAAAAAAACCCAGCTCTTGTGACTTCTCCACCGCCAACAAGAAACTCGGGGAACAAGTTCCATACACTAGCACCATAGAACCAGAGCCCTTCAACCTTGCGCTGGAACAGAGACATCGGAGCAGAGAAACCCAACACCAGTGAATAAGATCACCAATCACTCAGCACCATTGGACCACTACCATGGATAACGATACCAACAACTTGGAACAATGGAACCTGAAGTCTTTGTCTTGGAAATCCAGTCCAGAACCAAGCACACCGGTCTCACTAGTGGTGTTTGAGAAACCAGACACACCGCCGACAATGCACCAATGTCCAAACCATAGTAACGGACCAACAACACAGAAATCACCGACGATACATCTCCAACCTGCAGCAATACCAACCGCTGGAAATAGAGTCACTAAAGCTCACACTTGGAGTTTGATCATGGGAGAAGCTGGAAGTAGAGTGAGAAAAATGACTGGGATGAAAGGAGTAGAGAGAGAAATAATTGAATGGCATTGTTTATAAATTTGAAGATGTGCCAGGGGCATTTTCGTCTTAAAAATAGTGTTGCTTTCTTTGTAAGTGCGTGACTCTCACAATGTGTTACCTTGAACGGAAAAAGCTAACTATGCGTTTTAATCCACAAACCACACGGGGGTTATGTGGTGATTTCCGAATGTCAAAGAGTAATCTGCACCCAGCTCAAACCACAAGGGGGTAATGAAATTTGTCTCCAAAAATATTGAAAACGTGAAGGGCTAAAACGAAAACTAAAAATTTTAAAGGTCAAAATAACAAAATGATCAAACATAAAAAGAGAGTAAAGTGTAATTTACTTTAAAAAAATAACACTCAGACGGTGAAATGAAGTTGGAATCATTATCTTCAGATGGAGACAACGAAGACAAATGTTCTATTTTATTTAATTTTTGAATTTTTTTTGAATTTTGAGTGTATTGTAAAAGATAAGTTGTTGAAAAGAGTTTTAAAAATTAAAAATTTGATTGGTTATGAATTTAAAAAAAAAATTGAGATGATTTATATTTTTCTTTTTCAAAGTTAAATAGATGGACGTGAGAGAAAATTTGATCAATTGATGTGTAAAATGTGAAAAATGAGAGATAAGAGGAGAAAGAAAAGAGAAAAAATGATTTATTGATTTATTAATATAAAAATAAAAGAGAAAGAGAGGAGAGAGAGAAAAAAATATTTTAAAATTAATAAAATTAAACATTTTTTTAATTTTTAATCTAAATATAATTTAAAACACTAAACCAAACGGTAACAAATTCTCTCCATCCATAGTTTGGTTCTTAAAATTAAGCCAGTGATTGTAACACTTTGTCAAGGCACGATTTATTCATTTTTTTAAAAGAAATAATTTTTGTCATGTTTCATTCTTCTTGTTTTTATTTATTATTAATCAACGAACTTTGTTGATCGCAGGGGTGTTGGAGTTGACTAAAATAATTAATAAAAATAAAATAAATAAAATAGTTAATAAGATAAAATATCACATTTTAAAATATAATTATTTTTATAAAATGATCAAATATAAAAGAGGGTAAAGTATAATTACACTAGACTGTCTTAATATTTTAATTCTCGGAACAATTATTCTTTTTTTCCTCAATAATTTGCTAGTTATATAAATAAAATAAAATAAAATAAAATGATGTTATTATCTCTTTTATACTAAAATATATATATTTTATTTTTATTTATCTTTTAATCTTGGCACCATTTCCATTAGTTGATCTGTTTAGTCATATTAGGAAGTCGATGTATTTATGTCAAATTTATAGGTCTTATTATATATATTTTCAAATCTCAAAAAAAAATTAATATAATTTATATTTTTTTATTGGATAAATTACAAATACATTCTCTAAGACCATCTCCAACGCTTAATCAAATACAGTATCATATTTGAATTTTGGTGAAAAAATCACTTTTTGGTGCTCCAACGGTTGCACTAAATCGATATCAAATCGAGAATTCAGCAAAAATTTCACCAAAAATGAGAACAAGCTCTGCATTTCACCAAAACACTGTGCATGACCGTTGGGGGAGACCAACCGGTCGACCAGCCGGTTGACCAACCGGTCGACCACCAAAAGGTTCAAACAATTCCAAAAAAAGGTTCAAACAATTAAAAAAAAAAAAAAAAAATTTTTTTGCCTTACCGGTCGACAGCCGGTCGACCACTAAAAAGGTTCAAAAAGTTCCAAAAAAAAAAAAAAAATGGCTTAACCGATCAAACCGGCCGGTCAACCAACCGGTTGTCCCGGCGTAGGTTTGATGAAAATTTGATGAAAATCAACCGTTGGAGCACTCGGTATCAGATTTGGTGAAATGGGTCATTTTTACTCAGATTTGATGAAAAAAGAAATGCACGTTAGAGATGCTCTAAGGGTTGCTTAAAATATCAATTGTTCTATGTAGTTCTAAAAATTACAAATACTCATTTATCAAAATTTTTTATTTAAAAAAATTGACAAAAAAAAAATTAAATAGTTTTATTTCGCATATAAGTTGAGAGATAAGATGAAAGCCTTCTCTCGAATTCAAAGATGCGACACAAATAATGACTCTCTTCGTTGGATGTCAGCAGGTTAGGTAGTGACTGAATGTCTATAGCTCTTTTTCCCTTTTTTTTTTTTTTTTTTTTTAGGTCTCCCCAGGGTATCCCTCGCCGACCGCAGAGACTAATCCCTTCGCTGGTTTGTAGGCACCTCGAAGGGTGGGACAGCTGGCCCAGGGATTTAAGGCTGCTCCATGCCCAAGGTGGGAATCGAACCCCCGACACTTGGTTAAGGGAGGAGGAGTCCCTTCCACTCCACCACACCCCCTGGGTTGCTCTTTTCCCCTTTCGAGGAAGAATTCTAACTACTTTCTTATATAATATATATAATATATATATATCTATATCTATATCTGTATCTATCTATATTATATATTAAATAAAAGAAGCTTTTTAACCTCAAGTTTTGTGGAAGTTCCAATTTCTTAATCTAAATTTCTTGATTTTTTAATTTTTTTAATAAAAAATCTTAACATTTATTAACTTCTCCCAACTCCAAAGTCTTACATCATAATAACACTTTAATGCATTAAAAACAAGTATAAAAAAAATTCTTTGAAATCTAACACATATAAATTCCTTGAAAAGTCCCAACACATATGATTATTATCATATAATAACACTTTAATGCATTAAGAACAAACATAAAAAAAAAATTTGAAAAGTCAACACATATGATTATTATCAAAATATTAAACTTTAATATAATATAATAAAAAAAAGACATTTAATTCCTTGAAAAGTCCAACACTATGCTTATTATCTAAATATTAAACTTTAATATAATATAAAAAAGGAAAAAAAGAAGACACTTAAAAAAAAGAAAAAGAAAACATTTAAAAAACACAATTCACTTATATAGATATTTGTAAACACAATTCGTGCATAGCACGGGTGATATGCTAATACATTATATAAGGAAAATAGAGTTTCTAACCCATAAGTTTTGTGGGAGTTCTAATATCTCAATACTAATTTTCTAAATTTTTGATTTTAAAAAAAAAAAAGCCTCAATATTTATTAACTTTTTTCAATCCACATGCCTTTTGAAAGATATGATCAAAATTCTTTCATTAGCATTTATTAATTTTTGCCAATCCACATGCCTTTTGAGAGATTTGGTCAAAATTCTCTCATTATTATCAAAATATATATACAAATAATTATAAATATAACTATGCACGGGTGAAACACTAGAATTATATTAGTAAAATAGAGTTTTTAATGAAAAGGCTATGGTGAAGTTCAAAACCCTCATACTATTTTTCTAGAATTCTTATTTTTTAAATAATTAAAAAAATTCTATTGGTTAACTTTTATTGAATCATTTAAAAAAATAGTAATTAATCCATTTAAAAGGAAAGTTAATTAATCTATTTAAAAATTTAAATAGCTTTTATGTCTTGATTTACATATTTCAAAAAGAAAGTTAATTAATTCATTTAAAAATTTAAATTTGAAAGGAAAGTTAATTAATCTATTTAAAATTTTAAATAGCTTTTATGCCTTAATTTACATATTTTAAAAGGAAAGTTAATTAATTCATTTAAAAATTTAAATTTAAAAAGAAAGTTAGCTAATCTATTTAAAAATTTAAATAACTTTTAGGCCTTGATTTGCACATTTCAAAAAGAAGGTTAATTAATTTATTTAAAAATTTAAATTTAGAAATTGAAAAGGAAAGTTAACTAAGATATAAATTTAAATTTGAATTTTTATACTACTAAAATATAGGAATTAATCTACATCTTTCATAGATTTTTTTTTCCCCTCGATGTTTAATAATTTTATATGCATCAATATTTTAATCTATATATCTATATTAATAGCAAACAGGCATTCCATTAAAAAAAAAAAAAAAAAAAGATCATGAAACCTCCAAAGATTAGTGATAGATAAAATCAAACCAAATGTGTAGGTCTTAGAGTTTTAAAGTAAAAAATTATGTTAGAGAATTTGTTCAGATGTAATTCTTTTAATATTTATAAAAAAAAAATTTATTGATTGACAAAAAGCACCTAAACATTAAGATTATTGTTTTTTTATCATATTGAGTTATTAAAATCCGTTTGGGAAGGGATTGGCTTTTTGGCTTTTTTTGCTTTTTTTGGCTATATGAGCCTGGGCTCAAAGCTTGGTTTGGAAGGGCTTTTGGCTTTTTGGCTTTTGTGACTTTTTGTGAGAGAAGAGTGTAATGATTATGGGGTTGGATGTGATGTTTTTGTCTGTTGTGGCTCATGAGCCTATTCTGTCTTTTGTGGCTCATTGAGCCAAAAAAGCCCAATGAGCCCTTGCCAAACCAATAGGCTTAAACCAAGAAATGTTGGAAAAAAATCGACTCGAACTAAATTTTTTAGACTCATTTTTAATATTTAATCTTATATTAGAACTCTCAAACTAACTCATACCGGTTACAAACCGATAAAGATAATTTTAAATAATCAAGACAATTTTTAATGACTAAGTGAATGTCACATTGGCATAAATATTTAGTTAGTTAGCTTTCAGGTCACTTCTAATTTTTAGTCCAACACCACAAGGCAATTCTAATCCATTTTCATATAAGAGTTATGACAACAATTTTAAGTGAACAAATTTTTAGGTTTTACAAAATAAGAAAAAGTTAGTATATTAAAAAATATAATTTATTACTGTCATATGGTAAATTAAAATTATGAAACTTATAAAATGAAATCTATTTATATTTGATTGTAAATAATTTTTTTTAATTTATTATGTAAATTTTACCAATTAAATTATGACATACAGGTTTTTATTAAGAACTTAGAAAATACAATTAATGACATTAGAATAAAAATCTTCTATTAGTGTAACTCTAATAAAAATTAATAAAATTTAATTGATGATAAATCACTTTTACAACATATTTTAAATAAATTTTATATTATTATTTTAATTTAAAAACTAATTTTTGATTATTTATTTATACTTGTGCATAGCACGAGTAATATGCTAGTAATAAAATTATTTGAATTGTTAATTGAAATATATTTTTAATAATATTAAAAATTATTAATTGTGTTGATGATTTATTAATAAAATAGACATTTGTTATGTAATTAGAAATATGAAGAGATAAGAAATAATTTCCAAAATTACAGTAAATAATTTGTATTTTAAGTAAATCTTAAAATATTTTTATAATTTATCTTTTTTATTTTTTTATGTCCGTAAAAATAATTTATCATTTTCAAAAATTTTCTCAAAAGTTGTGGGCCAAAAGTGCCCTATCCAACGCTTGAAACATATGTTTGACTTTGCATTAAATTGTATCTTAATTTTATCGAAATTATTACCAAAATATTGTAGCAATTGCGGGGATGTTTCCTAAGCACCGAGTTGTTTTCATTTCCTACATAAACTCCGCCTTCTTTGAGTCTCCATTGCCATTCTACTCCTCTTTGTTTTCCTTTTTCCTGAATTGAGAGTGAATTTGGTAATCTCTCTCTCTCTCTCTCTCTCCCCCCTAAATTGTGTTGAATTGGGTTTGTTCTTGGTCTGAATTTTCAGGTTTCTTCTTTGTTTTATAACAAATCAATCACTAATTTGTTCTTAATTCACAAAACCCACTTGGTTGGGAGCACTATTATTTCATCTTTTTGTCTTTTCACTCTCATTGTACTTCCATAGTTGCTGCCCTTTTTGCCACCCTTATTCCTTGTACTGTAACTCTAGCCCTCTACACACATACATATCTATATATATGTCATGTGATCTTGTTTTTATGGTGATTTGGATATTAAGGGTTTGTGGGGTTTTCTTTTTCTTTTTTTTTTTAATTTATAGATTAATGTGTTCTTACAAAATACCAGTAAAATTGAGTTGTGGGTTGAAAAATCTTTGTTGTTCTTGGAGATTCAAATTTCCTTGTGCCATGTTATTGTTATTGATGATAATTTGTCGTTGACTCTTTCTTGATCTCTGTTCTCTTCTTTTTCAGCCATTTGTTGAGTACTGGTAGTAAGTCTCGACGAAAAATTTTGAAACTTCTAAAATATTTTAGATTAGAGGTTTTGGAACTGAGTACCATATTTGTTCTACATTGTATTGTTTTTATTTATTTTTTGATTTTAATGTCTTATGTATGAAGGGTAATTCTTTGCTGTTTAGGGTACTAGAGGTTTTGTATAAATTAGATCTGAGGCTTTTGAATTGTCTTTGTCACATATAATTATCATATTTACAAAGTGGGGTTTGGCTGATGTTTGGGAATTACATGAAATTTTTTAGCTTTCTCAGCTGTTATAGGCCTCATCGTTTGAGACTTGATTAGGGTTTATCTGTTCATGTGTATGTAGAAACTATTGGAGAATAAAATTTTGTTCTCCATGGGTTTCTTTTGGATTTCAAATATTTTTCAATAAAATGTATATTTGGATTTAGGGTTTGGATCATGTTATTATGACTTCATCACTTTGGATTTCAAATATTTTTCAATAAATGTATAGCTGATGGGCATTTAAAATATTTTCCAAATAGATTGTTTGTCAGCATCATGAGTTTTTATGACTTGAATTTCTGGACATGTTCTAACAATATCTTGTTTTAATGCTTTCTCCAGAGAACATGGGCAATCTATTCTGTTGTGTACAAGTCGATCAATCCACAGTTGCTATCAAGGAGAGGTTTGGTAGGTTTCAGGAAGTACTAGAGCCAGGATGCCATTGCCTGCCCTGGATCCTTGGAAATCAGCTGGCCGGTCATCTCTCCCTCCGGCTGCAGCAGTTGGATGTTCGTTGTGAGACGAAAACAAAGGTCTGTCTCGTTCCCCAACTGTGAACATCATTCTACCTCTTTTCTAAAATGAAGGTTTATTTAATTTGTAACATTATTTGTTTTTGTGGCCTGAAAAATGTTAAAATCTTAGTCGCAGGAAACTCCCACTTTGGTGATGTTTCTTACTTCGAAATGCGATTCTGCTCTCCAAATAAAATAAAAACTTGTAAGAAACTTGCTCTTATCGAGAAAGAAACTCGCTCCCAACTGAGATAGAACCTCTCAAACATATAAATCTCAAAGAAACAAAAGAAAAAACAACTTTAATTTATTCTAGTATTTTCTATTTATATAATATTTATTTATACAAAACCAAGATAATTTGTAATTGACAATAATCTCTAATATTTATTCATATTTTAACACATGTTACAAGTAAGCAAGAAAAAATAATTGTTAGAATTTCTTGATATATTTAGTAGATAAAATATATATGCACGCTCCCATAGGCGCTCACAATCTTATAAATTCTATATATATGCCCCCATTCCCTTGCCTCCGCTTCGTGCAACTAAGGTTAAAACTAACAACTATTAAAGTTGGTACATATCATTCTTCTATAGCATGTTTGTAACCATAATCCTGTCATTTTTTTTTTCTTTTTTTTGGTTCTTTTCCTTGCCTATTTGAAGCATTGAATACCTTCTGATCAAATATTTATGAATGGATGGTTTTGTTAGCATATGATGTTTTCCAGTGGTCAATTGAGATATTGAATGTGCCAATGCACTTGTGCAACTAAAATGATCGGTCTTTATGGTCCTTTCTTTTACAGGACAATGTATTTGTCAATGTTGTAGCATCTGTGCAGTACCGTGCCATTGCAGAGAAGGCAAATGACGCTTTCTACAAACTCACCAACACAAGAACCCAAATCCAGGCCTACGTTTTTGATGGTACAAATCTAAATGCTTGTAACTGTTGAGATAAGCATTATTTAGTTTAGAAAATGGATGAATCTTGATTTTCATGGTCCAAACACTTGTAAATATTATAAACTGTACTCACTTTACCTTCTCCAACTATTTAGTGATTAGAGCGAGTGTTCCAAAGCTCAATTTGGATGATGCTTTTGAGCAAAAGAATGACATTGCCAAAGCAGTTGAAGATGAACTTGAGAAGGTAATGTATTTGAATTGAATAGATAGGTGGTAAACTTATTTCGTGAAGTCTATGTCCCAACTTGGTTATAATGCTGTTGACTTTATCATCGTTGACAGGCAATGTCTGCTTACGGGTATGAGATTGTACAGACACTGATTGTTGATATAGAACCAGATGAGCATGTAAAACGGGCGATGAATGAAATCAATGCCGGTAATGTATTATACAGTATCCCTCTTCTAGCTGCCAAATATTGAAACCTAAAAAGCTCTCGGACATTCCAAAATGGGTGTTGTGTATGTATCCGACACACCGTGGATATGTGCTCCTTCGTGGCATGTCATTTTTTAAATTATGGAATATGTTATGGTTCTAGACATTAAATCCATATCTCATACTGATAGATTGAGATTATTTTGTTGAAATCTCTAGTATGCTAAGGCTTCGTTTGGTAATGTTTTCTGTTTTGGTTTTCATTTTTTGTGAAAACTGGATGCAAAAACTTGTTTGGTATACTGTATTTGTTTTTAAAAAGAATGAAATTGATTATGAAATTTTCAAAATTTTTGAAAATGGTAAAAATGTGTTTTCACTTGTTTTCAAAACAAATTTCGCTCTCTCCTCCCTCCCCACCCCCCTTTGGCCATCACCCAATGACACCACTAGCCACCTACAACACTAATCACCACTGGCGACCCTCGTGCAAGCTCCGCCCACTTTCTGGTGGGCTCTAGCAATCAGACAATCACTGCATGTGTCCTTTGGTGACCCTCTGCCCGCCAACTCCAGTGGCCACCTCCAGCCATCCGCATTGCCGACCACATCGGTCCACCCTCCATTGTTGGCCGCCACCTTAGGCAACTCACCAAACATTTTTTTTTCATATATATATATGTGTTTGTTTTCAAATTTTTTTGTACACCAAACAAAAAAACAAAAGAAGCTCGTTTCCTGTTTTTTGTAGACAGAAATTAGGAAACCAACACTGTTATCAAACGACCCCTTATTGAGTCAATTATACGAGTCCAAAACAATGGTATTTCTGAACAACTGGAGTTTAATTGACCATTTTCAATGTCCCATGACTTCTATTTCTCCAGCTGCAAGGCTGAGGGTGGCAGCTAATGAGAAGGCAGAGGCTGAGAAAATTCTACAGATTAAGCGAGCTGAAGGTGAGGCAGAGTCAAAGTACCTGTCAGGGTTGGGTATTGCTCGCCAACGTCAAGCAATTGTGGACGGTTTGAGAGATAGTGTGCTAGGCTTCTCCGTCAACGTGCCAGGAACTACTGCCAAGGATGTTATGGACATGGTCCTCGTCACCCAGTACTTTGACACCATGAAAGATATTGGCGCTGCCTCGAAATCCTCTGCCGTATTCATACCCCATGGGCCTGGTGCTGTGCATGACGTGGCTTCTCAGATCCGGAATGGACTTCTTCAAGGTTCTCACAGTTGATTTTCTTCTAAGACTCAAGAACAGTTGATAAAGTTTGGATAAAAAAACAGGTTTATTTTTCAAGAATTGGGATTGTTTCGGTTTGATTTCATTTCATGGTAATTGTCATATGTCCATATATATTACTGTGTAAATAAGGGGTTAAAGTTTGTCACAGGGTATAGTGCTAAATAGCAAACGTGGTTTGGTATTTGATTTTCTGTTCTTTTGCCATTGATGTGCGTGAACATGGTTTGGTATTTGATTTTCTGTTACTTGGCCATTGATGTTGTGCTTTTCTTATCTTCATATTGTTTCAATGTTTGATCTTTATCAAAGAGAACAGGTTTAAAGTTCAATTTTAAAAGAGTTGTGAACAAATTTAGCAAAAATGTGAATTCAAATATCTTGGCTCCAACTTGGTTATAATCTCTGTTGTCTGAAAATCCTAGCTCCTCTGCTGCTACCTCCTCCCAGTAGTAGCCGCCTTCTTGAGATTTTTTCTAGTTCAATTGAATCATTTCTATATATTATATTTCTGCTTGTATATATATTCACAGTAATTGGTTGATGTAAACTTGTTGATTTGGTTTGAATCTGTAGTTGGAAATTGATTTCCATTTAAAAAAAAAAGATGAAAATCAGGGGGACAGAGAGAGTGAAGGTAGTTTTTTTAGTATTTCTCTGTAGTTTCCTTGCTAGCTAATTTGGTTTTCTAAAGCTTGTGTCAGAGTATCTCCATCAAAATAGTCAAATTTTTAATTAAATTTTAACTAAAAGTCTATTTTTTTAATTTTAACTAACCATTTTTTTAAAATATGTTATTTAACAAACTATCTATTTGTTTATTCTATTCTATTCCATTTTTATTTTAATTTTTTCTAATTCCAAATTTAATATTTAAGAGAGAATTAAAATAATGAATGATCACATTTATTTATGCTGTGTTTGGTTGGGGGATTTGATGAGGGATTTGGAAAGGGAAATGGAAAAGGTAGGTGAAATGTGAATAAAACATACATATATTTCACCTAGTTTCACACACCTTTTCTATTTCTCTTTTCAAATCTCTTCCAAATCTCCCAACCAAACACAGCGTTAGGGTAATAACATATAAATAAAATATTGGATAAATTATATTCACATCTTTTATAATTTAAAAATATATAATAAAATTTATAAGTTTTCATAATTTTATTAGACTTCTTTAAAATTAAGATGATCTAGACGAGTTTATTCACTGCAACAAGTGGATTTGGGCCATCCATTTATATGTGGACGAATGGTTTAACTCTGTTTTTGGTATGAATAATTT
The DNA here is from genome assembly GCA_030407325.1 of Camellia japonica. Taxonomy (NCBI): domain Eukaryota; kingdom Viridiplantae; phylum Streptophyta; class Magnoliopsida; order Ericales; family Theaceae; genus Camellia; species Camellia japonica. Next base: position 36,531,352 of record JAPPVO010000010.1, on the reverse strand, counting down.
TTCACAGCTCATGTAAGTAAAAAAAAAATGAAAAATTCATTAGACATTAATAGACACATGATTAGATTACTTTTATCTTACAAAAATAAAAAAAAGTCAGTTACAAAATCACACTTTTTTATTCCAATTAAAAAAATTAATTAAGATATAATTATGTGATTGTTGATATTCGATCAATTTAATTTTTTTTATATGAACAATCTTTTGGTCTACCCTACAAAATGATCAACTTAAATAATCTTGATAGACTTTGATTGAGTCTCCCATAACTTGTTAGTAGGGGTGTAAATTGGGCCCGACCTGGCCTGGCCCATGTTGGGCCGCCTAGTCTCCCGCCAAAATTAGGGGACGAGCTGGGCCAAGCCACGGGTCAAAAAATTAGGCCTAGGCCTAAGGGATATTCAGGCCTTAGGCGGGCTGGCGAGGTCAGGCCTAAACATTTTTTAAAATTTTTTTTCTATTTTTTTTATTTATTATTTTTCATTAAAAATGACACTAGGTCTTAGGCGGGCCAGGCTCACGAGCTGGGTTAGGTTTCAAAATGACGGCCTAGGCCCAAGGCCAAGGTCCCAAACTGGGCTCGAGCCTAAACCTAACTAGGTCGGGCCCACCTGGGCAGCGGACGAGTTTCGAGCCGCGAGTCATTTTTATGCCTCTACTTATTAGCTGTGCATTGAGGCACAATAGGCACCCAAATTTCAAAAAACGAATGGAGTTAAATTATCTTACGAAGCCAGAATTTTTTTCTTTTACACTTATATAATAAAAATAAAAAATAAAAATAAAAAAAAAAGAAAACTGTAAATAGATGAGATAATTACAAAATAATTGCACTATAAATGAGAATATTTTCTGACATAACTGTGATACAAAAAAAGTTGAACCAAGCACATAAATGAATTTGCACCATACGTGTAGGATAGTTGCATAATCATAAAAATGAATTGCCACAGCTTCACTAAAATGCAATTTTTCCAAAACAACAAAGCCAGAAATGTATGGAAGGAGTAGTGATTAAAAAAAAAGAAAAAATTAGACTAGCAAATGAAAGAAGAGGTAGTAGACTGTTTTTATTTATTTTATTTTATTTTATTTTTTTTAGAAATAACATATCAGTGTAAAAGTTAAAATTTTCTTTCAAATTAATGGTAAAGTTTCTATCTATAAAAAAATAAAAATTAACGGTAAATTTTAATTATTAAACTCATACACTTTTTCATTTATATGTAATTATTTTTTAAAAATACACCTGAATAATAATTTTTCCATTATTTTTTTTTCATTTGTTTTATCAAACTAGTTTTTAGATTTTAAAAAATAAAAAGTAATTTTTAAAAACTCAACCAATTCACATGCACCCACAGCTCTAAGCCTATTTAAAATTTAAAAAAAAAAAAAAAAAAACCCCCTCAACCAACATGCACACACAGCTTTAAGCCTATTTAAATTTTAAAGGGTTAATTACAAATAATAATAATATATTTTAAGGTTTCGCGTTTTTTCACTTTAAATTTTTGTATTTTAAGTTTGATAAATTAAACTCTTGAGCTCCATTCGTGTTTTAATTTGTCACATCCGTCCATCTCTGTTTTAAGGTAACAAAGGAGGTTTAAAGTGAAAAATACATAAAATCTTGAGATTTATTTTGTAATTAACCCTTTTTTGTTTTTAGTGATTTTAATTTTAAAAAATAATTAATTACATTAAAAAATAAATCCTAAGGTTTCATGCATTTTTTTAACTTTAAACCTTAGTGCTTTCACTTTAAATCCCCTCCATTACCTTACTTAATAGATGAAAATGGACGGAGGGGAGATTAAAATACGGATAGAAATTTAGGATTTAATTTGTCAAAATTAAAAAGTTATTATTATTTTTTTTTGTAATTAACCCAAATAAAAAATTTAAAAACGACATGGAGAAATTTAGGATTTAATTTGTCAAAATTAAAAAGTTATTATTATTTTTTTTTTGTAATTAACCCAAATAAATAATTAACCCAAATAAAAAATTAAAAAACAACATGGAGATGCGGGGTATCGATCCCCGTACCTCTCGCATGCTAAGCGAGCGCTCTACCATCTGAGCTACATCCCCGTACTCCATCTGTGTATCACAATGTAAAGTTAATTATGAATTATTTATCATCATCTACATGTTTGAATTCAAACCGTTCTTCACATTTCGAGCTCTTCAATATCCCAAAGGTCTCTTCCTCTTCTGTGTGTCTGTGTGTGTTTATTATAGACATGTAAACGCGCACAAATTCACAAATTTGTATTTTTCTGTATCTGATTCACATTTTAATCTGTAACAAACTGTGTATATTAATTACTTGTTTTTGATCTTGATAGTAACAATGATGATAATGATTTTTGGGTTCTTGTTATTATGATTCATTGAATTTTCGTGTAATACCGGTGGAAATGGAAGAGACATTTCCAATCTGATAACATTATTTATCATGATTGATGAGAGCCTAAGAAGCACGAGTACGAATATTGGTACTAATATGATATGGGTACGTCGATATGGTAAAATAAAAAAATAAAAAGTAGGGTATGAGTACGGCTTGGTAAGCTTGTAAAAAAATATTTATTTTTAATTTAGAGTAATGTAAAAATTAATTAAATGGTTTAATTTATTAAGATTTGACCTACAATTAACATTTAATGTTAAAAGTAAATGTATAAATCAAAATTAAATATCAATATATTAAATAACTTATAAACCATAGTTTTAATTTTAAAAATATGCTAAGTATAAAACTAAAAATAAAAAAGAAACCTAGTAAAAGGAGTTTTATCTCTGTAGTAGAAGAAAATATTGTTTCAACTTATATGAGAAGGTTCAAGAATGTCATTGGAAAATTCGGAGATTTTCAAAGATCCTTGAAGAAAAAATTCAAATTCTCTAAAAGATGATAAGAGGCTTAGATTCTTCAATAGTCTCTACTAAGAACACAAGAGCAAAGAGATGATGGAGATAAGAGATTGGGTGAAAAAGAAAGCAAAGTAATTAGAGAGATAATAATGGCAAGGCTCTCCCATGGATCTCCCACTTTCACTCTCAAGGTTGATAATGGAGAAGGGAAATTGGTTTTTTCCCAAGAGTTATCTCTCCAAAATCTATCCTTTGTAAAGCTATGGGTGGGTGCTATTTATAGGCACCTCATGATGTAGGATGGAGCCCATGTGCAAGGCACATGGGGAACATTTTCTCTAACCATTTTGTTTGAGGAGGTGACCTCTCCGAGGATGAGAAAAACCCCGAAGAGGAGATCAACTTCTCGGCGAACCGTTCTTCTTAGCCATAACTAACCAATGATCCCCAATCATTCCAAAGGCTCAGGGGTAGTCCCAGAGGACATCCTGCCGCTTAAGGGTCAGAGGTAGTTCAAGAGAACGCCTTGCCGCAAATATTGTCGAGTCTTAGGGACCTCCTAGATCGTGCCACCTCGACCCGGGTATAGGTTAGTTTAACCGAAGAGTGAATTTATCTCCACTCACCGTCCTCAGGATCAGGTCCTTTGTTCGGACTCCATTACGCCCATGGTTCTAGTGCATAGATCCCGGAAAGCTCCGAGCCCGCAAGTGTTCTAGGACTCATTAACGGAGCGACTTCTAGATTGCGTTTGAATCCATGTGAAGCCAAGTGTTTCGGATCTCTAGATTCGTGGATCCAAATCCTTTCGAGTCCGAGTTCCTCGGATCTCTAGGCTTGCTCAATACCCTTTCGAGTCCGGGCCCAAGTAAGTTTCTAAGTTCGTGGATCCGAACCCTTTCGAGGCTTAAGTTTGTGGATCCGAACCCTTTCGAGGCTTAGAGCAATTCGGCCTGTTTGATGGCGATAAATCCGAGCCCACCAATCTTGGACTATTGGGCCTAAATAATTTAGTGAGCTCAAATTAGCTCCTCTTACACAACTGAGGTACGGTACGGCTTGGGTATGTAGTAGATACGTCTGGGTACGCCAAAAATTAAGGAAAAAAAATGTGGGTACGTGTTTCGTGTATCCGGGACGTATGCAAAAGTATCATATGAGGTGTCACATGTCGGAAAGTATCCGGTACGGATACGGCATGTTTTTCGAAGTACCTATGCTTCATAGATGAGAGCTCACCTGTTGCAATCTTTGTCATCCCTTTCCGCTGAATTGACCACATCATGATAATGCTTAGCATTCGCTTACTGGCTGTTGAATTTATATGGGTTGTTTTCATATGATACTGTTCTCAATTCCTCATTATTTTTTTCTTTATTTTTTTTTAAAGTGGGGAAGTGATTGTTTATCAATGTTATTTTCACATTGAAGGTCTTAGGTATCGGTAGCTTTCATTTCATGGTTATGCAAAGGGCTGGTGCTTGTGTTGGATACGGACATTTTTCTACCACTCCTAGAGCCACATAGTTGAAATAATCCAAATGTCTTGATATAGCTTTTTGTCGTTTCACGCGGACAACTCTTGGTCCAATGAGCATTGAACTAGGAATGGACCTCTCTAGGATACGGCTTTTCTTTTTTATATTCTGATTTTAAAATTATAAATTTATGATATTATTGTGAAATAATAAAAGTTATGATTTTGTATATGTAAATTATGTAGTAGGACATGAACTTGCTAGATTTGAGGTTTGGAAGTTTAAGTGAACTGCTTTTGACAAGTGGATGAGAACATGAATACTTATAGTCCTAGTATTACAAGATCTGCTGTAGTTATTACTTATAAACAATCGATATTCTTACAATTTACAAATGTCAATAGGAATGAGGAAGATAACATCCTAGATTCATGATAGCAGAAGAACCATTAATTAGAAGCATTGGACTATCTCTAATCTAATCAGTATCAGCTGGTGCTCTCTCTCTCTCTCACAATTTTGTAGATATGGATGATCAATATACAATAAAATACATAAGGGGCAATCAGACCTCTGTGGACTGATTCAGTGGTTGAATTTCCTTCTGATTGTCGGGCTTTGTTGATCTGTACTTGTAGCGCCTAGCCCAAAGGAGGTAATTTAAAAAATTCAGTCCACTTAATATGCACATTAACCAGTAAAACCTTTCGAGGTGATAATGATTCAAGTTGCTACCAAAGAGCCATGGTTTGTGCCGTAAGGTAACAGTGACATTCTTGACTAAGGTTACGAGTACTGAGCTGAGGTAGTACCCCATTGCTAATGAGGCCCATGACAGAGCTGTGGCCAAAGATCTCATGCTAAAGGGGGCTTCTGTGAAGAAGAATTCCATCATGCCAGCCAAAATAAAGAGATCAGCCGACCCTAAAAACAAGTATTGCAAAGCGATCCAAAGGAATGTGATGGGAAGAGGTTCAGGGGAGTTCACAAGACCAGATTGGGCTGCGACCCTTTTTCGCTTTATTTCAACCAGAGCTGCAACGGCCATGGCCACGATAGAAAGAAGTAGCCCAGTCCCAATTCTTTGTAAATGAGTGATACCCATTTCGGTTTTGGTTACTGCCCTGGAAAATGGGATGATGATATGGTTGTAGACTGGTGCGAGGACAATCATGAAGAGGACAGGAAATACAGGTAGAGAAGCTGGTGGAACTCTTAAGGAGCCAATCTTGGTGTTCATGGTGGCTGATTGTTGGACGGAGAATGTGGACAGCTGAGCGAGGCAACAGTTGAGCATAATGGTAGACATGAAGATGGGTATGATCTCAAGTACAATTTTCACTTCTTCGACTTGTTTTGCAGTGCATGCTAGCATTGGGTGGATGGGCTTGCTTACCACTGCTCTATCAAGGAACTTCAATTCTTGTGTTACAGTTTGAGTTTGTGCATTTTCTTTGTCATGACCTTCTTCTTCGCTGGTACCAGTTGTATAGGATGGGCTTGTGCTCATGCTCTCAACAGCGTTGCTCGAATTCCTAGACGTGCAACTGTTGTAAATTGCTGCAGCCAAAACCTGTTGTGCAAAAAAAAAAAAAAAATCAATGAAAGACGTTTTTTCAGTTGCACAAGAACTATTTGCGTGATCCTACCTTGAATATGGTTGTAATAGGGCTTCCATGAGGAATTTTGGTCCTGTAAATAGGGGAGCCAAGGAGGAAGATTGGGATAGAGATTAATATTGTCGCAGAGGAGATCCCAAAACCCCATTGCCAGCCTTTGTTGTCTTCTATCCACACTACAAATGTCACGGCAATTAAAGCCCCACAGGAGAGGCAGAAAACATAGTAATTGAAGAACGTTGATCTTTGTTTCCTTCCTTTTGGGGTAGTCTCATCAAACTGCTCAGCTCCGTGTGGAGGAAGAGAACCTTTTATCCCACCAACACCCAATGCCACCAGATACAGGCCTGTAAACAGTAGTGCTGATTTCCCCCCATCAACTTGCTTGCACGGAGTGTTCTTATTGGCTGATGTGCAGATTGGTGGTTTCAGAGAGGATGTGTGAGCTTGCAGCGTGAGTATTAGCAGGCCCTGTTTCAGTAGTTAAAATGAGTTTTTTAAAATGAGATTATTTATGGCTGTGATAATCTGTGTATTAAAAGGATGATCAAATTTTTTAGTATCTAATTTCATGACTTAAAAAGAGAGAAGGGTCCAGCAGATACCTGTAAGGGTATTTTTGTTGCTTTAACCAAGGGATATATAACCAGTGGCCCACGATTGGTACGTACATTTAATGCACAGGTTGGCTCAGTATCTTAAATTCTAGATCTGGTTCATGATTACTCTCTTTGGTTGCATTAACTGTTAGATTCATTAAGATGTGCCTCTGTTTAAATGTTTCAAATTATTGCCTTCATGTGACTATATGGGATGTCACTGTAGTGGACTACCTATGTGGCTGTTTGGGAAGTGGGTTTTTATGTAGATTTTTTTAGTTGTAGGATATTATTGGAGAAAATTTTTTTTGTGTTTGGAAAGATAGTTAGATTTTTTTGTGGTTAGATGTGATATTTGTGAGAGAAAAAGTGAAATGATTATGGGGTTAGATGTGATATTTTGTTTGTATTTGTTTTGTTTGGTTTTGTAAAACGTTTGTCTTGTAGTGGAAAATATCAAAAAAATAATCCCAAACCCAAGCTCCCAAACACCACCTATATTTCGTTCGGTCCAACATCCCTGTGGGCCAGATCAGTGATGGATTGTGACTCGACAGAAGTTGTAGAGAGCAAATGAACAAATATTATTTATCTTTCTTTCTCAATTATCGTTAATGGTGGATTGGCTTTGTTGCCACCAGTGACAAAAGTGATTGCTTTCACAAACCATTGATTTTATGTTCATAGTAGCTAGAACATTATAAGGTGGGGAATATCTGAATATGCATGCTGTTAGTACTCTTGGTAGTAAATATGGCATATGCCTATACTACTTGAAAGATCCTAGAGGTTTGTCACAGTCAAGTATGGTCTATGACCTACTTGACAGGTATCCCAAAAATAGGGACATGACAGGGCCTAGTTGCTTCTTGCTCACCCAACTTGTAGCACTAGTCACTGAAGGATACCTTGCAATCTAAGGTTGGTTGCCTTCTTGTGCAACTTGCAAGTTGCCTATGTCCAACTTGCATTTTGAAAGAATGGACCTTCGATTTCCAGGCTATCAGTTTAGGTTTTGAATAGATTGATGTACATTGTTGAGCCAATTTCCTAATAATTTAAGCTTTTCAGACAATTGGTGACTTAGAGCTCAAGTTGAGAGAGGTCATGGGTTAAAATCTCTCCATTGATTTTTGATATTTGGACCCCGTTTGGTTTCTTCTTCTTTGTTTGGTTGTTTGCTTCTCTTTCTGTTTGGTTTTCTATTTGCATCTCCATGTGCAAGACGGGGCTGCCCATAAGGGAGAGTGTCGGATAACTTGATAAATTTTGTTGGATTCATTTTCTAACAACTTAAGCTTTTGGGACAAACAGTATCCACTGATTTAAGCATAAAGTCTTAAGTAGAATACAGACATATCAAAGGAAGTAGTTTATATTCATTTAGAGTAATGATTGGTCTATGACCTACTTAACAGGTATCCCAAAAATAGGGACCTGACAGGGTCTAGTTGCTTCTTGCTCACCCAACTTGTAGCACTAGTCACTGAAGGATACCTTGCAATCTAAGGTTGGTTGCCTTCTTGTGCAACTTGCAAGGTGCCTATGTCCAACTTGCATTTTCCAGGCTATCAGATTGATGTACATTGTTGAGCCAATTTCCAAATGGTTTAAGCTTTTTAGACAATTGGTGACTTAGAACTCAAGTTGAGAGAGGTCTTGGGTTAAAATCTCTCTATTGATTTTTGATATTTGGACCCCGTTTGATTTCTTCTTCTTTGTTTGGTTGTTTGCTTTTCTTTCTGTTTGGTTCTTTGTTTGCATCTCCACATGCAAGACAGGGCTGTCCATGAGGGAGAGTGTCGGATAACTTGATATATTTTGTTGGATCCATTTTATAACAACTTAAGCTTTTGGGACAAACAGTATCCACTGATTTAAACATAAAGTCTTAAGTAGAATACATACATATTAGAGGAAGTAGTTTATATTCATTTTATTTACTTATTTATTGGCTTGGCAAGAATGAATCGTATTGAATCAGATATTGAATGAGAAGCTTAATCTTCGTAGAAATTCTTACTGTGAATTCTATTGTTGCACTTAATGGATAGATGCAATAACTGGTGAAGAAAGCGTCAGCTAAGAAACCTCCAAGGAGAGCCAGCAGGAAGGCTGTGCCCATGAAGTTGGTAACTATGTTTGCAGAACGTGATGGAGAAAAATGCATGAATTTCGACAGATAGAGAACAAGATTGCTTGCATTGGCCAGGTATGCCATGTTCTCCAGTACCTCCACAACTAAAGGTATACCACGAAAAAAAAAAAAAAAGCGTTAATTGTTTATTTTCTTATTGAGAAAATAATATATGTAATATAGTTTCCCTTCCCAATAAAGTTCCTGTGTGACTATACTTTTGAAAAGTTCTTTAGAACCAATTTTTGAAGTTGTAGTTCAAAAGCTACAACTTCACGGAAATACTTATGGTTTGTTTGGATGAATGAGAATGTCAAATCAAGACACGTCGTTTTGATATATTCGAGTCATTCGGACCACACAAATTTGAGCTATCAAGCATTTTTGAAAAATATTAGAGAGTTAGCTATTATTAGTGTATAGAAAAACTATACAAGAAGATACGTTGAGATAAAAAAGATATATTTTAGATTTTTGTAGTTAGAACAGAATCCTTAGCACGATTTCAAATAACTACTTTTATATAGTTATTTCAAATACATCATGATAAGATTATTTAATTTAATCTTGAAATTTATAAGTAAACTATCAAATCTAAATTTGAGTTATTTTCCTTGAACGATGAATGTCAAATCCGTACATTTCAAATCCCCATCCATCCAAATGGAATGGATCCTTGAAATTGTACTCTTTTTTATTTTAGTTCTAAAACTTTTTGAAAATGTGCCTTAATTAATAGCTAGAAGCTTTACTAACCTAGCACAAAGGAGGCAGCAAGCACACCACCATGACAGCCTTTGAGAGCTGGTCTGTTCCTCCAATCTACATAGCCTTCCCATATGTTTAAACGGTATGCTTCAGCCTACATGGAAATTCAAAAGAATTTAGAAGAAAGCAGCAAGTTACTGGAGAACACCAAGGAACAAATAATAATTAATAAATGAAAATATAGGAATTGGAATGGTAGTGCCACCATTTCTTTTCCCAACGAGTACAGGACCTCTGTTTATAGGACACTTGATCTAAAATCTTTTGAATGAAAGGCAGTGAAGGGTGGAGTCGTATTTATATACCGAGAAGATGGGAATCAGAAATCTGATTGGAAAGCTCTAGAGAGTAGGAAAATGACTACACATTCCCACAGACCTTTTTACCCTTACATTGTGTTTAGTTGATGGATTTAAGAAAAGATTTGGAACAGAAAAGAAAAAAGGTAGTTGAAATATGAATATATTTTATTCATATTTCACTTAATGTCGCACACCTTTTTCCTTTTCATTTCCAAATCCTTTCTTAAATCTCCAACCAAACACAGCGTAACAAGGTTGGTGTAGAGACACCCAACCTGTATGAGTTTGGTGAGTGTGTCTGTGAGAGAGAGGATCCCTTGTTTAGAAGGTGAAATATTTGAATTTTAGGCAAACTTGAGCGAATACAGAATCAAAAAATTATGGGTAAATTACACTCACCTCCTTCTTCTCACTTTGTCATTCTTGACTTGAGTATATCCTCTGTTTGGCTTTAGTTGGGTTACTAGAAAAATAATGCCTGTTTTATTTTATTTTATATTTTAAAAACGGTGGTACTACATGCACCAATTAGTATACTAACTAGTGTATCATTATTGACCCCACTCATTATACATATTACAAATTTCAAAAAGTTTTTAAATTATGACACATTATTAATTGGTATACTAGTTAGTATATTAATTGATACATATAATATTATTCTTTTAAAAAAGTGGGTTAAAAAAATAATTTAGACCTAACGAAGGCCTCTTTTGGCAACATGGTTATAATCTGATTTTCAGATTATAACCAACCTCTTCTCTCACAGAAAAGTTGATTATAATCTGCTTATAATCAGCTTTTCACCAAAAATCAGATTATAACCATCTTCCAAAGCACCCCGAAGTCCGTCACAGGTAGAAGATGATGATTTTCCAAAGGTTATAATGTTTTTAAAAATGGTATCAAGTTTGGTGCTAATTAATTGCCTGACTGAACTATGAAATGTGATGATTGTCGACATATGTACAACATCGGATGATAGAGATCATAAGATGAGATGGAAATTCATTTGCAAGTGTGCTTATAGATTACCATGATGGTGTGGTATGGTGCCTCAAGGTAAAGCCAGTAATATTGCCTTCTAGAAAGACACATACCCCACACCTCCACTTGCATCACATCCACAATCACTCACCATATGGTGGTATGAACACTGTCTTGAAGTTAATCCCATTAGATCAAAGCTCTCACTCCTTTCACTCTTTGTGTGTCATCCTATTCTCACCTTTTCTATCATTTTCTTCACATACAATCTTGAGAATGACTTTTCCTTATTTTTTTTTGTTTTTGTGACCTTCTCTTCTGTAAAATCAAGGTCACTTTGATCGTTGATTGTCGGCCCAATCCACGTGATTTCTGTTCTTTACGATGTTATCATATAGCTTTCAATACAGTTGCTTCTTCATCTTGTGACTGGAATCATCTGACTAATTGCCAATCCATCATGTGGTTTTGCTTAGAGTTTCAGTTTCTTATCTGGGCCACTACGCTGTGTTTAGTTGGGGATTTATGAAATAATTTGATAAGGAAAAAGACAAAGATAGGTAAAATATAAATATTTATTTATATTTTACCTAATTTCATACACATTTTCCTTTTTTCTTTTCAAATCTCTTATCAAATCCCCAATTAAACACAGTAATAAGGAATTTCCTTTTCCATTGATAATCCAAATGATTTTTTTTCTTCAAAGAACTTGTTGGTGCGTTACCTATGAGACCTGCAAGTTGGGAGGCTAGGAGTCTTTTAGTGGTGGTCCCAAAGCATTTGACATTTACTCCATGCACCGCCACTTTGTGGTAGCTTTCCTTCATTGAATTTCATTTATAGGGCACTTTTTGTGTAAGGGAATTAAAATAGTTTCAGAATAAACAGTTTAACCTTAAAGGGGGGAGAGAGAGAGAGAGAGAGAGATATTTTTGTTTGAGAAATGTTAGGTAACAAGAAATTTTTTTCATGAAAATGATCATAAAAAATTTGTGACCTTTAGATTGTCTTGATTAATGTGTGATACTTTATTGTAAGTGTAATTCAAATGTCACAAATCTTTCATGACCATTTTCATGAAAGACTTTTCATGATACTTACCATTGCTGTTTGTGTTTTTGTCTTACTAAAGATGTGGACGAGGTTATCTCAGTGTGGTGGAATTAAATGATGGCACAGCATAATTATATTCTATCCTGTAATGGAGATAAATGGCGTAGTTTAGTGGATAATTAGTTGCTAAATGCAATTGGGAGATGAGTATAGAATCGAGTTTGAATTCTTAGTATACTTTTAAACCTTATTCAGACTGCAAGTATTTCAATTGATGCTTATCTTTTGTCAATCATATGGCGTAGTCTAGTGGATAATTAGTTGCTCAATGCAATTGGGAGATGAGTATAGAATCGAGCTTGAATTCTCAGTATACTTTTAAACCTTATTCAGACTGCAAGTATTTCAATTGATGCTTATCTTTTGTCAATCATAAAAGATGGCATCTATGAAATATGGATATTTACTGACGTATGGTATCTCGAATGGTATTTTTGCATACATACCGGATAAACAAAACACATACCCAACTTTTTTTTTTTTAATTTTTGGCGTATCCTAGTATATACCCAAGCCGTACCGTCCCTCAATTGAAATAATATTTTTTTTTTCTACTATAGAGATAAAACTTCTTTTACTAGACTTTTTTTTTATTTTTAGTTTTGTGCTTAGCATGATTTTAAAATTAAACTATGGTTTGTAAGTTATTTAATATATTGACATTTAATTTTGATTTATACCTTTACTTTTAGTATTAAATGTTAATTATAGGTTGGATCTTAACAAATTAAATTATTTAATTAATTTTTACATTACTTTAAATTAAAAATAAATATTTTTTTATAAGTGTATCAAGCCATACTCGTACCTTATTTTTTTAAATTTTATCGTATCAACGTACCCGTATCGTACCAATACCAATAATCATACCAATACCCGTGCTTCGTAAGATGGCATGCAGTGACTTTGTTTTGAGCCTTTTGATTTCTTAGTTCTTATTCTTATTCTTATTCTCTGATCTTGTAGAGTGTATCTATGGAAGAATATAAAAAATTATTATTTTAATTCAATACATTTGTAAATTTAATATTCGTTTGAGATTGTTAGATTTTTTTGGTCAAATACGATGGAGTATTCTTCTGGCATTTAATCTTTGCTGCAAAATTAAATACACGCACTTGTTATCGAGATTTTAAAATTATTTGTAAAATTTCCAAATCGTGCACGACTTGTTATGAAAACCTTTGGTTTAAATCCACTTTAGACCGCATTAATGGTCACTGACTGTTGTGCTCTCATTTTGTGGTGTATTATGGATCTATTTTTATAATCTGAACCGTTCATGTTGTAAGGTTTGTTGAGTACTTCATGCCTATCAAAAATTATATTAATCGGATACCAATAATTATATGATTGATAACCAAAAAAATAAACAAGAAATTTTTCTTTTGAAAAATAGTATAAAAATATGCAATTCGATCATATAGTTATTGATATCCGATTAATATGATTTTTGGTAGGCTTGAAGTACTCAACAAATTTTATAAAATCTAACAATCAACCACGCGTTCTTCTCTGATTGGATGTTACGAAAAAAGGAATGTGGATAAGGAAAATGAAAGAGGTAGGTAGGTATAGAAAAGGAAACCTTTATTGGAGAAGTGTCCTTGGTTGAGTTGGATACTATTCACCCAAAAAAAAGAGTTGGATACCTAACCCAAGCAAAGAAATAGAGCACTGGACCACACTCTTATCAATCAACCACATTTAAAATAGGACTTGATAGGGCTGGGCGACGTTCATTTCACCGTCCAACCCACTCAATCAGACTCAGCCTCCGTTCGGCAAGTTAGTTTTCAGATTTTTTTTAGATATTTTAATTATAAAAGATAAAATAAGTTATTTTAGTCATAAAAAACAAAACATCACATTAAATTTATAATCATTACATTCTTTTCTCATAAAAAAAATCAAAAAGTCAAAAAGTCCTTTCCAAACCAAGTTTTTTAGCCTTGGCTAAAATAATCAAAAAAATCAAAAAGTCAGCCCACTTCCCAAACGAAATCTTAGGAGACTCATCTTTTATTATTTTATTTATTTATTTTTTAATGTTATAATATTTACAATATGAATGTATAACCTAATCTAAAGGAGAGGAGAATGAGACTTAAAATTCGGACTTGCATCTATTGAATCGATGCAGGTCTAACAATTTTTTTTAAAATGGGATGCATCATCAAGTCTCCTAAGTATTGTATAAATCAAAAGGTTTCACAAGTGTTAGCGATTTTTTTTTTTGTATCAAGTCTCCTAAGTATTTGTATAGATCAAAAAGTTTTACAAATGTTAGTGATTTTTTTTTTGTGATAATTTTTTAAATCTGTAACTAAAAATAACAATTAATGATTTTTTCTGTGACAAATTTTTCAACTGTCACAAAAACTAACCGTTACTAACATATATATATTTTTTTATTTATGAAAACGCAGCTAAAAAAAATAAAAAATAAAAATTTGTGATAATAATTAAAAGTGAATAGGACTTTTTGATACAAAAAAAAATCAAAAAGACTTATTGATGTATCTATTTTTAATAAGACTTTTCAATCATTTCTCCAAAAAAAAATTGAGTCTTGATCAGTTAACGAATATATAAATTTGAATTGACAAAACATGACTTGCATGAAATTAGAAATTCTTCATAAATATTGGTTTCAAAGGATGCTTTTCACTTTTGGAAAGCAGAACCTTCACTCCTCATCATTGCGAAGCTAAAAGAAATTAGAATTTTTTTTTTGAGTCATGATAGAGACCCCCTCCAATCACCACCCCCACAATTCCCACATATACGTGGCGAGTGGTGATTGGAAGAGCAGAAAAAAAAGAAAAAAGAAAAAGAAAATGTAACCAATGAGAGAGAGAGGGGGTCAAAGGGAGTGGGGAGAAAAGGGGACATGAAACATTTTTATTTTTTTTTTTTTAGTAAAATAGGATTTTTTCAATTTTTAATTTTTAATTTTTTTTTTAATTAAGATTTATTCAACCCGTCAACCCGACCTGTACCCATCTGTCAATTTATCCAACCCTTTTCGAAATCATGAATGATTTTTTATAGGTGAAATTTTCAATCGTAATCCCATTTAGTCAGATAACTAATGACATAGAGTCCATCCGACCCAACCCGTGAGTACTCCTACCATCTTGCATGGATGATCTCACTGTAAGTTTTAGTATCTTTATACTAGAAATCAAAACACTATGAATATAATTAATTATTAAAATATAAATTTAGATACATACCGTTTGATTCCGTTATTGTCTTGAGTTTTGCTTCTTTAAAAGATGATGGCATTCACAATCGGAAAACCTTAACACCAGTTCTTCCCTTCCTTCTCCTAATCTTTATGTTGTCTTTCAATGAGACTGACAACCCTTTGATCTACATGTACGGGAAAGAGATATACCTTCTCGTATAATCCTGTTGATCAAGTCTGCGTTCCTCCGTACGACGTCGCTTTGTCACCTGAAAACACAAACGTGAGCTGGCCGGCGGTGTGTGCCGGAAACCTCTCCGATGCCTAAGTCAGAAAGCAAGACAAGTAGGCAAAAGCTCAATGTAATCAGGGAGCAAAAGTTGTGTTACCTCTCCAAAGGTGATATTGGTGAGCTTATATAGGTTTCGCGTGCACAATCCTGGTAGGACTCTTATTCCCCCTATTGTAGAGTCCTTCTAGGATTACTCCTCCTTGCGTAGAGTCCTTCTAGGATTACTCCTCCTTGCGTAGAGTCCTCCTAGGATTCATACTCCTGGAAGATAATGCTTATCCTCCAACACCCTCCTCACTGCTTAAACCAAGTGAGATGGTTCTTCTTATGGCCGGACTACTTCAGGACCGAAGTAACCCATAGTTCGACCTTACCTTCTTATCTCTTACCTCGGCTTTCCCATGCTACGACCGAGCTACCCATAAGAGAATCGAGCCGAACTATGGCGTGGCCAAACCGGACTAACCCGGACAAACCGATGTCAACGCACAACCGGTCTATCCAATCTCAACCGAACTACCAACAATGCTTTCCCAACCGAAGTAGAATTAGAACCTTGGTAGACCGATCTAGCTATTACGGTCTCCAAACAATCTAACTCCAAGGCTATCTTTCCAGACCGGAGTAATTTCACACCTCTCGCGGACCGGAGTAACTTCAAGGCTCTCTTGGACCGGAGTAACTAGAGTAAGCTTCTACCGCGCTATCCAGAGCGAAGCCCACCAAGAGAAGCCATTACCTCGGCTCCGAGCGCCATGGCCGAGATAACTATCTCTACTCCAATTGGTAACTTAAATCACGTTTGGACCGAGGTAACACTTGAAAAAGTCCCTTCCACACTTGGACCGAACTAACACTTGGACCGCGGCCCACTTGCTAGTCTTTTCTACCGCGGCCCATATTCGTTTTGTTCTTGGACCGAAGTAAATCTATCCTTACTTCAGTCTATTACGCGGCCCAAATTCTAAGGAAGTCTCCTCCTTAGCTCGGCCCAATTTAGATATAAATTACCCTCTCAATTGCCCCTTAATTCCATCTGCCATGCATGATTTGGGATTACTTGTTTCCAGCCGAGCTAAACTTTAGCCTCTCCACCGAGCTAAACTGTGGCCTTCTACCGAGCTAAAACAGCTCCCTAACTTAGTCAAAACCGAACTAAGGATGCTGCACAATAAGCTTCAACCGGGCTACGAATCCTTTGTTTCATTTAGCCGAGCGAGGACTCCATTTATTTCACCTTTGTTTCTTTTAGCACGATCCAACAATCCGTGCTTAATACTTTTCCTTTTTACTTTGCAAATTGACTAGGTTGGCCGGGCACACCTTTGCACGCTCAACCGAGATACTGCGCGAGCTATATCCTGCAATGTGAGGCCGCCAAAGACCTCTTCGTCAAGTGTGGGTGGGAAGCAGCTGTGGCGCAACTCGGTCATAGCCAAGAGACCGAGGTCTTCCTAAACCCTCTTCCATATTTTATACCGAGCTCCTTGGTGGAGTATGCAAATGTCATTCAGCAAAAATATCTTCAATACTGAGGAAGAGCATGTAACCCAAGAGCCTGATAATAACGCCCAGCTCGGTCGCCAGTCCAACTCTCCAACTCCTATGGTCTCCATCCCACCTTTGCCTGCTGTGTGATGCGGTGCTTTCGACCGAGCTCAACCAAAGTGTGCTTGTCATGACCGAGCTATCTTTAGGTGAAGCCAGGTTGATTCGGATGTCGATTTAAATGACCTCTATGCATGATTTTTCTTCTGTTTATCAAAGGAGTTTGTAACCTGGCTACGGCCCCTCCTTTTGTAATGCACTTTTGGAATGAAATCTTCAGTTCTCTCAACTGCTTGTTCGGCTTGCTCCATGCTTGCATTTATTTTCCGCTATGTTTTGAATGAAGTTTGACATTCTCTGGCCGATATACTCATCTCGGTCTTAACCTTGCAATCTATCTTGTCATACCTGCCAACCACTCTTCAGCCTTGATCCTTATCTCGGCTGAAGAGTACCAAGTGTTGGTTTTTCCAGCCAACCACTTTTTAATCCTTATCTCGGCCGAAGAGTAAAAAATGTTGGTCAAACCTGCCAACTACCTTTAGCCTAGGTCCTTACCTGGGTTTAAAGGGTGCAAAAAGTTTGTTGGTCATACCTGCCAAACTCCTTTAGCCTAGGTCCTTACCTCGGCTTAAAGGGTGCAAAAAAGTTTTGTTGGTCATACCTGCCAACCACCTTTGGCTTACCTCGGCTAAAGGGTGCAAAAAAGTTTTTTTGTTGGTCAAACCTGCCAACCACCTTTAGCCTAGGTCCTTACTTCGGCCAAAGGGTGCAAAAGAGTTTTGTTGGTCAAACCTGCCAACCACCTTTAGCCTAGGTCCTTACCTCGGCTAAAGGGTGCAAAAAAGTTTTGTTGGTCAAACCTGCCAACCACCTTTAGCCTAGGTCCTTACTTCGGCTAAAGGGTGCAAAAGAGTGGTAAGTGTTGGTTTTTCCAGCCAACGCTGCTTTTAATGCCCCTAGCTCATTAAAACAACCGTAACAGAAGAAAATACTCTATGCTGAAGAGGGAACGACTTGTTTTATTGAGGAGAATGAAAATTACAAGTACCCTAGAGAAAAATAACTCGAGACTGGCAGTGTTCCATGGTCTGGGGCTTGCTATCTCCATCTTCCAAGGGGTATGCCCCTTTTCCCGCTAATCCTACCACTTTGTATGGTCCTTCCCAATTGGGCCTTAACTTGCCATCTCCGGATATCAAAGTGTTCCTTCTTTTATGTATTGGTCCAAGTGCCCAGCTACCACTAACTCTTCCAAATGCTGCTTTAATGGCGTGCAATTTTCAGTGCGGTGCCCCTGTTCATCATGGAAGGTGCACCGCGATTTCTCGTCGTAGTCTTTTTGCGCTTCTCCCAGCTTAGCAGGCCATCGGACGAAAGGTTCATCGCGTATCTCGCTGAGAATTCGGTAGATTGGTTTTTTGAACACCGTGGTCATGGCAGTGTGGACTCTCAACCTTCTTTTGCCTTGGTCCTCTCCGTTGTCCCGCCTGCCTTGCCCGTTTCTACTTGGACGTTCTACCGTGTTGACCTTCGCCTGGTCATTTTATCTGGTATTTGCGGTTGTGCCAGATTTTGTTTTAGCGCGGGCGCTATCTTCCTCCACGCGAATATGTTGGTGTACTCTTTCCATCAAGGCTTCCATCGTGAGGGGTGGCGTCATGGTAATTGAGTCCCTCAACCTGTTTCCGACTGGAAGACCTCTATTGTACTGTGCGATGGCGAGATTGGTGGGACAGTCCCCAATCTGGTTGAAGGTCTCCCAGTAGCGACTATTGTAGGATCTTAGGGTCTCCTTGTCACCCATGTCGATGGAGAGTAACTGGTCGATCTCCACCGGGGTTTGTGTTTGTTCTGAACCTTGTTACGAAAGCCTCCGCCAATTGCGCCCAGGAGCTATGCTGCCTTCTGGGAGTTTTTCGAACCAAGTCAAGCCTAGGTCGCCAAGGCTAGATGGGAAGAGGATGCACATCAGAGCCTCGTTTCGCCGGTATACAGCCATGACCTGGCGAAAGTGGCTCAAGTGTGAGTAAGGGTCCGTCTTCCCCTCATATGTAGTGAATTTGGGCTGAAGGAAGCCTGACGGTAGGGGCGCGTTCTCTATTGCTGGGACGAATGGTGAGGTTGCAGCCTCGCCAATGCCTTGTCCGCTGGTTCGTAGGCCGGGCGCGGTATGGCATTCCAACCTCGACGCTTCCATGCGTCCGAGGAGCCAACCGCTGTAAGGCAGAACTCTGGTGGATCGCGCGCTCTAGCGTCCTCCTTCCACCGCGCTTTCTTTCTAGCACGGTCCGTAGGTCAGACGATCTGGGCAACTCTGTCTGCCTAGACCTTGTCTGGTGTGAGTGTGAGGGCCGATATGTGCTTCCTTCGGTGTGCGACCTTTCAGACCTCGTCTTCTCAGGCCTGGAGTGATGAGTTCTGGAGGATCTAGATAGTGTATCGCCTGTCCTGAGGCTTCTGTTTCTGCATGGGAGGGTGTAGAATTCCTACTACGCCCTTCCGAGTGGCGAGGGGTGTCTTGTTGTTGCGCCCTCTCCGTCGCCACTTCTCTTCCTTTCACCTGGCATTTGAGTGACTCCATGTCCGCCGCCATCTTACGAATCAATTCGTCTTGTTCTCTACGCGATCCTCCAGAATTTGAGGATCAATCCTGCGCCTTTGTCTTTCTGGGCTTTGCGAGCGAGAGGGATGAGGGCTGTTATTCCGTCTTCGTCCGCCTCGCATCCCTTCTGGAATTTTGTCCTTGTGGTTCCAGACTCGCCATGGGAGGACCAAGGGTAGGCCTTCGCGCCTTGCACCCCCTTCTGGGGTTAGTCCGTCAATGGTGGAGTGAGGAAGTTCTTCGTTGTTCGCCATTGATCTTCGAGAGAAAGCTTGACCAAGAGGTTGTTCTTGTCTGAGTTCCCACAGACGGCGCCGATTGTACGGGAAAGAGATATACCTTCTCGTATAATCCTGTTGATCAAGTCTGCGTTCCTCCGTACGACGTCGCTTTGTCACCTGAAAACACAAACGTGAGCTGGCCGGCGGGTGTGTGCCGGAAACCTCTCCGATGCCTAAGTCAGAAAGCAAGACAAGTAGGCAAAAGCTCAATGTAATCAGGGAGC
Organism: Camellia japonica; assembly: GCA_030407325.1. Taxonomy (NCBI): domain Eukaryota; kingdom Viridiplantae; phylum Streptophyta; class Magnoliopsida; order Ericales; family Theaceae; genus Camellia; species Camellia japonica. The sequence continues at coordinate 36,511,320 of JAPPVO010000010.1, read as the reverse complement.
AAAAGTTGTGTTACCTCTCCAAAGGTGATATTGGTGAGCTTATATAGGTTCGCGTGGCACAATCCTGGTAGGACTCTTATTCCCCCTATTGTAGAGTCCTTCTAGGATTACTCCTCCTTGCGTAGAGTCCTTCTAGGATTACTCCTCCTTGCGTAGAGTCCTCCTAGGATTCATACTCCTGGAAGATAATGCTTATCCTCCAACACCCTCCTCACTGCTTAAAACCAAGTGAGATTGTTCTTCTTATGGCCGGACTACTTCAGGACCGAAGTAACCCATAGTTCGACCCTTACCTTCTTATCTCTTACCTCGGCTTTCCCATGCTACGACCGAGCTACCCATAAGAGAATCGAGCCGAACTATGGCGTGCCAAACCGGACTAAACCCGGACAAACCGATGTCAACGCACAACCGGTCTATCCAATCTCAACCGAACTACCAACAATGCTTTCCCAACCGAAAGTAGAATTAGAACCTTGGTAGACCGATCTAGCTATTACGGTCTCCAAACCAATCTAACTCCAAGGCTATCTTTCCAGACCGGAGTAATTTCACACCTCTCGCGGACCGGAGTAACTTCAAGGCTCTCTTGGACGAGTAACTAGAGTAAGCTTCTACCGCGCTATCCAGAGCGAAGCCACCAAGAGAAGCATTACCTCGGCTCCGAGCGCCATGGCCGAGATAACTATCTCTACTCCAATTGGTAACTTATAATCACGTTTGGACCGAGGTAACACTTGAAAAAGTCCCTTCCACACTTGGACCGAACTAACACTTGGACCGCCCCACTTGCTAGTCTTTTCTACCGCGGCCCATATTCGTTTTGTTCTTGGACCGAAGTAAATCTATCCTTACTTCAGTCATTACGCGGCCCAAATTCAAGGAAGTCTCCTCCTTAGCTCGGCCCAATTTAGATATAAATTACCCTCTCAATTGCCCCTTAATTCCATCTGCCATGCATGATTTGGGATTACTTGTTTCCAGCCGAGCTAAACTTTAGCCTCTCACCGAGCTAAACTGTGGCCTTCTACCGAGCTAAACCAGCTCCCTAACTTAGTCAAAACCGAACTAAGAATGCTGCACAATAAGCTTCAACCGGGCTACGAATCCTTCGTTTCACTTAGCCGAGCGAGGACTCCATTTATTTCACCTTTGTTTCTTTTAGCACGTCCAACAATCCGTGCTTAATACTTTTCCTTTTTACTTTGCAAATTGACTAGGTTGGCCAGGCACACCTTTGCACGCTCAACCGAGATACTGCGCGAGCTATATCCTGCAATGTGAGGCCGCCAAAGACCTCTTCGTCAAGTGTGGGTGGGAAAGCAGCTGTGGCGCAACTCGGTCATAGCCAAGAGACCGAGGTCTTCCTAAACCCCTTCCATTATTTATACCGACTCCTTGGTGGAGTATGCAAATGTCATTCAGCAAAAATTCTCAATACTGAGGAAGAGGATGTAACCCAAAGCCTGATAATAACGCCCAGCTCGGTCGCCAGTCCAACTCTCCAACTCCTATGGTCTCCATCCCACCTTTGCCTGCTGTGTGATGCGGTGCTTTCGACCGAGCTCAACCAAAGTGTGCTTGTCATGACCAAGCTATCTTTAGGTGAAGCCAGGGTTGATTCGGATGTCGATTTAAATGACCTCTATGCATGATTTTTCTTCTGTTTATCAAAGGAGTTTGTAACCTGGCTACGGCCCCTCCTTTTGTAATGCACTTTTGGAATGAAATCTTCAGTTCTCTCAACTGCTTGTTCGGCTTGCTCCATGCTTGCATTTATTTTCCGCTATGTTTTGAATGAAGTTTGACATTCTCTGGCCGATATACTCATCTCGGTCTTAACCTTGCAATCTATCTTGTCATACCTGCCAACCACTCTTCAGCCTTGATCCTTATCTCGGCTGAAGAGTACCAAGTGTTGGTTTTTCCAGCCAACCACTTTTTAATCCTTATCTCGGCCGAAGAGTAAAAAATGTTGGTCAAACCTGCCAACTACCTTTAGCCTAGGTCCTTACCTGGGTTTAAAGGGTGCAAAAAAGTTTTGTTGGTCATACCTGCCAACCTCCTTTAGCCTAGGTCCTTACCTCGGCTTAAAGGGTGCAAAAAAGTTTTGTTGGTCATACCTGCCAACCACCTTTAGCCTAGGTCCTTACCTCGGCTCTAAAGGGTGCAAAAAAGTTTTTTGTTGGTCAAACCTGCCAACCACCTTTAGCCTAGGTCCTTACTCGGCTAAAGGGTGCAAAAAAGTTTTTTGTTGGTCAAACCTGCCAACCACCTTTGGCCTAGGTCCTTACCTCGGCTAAAGGGTGCAAAAAAGTTTTTTGTTGGTCAAACCTGCCAACCACCTTTAGCCTAGGTCCTTACCTCGGCTAAAGGGTGCAAAAAAGTTTTTTATTGGTCAAACCTGCCAACCACCTTTAGCCTAGGTCCTTACTTCGGCTAAAGGGTGCAAAAAAGTTTTGTTGGTCAAACCTGCCAACCACCTTTAGCCTAAGTCCTTACCTCGGCTTAGGAGAGGTGAGTGTTGGTTTTTCCATCCAACTCTGCTTTCAATGCCTCTAGCTTACCAAAACAACTTTTACAGAAGAAAATATTCTATGCTGAAAAGGGAACTACTTGTTTTATTGAGGAAATGTAAATTACAAGTACCCTATCGAAAAAATAGCTCGAGATTGGCAGTGTTCCATGGTCTGGGGATAGCCTTGATGGCTCTATCTTCCAAGTGATATGCCCATTTTCAGCTAAACCAACCACTTTGTATGGTCCATCCCAATTGGGCCCTAGCTTTCCTTCTCTGGTTCTTTACATCTATCTTTTCCTGTACCAAGTCTCCCACTACCTTCTGTTCAGCTACCTCGCTAACATCTGCGAACAGCTCCTTGCTCTCAAGTTCTTCCTTTATGTATTGGTCCAAGTGCCCAGCTGCCACTAACTCTTCCAAATGCTGCTTTAATGGCGTGCAATTTTCAGTGCGGTGCCCCTGTTCATCATGGAAGGTGCACCGCGATTTCTCGTCGTAGTTTTTGCGCTTCTCCCAGCTTAGCAGGCCATCGGACGAAAGGTTCATCGCGTATCTCGCTGAGAATTCGGTAGATTGGTTTTTGAACACGTGGTCATGGCAGTGTGGACTCTCAACCTTCTTTTGCCTTGGTCCTCTCGTTGTCCCGCCTGCCTTGCCGTTTCTACTGGACGTTCTACCGTGTTGACCTTCGCCGTGGTCATTTTATCTGGTATTGCGGTTGTGCCAGATTTTGTTTTAGCGCGGGCGCTATCTTCCTCCACGCGAATATGTTGGTGTACTCTTTCCATCAAGGCTTCCATCGTGAGGGGTGGCGTCATGGTAATTGAGTCCCTCAACCTGTTTCCGACTGGAAGACCTCTATTGTACTGTGCGATGGCGAGATTGGTGGGACAGTCCCCAATCTGGTTGAAGGTCTCCCAGTAGCGACTATGTAGGATCTTAGGGTCTCCTTGTCACCCATGTCGATGGAGAGTAACTGGTCGATCTCCACCGGGGTTTTAGTGTGTTCTGAACCTTGTTACGAAAGCCTCCGCCAATTGCGCCCAGGAGGCTATGCTGCCTTCTGGGAGTTTTTCGAACCAAGTCAAGCCTAGGTCGCCAAGGCTAGATGGGAAGAGGATGCACATCAGAGCCTCGTTTCGCCGGTATACAGCCATGACCTGGCGAAAGTGGCTCAAGTGTGAGTAAGGGTCCGTCTTCCCCTCATATGTAGTGAATTTGGGCTGAAGGAAAGCCTGATGGTAGGGGTGCGTTTTCAATCGCCGGAATGAACGGTGAGGTCTGCAGCCTCGCTAATGCCTTGTCGTCGGTTCGTAGGCAGGGCGCGGTAGTGGCATTCCAACCTCGACGCTTCCATGCGTCCGAGGAGCCAACCGCTGTAATGCAGAAACTCTGTGTGATCGGCGCCCTGGCGTCCTCCTTCCATCGTGCCTTCTCTTTGAACACGGTTTGTAGGTCGACGATCTGGGCAACTTCTCTGTCTGGACCTTGTTTGGTGCGTATGCGAGGGCCAATATGTGCTTCCTTCCGTGTTCGACCTTCGGATCTCGTCCTCTCAGACCTGGAGCGACGAGTTCTGGAAGATCCGGATAGTGTATCGCCTGTCCTGAGGCTTCTGTTCTCTGCATGGGAGGGTGTAGAATTCCTATTACGCCCTTCCGAGTGGCGAGGGGGTGTCTTGTTGTTGCGCCCCTCTCCTGTCGCCACTTCTCTTCCTTTCACCTGGCGTTTGAGTGACTCCATGTCTGCCGCCATCTTGCGAATTAATTCATCTTGTTCCCTGACGCGATCCTCTAGAGTTGAGGATCAATTCTGCGTCTTTGTCTTTCTGGGCTTTGCGACGAGAGGGATGAGGGCTGTTATTCCGCCTTCGTCCCCTTGCATCCCTCCTGGAATTTTGTCGTGGTTCCAGGTTCGCCATGGGAGTGACCACGGGTAGGCCTTCGCGCCTTGCACCCCCTTCTGGAGTTAGTCCGTCGACGGCGGACTGAGTAATTCTTCGTTGTTCGCCATTGATTTTAGGGAGAAAAAGCTTGATCAAGAGGTTGTTCTTGTCTGAGTTCCCACAGACGGCGCCAATTGTACGGGAAAGAAATATACCTTCTCGTATAATCCTGTTGATCAAGTCTGCGTTCCTCCGTACGACGTCGCTTTATCACCTGAAAACACAAACGTGAGCTGGCGGGGGAGTGTGCCGGAAACCTCTCCGATGCCTAAGTCAGAAAGCAAGACAAGTAGGCAAAAGCTCAATGTAATCAGGGAGCAAAAGTTGTGTTACCTCTCCATAGGTGATGTTGTGGCTTATATAGGTTCCGCGTGGCACAATCCTAGTAGGACTTTTACTCCTCCATTCAGAGTCCTCTAGGAATAGACTTTTACTCCTCCATTCAGAGTCCTCCTAGGAATCATACTCCTGAAAGATAATGCTTATCCTTCAACACCCCCCTCACTGCTTAAACCAAGTGAGATGGTTTTACCATGACCGAACTCCAACATGACCGAAGTAAACATGACTGTAGTTAGCCGCAGAATAGGCCGAACTATCGTTAGTTCGGCTCTTCCTCCCACTGTACTTACTTCGGCTTCTCATGCACGACCCATGGCATGGCTAAACCGGACTAACACTAGCTAGGTCCGATCGAGCTAGTCATGCTATGCCGCAACCGGACTAACCGTAGTACTCTTCTGGACCGAGATAACATTAGGCACTTCTGGGACCGGAGTAACTTTACACCTCTTGCGGACCGGAGTAACTTCAAGGCTCTCTTGGACCGGGCTAACCGGAGTAAGCTTCTACCGCGCTACCCAGAACGAAGCCCACCAAGAGAAGCCATTACCTCGTTCCAAGTGCCATGGCCGAGATAACTATCTCTACTCCGATTGGTAACTTATAATCACGTTTGGACCGAGAGGTAACACTTGAAAAAGTCCCTTCCACACTTGGACCGAACTAACACTTGGACCGCGGCCCACTTGCTAGTCTTTTCTACCACGGCCCATATTCGTTTAGTTCTTGGACCGAAGTAAATCTATCCTTACCTCGGTCCATTACGCGGCCCAATTTCCAAGGAAGTCTCCTCCTTAGCTCGGCCCAATTTAGATATAAATTACCCTCTCAGTTGAGAGAACTGAAGATTTCATTCCAAAAGTGCATTACAAAAGGAGGGGCCGTAGCCAGGTTACAAACTCCTTGATAAACAGAAGAAAATCATGCATAGAGGTCATTTAAATCGACATCCGAATCAACCCTGGCTTCACCTAAAGATAGCTTGGTCATGACAAGCACACTTTGGTTGAGCTCGGTCGAAAGCACCGCATCACACAGCAGGCAAAGGTGGGATGGAGACCACAGGAGTTGGAGAGTTGGACTGGCGACCGAGCTGGGCGTTTTATCAGGCTTTTGGGATACATCCCCTTCCTCAGTATTGGAGAATTTTTTGCTGAATGGCATTTGCATACTCCACCATGGAGTTCGGTATACAATATGGAGGAGGGTTTAGAAGACCTCGGTCTCTTGGCTATGACCGAGTTGCGCCACAGCTGCTTTCCACCCACACTTGAAGAAGAGGTCTTTGGCAGCCTCACATTGCAGGATATAACTCGCGCAGTATCTCGGTTGAGCGTGCAAAGGTGTGCCTGCCCAACCTAGTCAATTTGCAAAGTAAAAAGGAAAAGTATTAAGCACGGATCGTTGGACCGTGCTAAAGAAACAAAGGTGAAATAAATGGAGTCCTCGCTCGGCTAAGTGGAACGAAGGATTCGTAGCCCGGTTGAAGCTTATTGTGCAGCATTCTTAGTTCGGTTTTGACTAAGTCAGGGAGCTGGTTTAGCCCGGTAGAAGGCCACAGTTTAGCTCGGTTGAAAGGCTAAAGTTTAGCTCGGCTGGAAACAAGTAATCCCAAGTCATGCATGGCAGATGGAATTAAGGGGCAATTGAGAGGGTAATTTATATCTAAATTGGGCCGAGCTAAGGAGGAGACTTCCTTGGAAATTGGGCCGCGTAATGGACCGAGGTAAGGATAGATTTACTTCGGTCCAAGAACTAAACGAATATGGGCCGTGGTAGAAAAGACTAGCAAGTGGGCCGCGGTCCAAGTGTTAGTTCGGTCCAAGTGTGGAAGGGACTTTTTCAAGTGTTACCTCGGTCCAAACGTGATTATAAGTTACCAATCGGAGTAGAGATAGTTATCTCGGCCATGGCACTTGGAAACCGAGGTAATGGCTTCTCTTGGTGGGCTTCGTTCTGGTAGCGCGGTAGAAGCTTACTCCGGTTAGCCCGGTCCAAGAGAGCCTTGAAGTTACTCCGGTCCGCAAGAGGTGTAAAGTTACTCCGGTCCCAGAAGTGCCTAATGTTATCTCGGTCCAGAAGAGTTACTACGGTTAGTCCGGTTGCGGCATAGCATGACTAGCTCGATCGGACCTAGCTAGTGTTAGTCCGGTTTAGCCATGCCATGGGTCGTGCATGAGAAGCCGAAGTAAGTACAGTGGGAGGAAGAGCCGAACTAACGATAGTTCGGCCTATTCTGCGGCTAACTACAGTCATGTTTACTTCGGTCATGTTGGAGTTCGGTCATGGTAAAACCATCTCACTTGGTTTAAGCAGTGAGGGGGGTGTTGAAGGATAAGCATTATCTTTCAGGAGTATGATTCCTAGGAGGACTCTGAATGGAGGAGTAAAAGTCCTATTCCTAGGAGGACTCTGAATGGAGGAGTAAAAGTCCTACTAGGATTGTGCCACGCGGAACCTATATAAGCTCACAACATCACCTATGGAGAGGTAACACAACTTTTGCTCCCTGATTACATTGAGCTTTTGCCTACAAGTCTCCTCCTTATCTCTTTCGGATGTCGATTTAAATGACCTCTATGCATGATTTTTCTTCTGTTTATCAAAGGAGTTTGTAACCTGGCTACGGCCCTCCTTTTGTAATGCACTTTTGGAATGAAATCTTCAGTTCTCTCAACTGCTTGTTCGGCTTGCTCCATGCTTGCATTTATTTTCCGCTTTTTTGAATGAAGTTTGGCATTCTCTGGCCGATATACTCATCTCGGTCTTAACCTCTCAATTAATTATTAAAATATAAATTTAGATACATACCGTTGATTCCGTTATTGTCTTGAGTTTTGCTTCTTTGAAAGATGATGGCATTCACAATCGGAAAACCTTAGCACCAGCTCTTCCCTCCTTCTCCTAATCTTTATGTTGTCTTTCAATGGACTGACAACCCTTTGATCTACATATATATAGATATATGTAAACCCTAATAAGGATAGGAGAGGGGATTGGGCCTAAATAAAACAATTACTGGGCCCTCCCATTAAGGAACCTAAATAACTTAAAACAGGCCTTACACCTCCATATCACATATCTATATATAAAATAATATATACACCAAGATGACCATGGCCCAAACTTTATGGATCACAATAACAATTTTGGGCTCATACCAGTCAATCTATCTGAATCACTCAACCCGTTTTTCACAAACCAAACAAAATATAGTCAATGACAGCCTAATTAAGAATAAATTCTTACATTCTCCCACTTAGGCAACATTGACTACTACTTTAAGAAAATATTTTATTTAAGAAAAAATGACTCTCGGGTTAAACAACTTTAGTGGCCACATAAACATGATTCAGAATAGAAACATCTCAGCACAGAATTCGTTCAATGAGAAATATTAATATGAACTGTAGCGGTAATTATGCTATTGAACAACATAACACCTTCCACAATTACAAATACTAATATCTCACCAACATGGATTCCTATATGTGATAAAGTGTAGTGTGAAATTTCAGCATAATTGATCCAAAAATTATATAACATGCTAATTCCACATTCAGTCCTCTGTATGGTCTTGACAAGACCCTGCAAGGAATCTCATTCCTTTCTCCACTTCTAAAAGAAGCCTTTATTCCTCTAAACCGAGGTCTTTCATGCTTTAAACCAAGCATCAGACTTTATGGATCCATATACACTTCTAAACCGAAGTATTAATCTTTATATCTCAAAATTAAAATATAACTGTAAGAGCTCATATAAGAGGTATACATATATGACAATTACCATTTATGTGTACACACACATAACTATAAACAAAATGTGAATAAACACATCAAACTTTATTAACTGAAATATACCATAGATAATATTCATGGGTAAAAAAAAATTTCTTTAACCAAGCACATAAAAAACTGTAAAGTACCCATATGCTCAATATATTTAGCAAACTAAAATTTGGCCTAAGCCCTATATTTAAAAGATCAACTAGTATGTATTTATAACATGTGCTCATAAAGAATATCATCTTTAACAACTTTCCAATTCTGAAGTACTTTAAATTTATAAATTTAACACCATCAGAGTTTTTGTTATTCTTTATGGAGAAAATTAAAACCATATATCATAATACATCTTTATAGGTTTGGAAATAAAATTAACAATTCCAAGCTCTGAAATAAAATTCTTTAATTGCATAACTCAAGTTGAGCTCTAAAACATGTTGCATAGTGAAAAATTATAAGAGATTTTATGAAACTCTTTCATGAAACAACACCTCATGCAAACATAAAAATATAACCAATAATAGATACTATATCATTTGAGCAACTACCAAAGTCGACATAGTACAACCAATAATATTAACATGATTAATTCTTTTATAGACAATCGTATAATCTTTAATTCTCTATAAATATCATAGCACTTTAAGTCTGTCAACCCAATGGTCAAGGCTTAAATTAAAATAATAATTGTCTAACAAACTAATTGCACATGCACCAAGTTTAATCCAAACTTCATAATTCATTAAACTCTCACAACACTAGCATACAAGACATTCCTCATGAACTTTTTCTCAAAATCATTTTATGAATATTGAATGTTACTTAATTAGTCTCGATCATTAAGAAGAGCAAAGTAAAACTTTCAATTCTGCATATTAAATTCAGTAAAAATGTGCTCTAGGTATGCTCTTTGAGATGAGACAAATAATCCTCTAAGTTATTTTTCAAGTATCTTAATGCCAAACACATAAAATACTTTATCAAGATATTTCATATCAAAAATTTATTAACAACAATATCTTTACATCAAGTATTAATTCGAAATTATTACTAGTAAGTAAAATTCATTAGTATAAAGGATCAAGAAAAATAAATTGCTCCCACTGACCTTGAGATATATGCATAAATTAACAGTATTATCCATAAAGCCAAGTAATAATATTTGGTGAACTTTTAAATATCATTACTCAGGAATTCGTTCAAAACCATAGATAAATTTGTTTAACTTACAAATCAAATTTATTTTGTTTGGCGAAACAATAGATAAAAATGCCACAATACCACTATAATCATTATAAACCTACATTTATAACATTGGTAAGAGCAATACTCTTTTCAAATCACAACCTCTTACAATAACTGTGTATTTATTTATTTATCTTTAAAATACTCATTAGATTTCAAACTTTTAAATTCAAACTTTTAAAAAAGGTATAACATGATCTCATATCTAATTAATAATTTCTACCAATTCATTTACCATATTACAAATCGCCAATATCTTCATCATACGTAACAATCATCTCTTCAATCTCTTGATATTGCTCATTTAGAAAAAATAATATGATCACAAGGATTTTGAACTGTATGAGAATGTTTAGGAGTTGTACGTGTTATGCATGTTCAAGTTATATCAACAGATTGAATAGACACTTCAGGTTCTACCTGCACTCTTACTTTCTCTATATGAGAATGAACATACCAGTTTATTACAATAGACACAAGTACACAGAAAGATTTATATATTTAAGCTTTAAACTGTTCATCAATCTAAAAACTTCACATTTTAAGCTTAAAAGATTTTTATGTCAGAATCAAGATAATAGAACCATTGACAACTTACAAAAGTAACAATAAATAGCAATAAGTCCCATTTTAATTTCAAAAGCACAACAAATTTTTACTTCTGTACAATCCCAAACTCAAAAGTTATTCTAACTAAATTTTCTACTAATTCATAATTCAAAAGTATTTTAAAAATATTTTTAACTAAGTACCATATGTAAAGTATACACAAGTATACATAGCAATTAAAATTATTTTATCACAAAAACTTGTATAATTTAAACATGTTAACCTACACCTCATCATTTTATTAAAGTTCAATTACGACGCTCAAGTACTCAACTTTCTTCCGAAGTTACAAGCATGATATATTTAAATTGATTCCACAATTTTATAAAAAATTAATAAGAGGTTATGCACATTAACCAAAATTATCATTTCACTATAATATCTACCTTGAATTAATAATTTAAAAAAAACTTTATCAGTGTGTTTTTCAACATAAATGAGATTAGACAAATGCATAACATCAATACTCATTTATGAAATCAATAAAATAATTTCTCCCACATACCTTATGATAAATGAAAATCTATTCCAATTATTATATTTTTATTTTATTTATTACCAAAATTAAAATAATAACAATGCTTATTTTGTTGTCATTAAAATTGAATTTTATCTCATGGATGATATAAAAATAGCATTCTTTAAAATAAGATCACTACTAGACTTTAACTTAAATAACTTGATCAGAAAATAAAATTTTGATTAACACACGCATTTTTTTTAAACAGTTTAAAAAATAAATAAGGAGATTCCAAGGTGGGAAGAGCATCATAGCTCAAAAAAATTCTAAAGAATTTTTCTTGCTTGAGTTAATAATATATAAAGAGATTTGCGAAATATTCTGAAAAGGAAAACATAAAATACTGAAGAGAGATAACGATTTATAAAAGTCGAATGTATTATATAGAGCATTGTAGAGTATAATTTAGATTTTCTTATAAGAATCACCTAGTGAATATTTTAAAACTCTACTTTCTTAAATAGTTAACATTGAATATAACTTCAATCTTTCACGCTATATTGAGGTCTTAATATAAATGGTTAAGAAGACACATTCTCGAGTATGTCAATATCTAAATCAGTTAGTCTTAAAGCTAACTCAATATCTTTTAACCGATTCATAATCAAAACTTTAATGGAGTAAATTTGATTTTCATAAAAATATCCTCCTTCATTGCTTTCAATTCAATATAATATCATTCAATTATATATGGACAATAATAATCTCATAATCACAATTAATATTCTCAAATATTTAAAATGTATCACTCTTAAACTGAATATATAGAAAGCATGTTCACAACTCCAACTTTCAATTATACATAAGCAATTAGTATAATCTCACAAGAATATGCTGCGAATAAACTTTAGCAATATTCTCAGATGTGCCAGAATGTATCACTATATAAACACCTTTGGGTTGAATATATAGAATACAATCAACATCTTTAAACTTTAATATAATCTTAATTAATTATACATGGGCAATAATTATAATCTCACAACAATGGGCTGCAAATAAACTTTAACAATATTGTCAGATGTTTCAGAATGTATCATCATATAAATACCTTTGGGCTAAATATATAAGACACATTCTAACACCTATAAACAAGTCAACTAGCAAGAATGATTTATCAAGAAATTATCTCCTTTGGGTAGATAAATCCTTTCAAAATCAATAAAATTTCCCTTACTAGCGGCTCACACTACCTCTAAAATTAATTCACACGATTAACTCCCTTTGGGAAGGTAATTGAGTAAAACAATTTCAGAAGAGTTTCCCAGAATCTTTATTAAAAAACTTATAAATCTCAATAGATTAACCACTTTGGCAGTATCACCCATATTGATTTAAAAGTTCTCTAATTGGGACAATTTTAAAATAAATATTTTCCCATTAAAAATATCACTGTTTATTATTTTAATATATTATAATCTTTGAGCCAGTATGTTATCAAATATGCTTCAAATCAATATTCAAAGCAATAAATCTCAACAATGAACATGATATATTCTGAAGCAATATTCACGGAACAATTTCAAATCAACACTCACGTTTTTTTTTTTGTATATGATTCTGAAGCAATTTCAACAATGAACAGTATGTACATATAAGTCACCCATCACGAGGCACATTGTTTTTTTTTTTTTTTTTTTCTTATTCTTAAAAAAAATTATTGAAATAATCTGTCATGATTTTGATTCCAGTATAAACTTGCTCTGATACCACATGTAAGTTTATAGGATCTTTATACTAGAAATCAAAACACTATGAATATAATTAATTACTAAAATATAAACTTGGATACATACCGTTTGATTCCGTTATTGTCTTGAGTTTTGCTTCTTTGAAAGATGATGGCATTCACAATCGGAAAACCTTAGCACCAGCTCTTCCCCTCCTTCTCCTAATCTTTATGTTGTCTTTCAATGGGACTGACAACCCTTTGATCTACATATATATAGATATATGTAAACCCTAATAAGGATAGGAGAGGGGACTGGGCCTAAATAAAACAATTACTGGGCCCTCCCATTAAGGAACCTAAATAACTTAAAACAGGCCTTACACCTCCATATCACATATCTATATATAAAATAATATATACCAAGATGACCATGGCCCAAACTTTATGGATCACAATAACAATTTTGGGCTCATACCAGTCAATCTATCTGAATCACGCTCAACCCGTTTTTCACAAACCAAACAAAATATAGTCAATGATAGCCTAATTAAGAATAAATTCTTTCACTCACACCATACCTATTAGTAAGTGAAGTTTGACAAATATTTTTGAATAATACTTTTTAGTGTTTTTACTATTTTATAAAGGCTAAAAAAAATTATTTCTTTAATAATAGAAAAGTTATTATTATTATTATTATTTTCCGCTTGTTGTTCAGCTAACAAGCTACTGCTAAATGGATAGATATATAAGTGCGTCTCCAGTGATTTGTCATTGAAACTGTCATATCTATAATATAATAGCAGTGGTGTTCCAATAGTGAATATGGTAGCTGTCATATTCACCAACTCAACCAAAACCAAACATTTCCCTCCCTCACTCTTTCTCTCCCTCCCAGCAAAATAGATAAATTTTTTCAAAGTCGCCATTTTTGCAGAACCAAATATAGAAACTGGTGTGTTCGGGACAATCGGCAAGTTTGGTTCTGCCAAAATGGCATTTGACTATTAGAACACCATTGCTATAATTCTATCATTTTCTATTATTTATTGTCAAATTATAGCAGTGGTAATACTATTATAGCATTTGCCATTGAAGATACTCTAAGTTATGGTCAAAATTAGTTCAACAAAGTGTTTATTCATAGGTTTATGCATTAGAAGTCACAACATGATCACTACAAGAAAAAGCAGAATTGGCGACTAAAAATAGAACTTTCGTCGCTGAAAGTACCATAATTGCCGACTAAAATGAAATTAGTAGTCAAAAGTGAAGACTTTTGGCGACTAAAACAGTTTAGTAGCCAAATGTATAGTTATTGGCGACTAAAAATCAGTTTAGTTGCCGATTATATGGGTTTTAGGGAATAAAAAATTTTAGTAGCCAAAAGTGAAGGTTTTTGGCGACTAAAAAAATTTAGTAGCCAAAAGTATAGGTTTTGGCGACTAAAAAATAGTTTGGTCGCCGATTATACGTGTTTTACCGACAAAATTAAATTTTGTAGCCAAAAGTGAAGCTTTTTGGCTACTAAAAAAAATTTAGTAGCTAAAAGTCTACAATTAGCGACTAAAATTCAGTTTAGTCGCCAAAAGTGGGGGTTTTTGTTGACTAAAATTCAGTTTAGTTGCCAAAAGTGGAGGTTTTAGGCGGGAATTAATTCTTTTAGCGACCAAAAAAATAATTAGTAGCCAAAAGTATAGAATTGGCGACTAAAAAATAGATTAAGTCACCAAAAGTGGTCTCCTATTTTTTTAGTAAATAATTTATTTTTTACATAAATTATATTGAATAAAAATAATTATGTTTATATATATAGTTTTATATTAATACGGTTCAATATACTATATAAATAATACATGTTACATATATAATCATGTGGTGTTGTAGAGGCATAGTTGAGAGAGTGTGTTGCTTAAGGTTTAGAATGTGGGAGGTTGGTGGTTTGAATCTCAGCGGAAGAAAAGTTTTTTTTTTTTTTTCATGGAATGAGCTTTGGCAACTAAAATTATTGGTCGCTAAAAGTGTTTCTTTTGGCAACTAAAAAGTTTGGTCGGTGATTCATTAACTATTGGCGACTAAAAGATTAGTCGGTAAATGTATAATTTTAAAAAGTATAATTGACTATTGGCGACCAAAACTTTGGTCGCTAAAGACCTATTTTTTGCCTACTAAGACTTTTTTAGTCGCCAATACCTCCGGCGATCATGTGTTCGCGACAAAACCGGCGACTAAAAAATTTAGTCGGGAAAACTAAAAAGTCGACTTTTGGCGACTAAAAATGGACTTTTGGATTTAGTCGCCAAAGATACTTTTTCTGGCAGTGGATTCACACAATTTATTAATAGTTAATTATTCATTAATTTCATGACACTATATGATATAAGAAATAAAAAAATAACTCATTTAATATGAATTGTAGCTCTCATTTACTAAGAATATTACATAGACAATATCACATACTGTGTGCGTGAAAATCTGACCACACTGCCAACTTAGTATTCAGTTGGAGAGCACTGACAGAATAGATGACACTTGTCTAACCTGCAATAGAAAGAGAAGATTCCGGTGGTGGTTCGTCCACCCGGGGCACTCCGACGATCAAGTCAGTATATCTCTCACAGATAATCAATAGTGCAAACTCACTTATTTAGAATATAAATTGCGTACCTTAGACCCACGGGGGTGCCTCTCTTTTATAGTTAACTCAATCGTAGTCCCTATAGAAGCCTGACTTCTATGGACTCTCATTCAGTGCTTACTTTGGACTCCTAAAGAGATAAGGATAGACTCCCTAAGAACATTATCCTTATCCATCTTGAAGTCTTTCCTTATTCTAGGACTCTTGTCCTTTATCCGCTTATCTCGGATTCCGATATCTTCGGAGGTAACCTCGGCCTCGCCGAGATAACCTCGGCGTCATGACCAGGACACGTGACATCTCGGCTGACACGTCAGCGTCACCTTGCCACGTGTTGGTACTCAGAAAATATATCCCCACAACTGCCCCCTAGGTTCTATTACCTCGGCATTCTGAGGTGATGGAACCTATATCGGTACTTCCTACCAGTACATCGGCTTACAGCCGAGATCATCATCATAGGCCGACATGTCTTCTTAAAGATCTAGAACTCCAAGAGCTCCTTTACGCGTATGAGCTGTTTATTCATAACAACTCAACCGTTTCCAGCCACGCGTCTTTTTCTTACTGGATCGTACCTGACACGCGTCTGTAAATCAAATTATTCTCACGTGCGCCGTCTGACGCATACGTTTTTCTAGGTTTCATTAATGATTTCTTTGCCACCGTTTCAAGTTTTAACAAAAAACTTTTCCCTCTTCTTTCATTTCTTCACTTTTCATTCAATACTCTTGCTTTTTCTCTCTCTTATTTTTTTCTCTTGAATCCGCCATTGTTCCAGACTTCAAGCTCTGCAACTGCCTTCATTCCTCCCTCTTGGTGAAGCTTTCGCCGTTCTGTTACTTCTGCAACCGTCGCCTAACTTCGGCGATCTTCATACCGGCTTCACTTTTTCTGGTAAGCCACTGTTCCTTTCGTTTTCAATTCTCTGATGCTCTTTGCTACTTGTTGCCATTACTGTTTTATTTAAACATTCGATTTGTGAATCTCATATCTGAGTGTGTTTATTCCACGATTTTGCCCTTGCCCATGTCTTGAATACACGCATTGTTCACAATTTTCTTGCACTTTTGCCACTGTTCTTGACCTTGTATCCCTTGTACTCACTATGTTCTTGATAGTCCATCTTTGTTCTTGATTCTGAAACTTGTTCTTGTTTTTTGTTTTTTGTGTCTTTTCCAGATTTGTGCCTTCATTCTTCGTTTCCATAGACTTAGGTTTGGGATTTGTTTGTAGAACCCACAATTTAGGAAAAAACTGAAACCTACATTTACCTAAGTGTTTGCCGAGGTCCCAATAACCCTTTCAAAAACATCTTTTGACATCTAACCTCTTTGATTAAGCCGATATCATGGGTATGTGGAAACATAGGGTAAACACCCCATCCAAACTAGAATTCTTTAGACAAGAGTTTGAAATCCTAGCCGACGTCCATCTGAGGTTGGCTGGGGATGATGACTCCATCATGCCTACTGATAACTCTATGCCTTTCCCTGTGGTAGCCTTCATTGAGTGTGGACTTCGGCTCCCACTCAACATCCTTTTCCATGAAATACTTTATTATTACAAGTTGAACCCAATGCAACTTTCCATCAATTCCTTTCGAACCATCAATGGTATCATAGCCTTAGCCAAACAAGAAAACGCTAGGATCACTTTAGCCGACATCCAATATTGCTACACTATGTGTGGCCTCAAAAAAGACACCAGCTACGTTTACTACCTTAAGTCGAGGTCCACTGAATACAAAATCGTTGCCGACCTCCCTGACTCCAACAAGGGAGCTGGGGATGATTATTTCATTACTTCGGGAACTGGAGTTCGCCCCAGATGAAGACCTCCATCTCTTCCCTCTCTTCGATCAGTCTTTGTAGAGGGCAATGGTAAGAGCCCTGCATTCATATCTACTTATTTTTCTTTAAGTCTTTCATACTTTATCTATTTCTTAATGTCTGCTTTCTTGCAGCTGTTCCTAAGCCACTAAAAAATTTCGCCAATCCTTCATTCCAGCAAGGATTTGAAGAAACTTTTGGACTTGCTCGTCCATAAACGAAAGCGCTCTGCTTCTCAATTTATTCCAACATACAAGTCAGCTCTGCTCGACGTCCCAAAAAAGAAGAAGAAGCCTTTCTCCTTTCCGCCACAACTCCACAAGTTGCGTCCACATCTCGAACAGACCAGGGATCAACCTCTGATCCAGCTGAGCAGCCGTCAACCTCGGCTCCATACTTGATTCCAATATCCTAACGCCGCCGTCGATGCCGAACAGTTTCTTCTGCCAAGATGGTCGCCCAAAACCAGTCGCCAAAAGATCTCCTGGCCAGCATTCCTTCTGATGTTGATGCACAACCAACACAAACCCAGCTTCCACAAAGCAAAAACGAATTAAAAAAGCTCAGCCCAAGGCAAAGGTGACTCAGATCGATTTCTGAGGATACTTTGCTAATTTCCAAACTGGCTCCGAGTGAGAAGACTACCTTTGTCCGCGAAGAGGTCCGCTGAACACTTCATCCGAATCTACCAAATCCAAAGGCGAGGTCATTCTTCTACAACGACTCGGGTCTAAAAAGCCTGATGCCCCCTGGGCCCCGAGATTACCATGGAAGATAAGCCTGTTATGGCTAGTGATAGCGCCGATGATATCAATGTCGGCGTTGCCCTCAGTACTGCTCTGCTTCTTCCAGGCGATCTGGAGCGAAACGCCGAGTTTAGTGAGTACGAGAACTACGGTGATGCTTCAACGCTCTGTTCAGGTAAGTGTTTTTGCTTGGTACTTTTTCTTTCTTTCTCTTCATTTCATACTTAGAATATTTTCTAATACTTCTATTTTCTTTCAGGCCATCCAGCATGCCCATTCTTTCTCAATACAATCTTTTGAGAACCGTGAAAAGCTAGCCGAAAAGAAGAGGGAGATCTCCAGTCTTCAGAAAATTAATAAAAATTTGCAGTCAAAGATGAAGACCCTGGAGGATCAGGCCGAGGTCGCTATCAAAGAGAATGACGATGTCGAGGAAAAGGTCGGTGCCGCTGAGGCAATAAACAAAGTTCTTCAAGCCCAGCTGAAAGAGGCCGAGGACAAAGTGGCCCAGGCCCAGAAGGAGCTTCAAGACGCCTTGGCCACCAAAGAGGCCGAAATCAAAGATGCCGACGAGAAGGCGTATGCTCAGGGCATGGCCGATGTTATGGAGGCCTACGAAAAGCAAGTCAAGCAAGCATGCAACAAGGGTTTCACCTTTGGTTGGATGACCTTGCTGAAAAAACTTGATGTCCCCGACAACTCCTCTTTTAAGAATGCCGATGCCATACCCTGCCATTCCCTCAAACTCCACCTCAATCTGATGACGACTCTGAATCTGAGGAGGAGGTTCTGGTGAGGAAGCCCAAGGAAGCTGCTGGAGCCAAGTCTTCTTCTCAGAATGAGCAAGTCCTGGACTTGACTCAAGATGAGGAGGTTGAGGAGGTTCCTAAGGATGCTGCTCCAGAGGAGGCATCAGCCGACGTGCTTCCTACTGACAAGAGCCTTGACCAGACCCTTCAGGAGATTGATGCTGAGCTCGCAGCGGATAAGGCTGCTGAGATGTCTTTCCAACAATCGTCTGATCTTCAAACTCAACCAACTACTACTGCTGAGAAGTCTTAGCCTTATGTTTTTTCCTTCCTTACTTTGTCCTTTTGCTTTTCTTCTTTTTGGGAACAATTGTAAGTTTTTGGCCGACATGCCTTTTAATGAATACAACTTCTTCTTTTTTTCTCTGTTTGTATGTTTGCCTTCTCTGTATTACTCTTGTATGATTCCATACTTAGAATATATCTTCAGTATACACTTCAATCTTTGTACAATCTTCTCAGGGTGACACACCTCGGTTATACAACTGATGATTTTACCTTGGCAAATACCCAAATATCTTTCTCGGCGTAAGCTTGGTTTCACCTTGTAAATTTTTCATAAAATTTCAACAAGTGCTTAACCTTAGTCTTCAATCTTGTAAATTGTCCACAAATTTCAACAAGTGCTAAACATCATTTCGGTTTAACTTCAACTTGTAAATTGTCCACAAATTTCAACAAGTGTTAAACAATGATTTCGGTTTAACTTTAACTTGTAAATTGTCCACAAATTTCAACAAGTGTTAAACAATGATTTTGGTTTAACTTCAACTTGTAAATTGTCCACAAATTTCAACAAGTGTTAAAACAATGATCTCGGTTTAACTTCAACTTGTAAATTGTCCACAAATTTTAACAAGTGTTAAACAATGATTTCGGTTTAACTTCAACTTGTAAATTGTCCACAAATTTCAACAAGTGTTAAACATATTCTTCTTCTCTCTGCCCCCTAATGTGAACCTGAGTTCCGCTTGGGTTCTCATTATGCATGTATTCTAGAGACAATGTCAAGTAACTTGAAAAGAGAACCAGCTGAATCTTTATTTATTTACTTCGGCAAATGGCAAAGGAACAAAGAAATTCTAATGATAGAAAAATTTCAAATTACAAGTATTCCAAGGCCTTGGCAACTCTTTGCCCTTATTATCTTCAAGCCGATATGCCCCATTGCCCAGCACCGAGATGATTCTGTAGGGTCCTTCCCAATTTGGGCCAAGCTTGCCCTCTCTGGGATCCTTCTTGTTGCCGACGACTTTTCTTAAAACGAGGTCACCAATCTGAAATTCCCTTGGGTGAACCTTCTTGTTGTAAGCTCTGGCAAGCTGTTGCTGGTATGCTGCGAGCTGAATTGCAGCTTTCTCCCTTCGTCTTCTAGAAGATCTAGATCTCGGGCTAAGAGTACATCATTAGTCCCGTTTTCTACCCCCTGGGTTCTAATCCCAGGGATGCCGACTTCTAGCGGAATAACTGCTTCTGTGCCATAAGCCATGGCAAAGGGAGATTCCCCTGTTGATCTTCTCGGCATAGTCCGATATGCCCAGAGTACATTGGGTAATTCGTCTACCCACTTTCCTTTTGCTGCCTGCAGCCTCTTCTTTATCCCATCTAGAATTACTTTGTTGGATGCTTCTGCTTGTCCATTACTTTGTGGAAAGCTTGGGATTGAAAAGTAGTTCTTGATCTTGAACTTTGCACAGAAGTTCTTGATTAGTTTACTGTCAAATTGAGTTCCATTGTCTGCAACAATTACTCTTGGAATTCCAAACCTGGTGATAATGTTCTTCCAAATGAAGTTCTTCACGTCCACATCTCGGATCCTGGCAAGAGGTTCAACTTCTATCCATTTAGTGAAGTAATCTGTTGCTACCAGCAAGTACTTCCTTTGTCCAGTTGCTTGAGGCAGTTGCCCGACGAGATCCATGCCCCATTGGGCAAATGGTCAAGGACTAGATACAGAGTTTAGGTCTGCTACTGGCTAGTGTATCAGAGGTGCAAACCTTTGGCATTGTTCACACTTCTTTACATAGGCTTCTGTATCTTTCTGCATGTAAGGCCACCAATACCCCTAGGTGATGGCCCTATGGGCGAGTGATCTGCCCCTAGCGTGGCTTCCACAAATTCCTTCATGTATTTCATATAAAAAATCTTCGACTTAAATGGTGTACGCACCTTAAAAGGGGTCCAGTGAAGGACCTTCTGTAGTATTGTCCTTCTGCTGTCAGACTGAATCTTGCCGACTTCAATCTGATCTTGTGTGTGCCTCCTTGCGGTCATCTGGCAGCTTTCTTCTTTTAGGAACGCAACAATTGCGTCCATCCAGCTTGGTCCCATGTCTACGGACATTGCTTCACGCTCTGTGTTACTGGTTCAATGCTCGGGCCCGACAAGTAGTCAATCATTATTGTCCTTGCTTTTCCAGGTTGTACTGCACTAGCTAGGTTGGCCAACGCATCGGCGTGGCTGTTATCATCTCGGTTTACCTGGAGTAGTCGGCAGAGTTCTAGAATAAGGCCGCCAACCTGATGACCTCATTTGCATATGCCAACATTCTTTCATCTCGGGCTGCTGTAGACACCCCATTTTTGACCGACCTTAAGACTCAGACGTCACCGATTGAGCGCTTGGTGATGTTGCATACTGTGCTCGTTCAGAAGTCTCAGAGTCGCGGCCGTGCGCCCTGCCTCCGGACTTCCGAACCCTCTTTTGTACCCTACCTCGGTTTGCGAACCAGACTCGGTTTTCTCTGTTTTCTTTCCTGAGGGAAGGGAGTAGTCCTGTAGACTATCTCTCGGTGGCCGTGCGCTATTTTTCGTGGCCGTAGGCCATTTTGCCATTTGGAGCCCGGTCCCGGTTTTGCCGTCAGGCCGTGTTGCCTCGGTTCGGGACCGCCCAACCGTCTCCGATTCCTCCGGTTCTTGGCACATACCTCTGTTTTATCATTCTGAGGAACACTGGGGCCTCAGAAACCCACTTCGTGGCGTATGCCACTTTCGGTGCTTATAGCCGGTTTTCGGGCCCCGAACCTCGCGGTTTGGCCCCGAGCATTCATTTCGCATCGGGTTTTCTCCGATTTTTGGCAGGAACCTCTGTTTTGTCATTCTGAGGAACCCTGGGGCCTCTGATGCCCACTTCGTGGCCGAAACGCCACTTTTTATTTAGAGCAAAAATCTAGATATTTTGAAAGATTTAGAGCAAATATCTAGATATTTTTCCCACCTTTTTGCCCTCCTTTTTCACCCCTTTTCTTGGCCATATAACCAGCAGCCACCAGCTGGTTTAAGGGTTAGAAAAAAATCCTTGGAGCCTTGCATATACATCTCCTCCATTCCTCTCTTCCAAAAAGCTTCAAACATCCAAGTCTTGGCACCATTTGTTCATCAACACCTAGCATCAATCACCATCCATTTCCAGCAGCTAGGAAGGTTTTTTCAGAGGCTAAGAAGCAACAAATTTGGTCCAAGAAGCAACAAAAGAAGTTGTCTACAAGGGTAAGCTTCTAAATCCCTTTTTCTAGCAAAATTTTGAGTCATTTCTTAGCCCTATTTGCTTTTTGTTTTGGACTCCGACCCCTGCTGGTTTTGTACTTATTTTGAGCCCCTCTACAACATTGAGAAGGGCCCAACCTCATTTGGTGTCTCTATGATATACTTTCTTCAATATCACTCTTTAGGCCATTAATTTGCATGCTTTGTTTGGCTTTTGAGTGATCTAATTTCGAGCATACTATATACTGTTAGTGGGCTTATTTTGAGCCCCTCTTCAACAATTGAAGAAGGCTCAACCATGTTTGACTTCTCTATCATGCACTTCCTTTGAAATGCTTCCATTTTACCGTAAAATTGCATGATTGTTTTGGCCTATTTGTGATCTGATTTGGAGCATGCAACATACTGTGATTGTGCTTATTTTGAGCCCCTCTTCAACATTGAAGAAGGGCTCAACCTGGTTTTCTTGCTCTACATATCACTTGCTTTGAATTCTTGTCACAATCCCATTTTGCATGCTTTTTTAAGCTCACCATGCTTCGGATTTCAGCCTTCATCAGACCTAGACAGAGCCTTATTTTTGCCTATTCTTCATTTTTTGTTAAGGGTCTTAGCAATTTGATGATTGGTTTTGATACTTCATGTTATATCCTTCATATTTTCCGTAAAATTGCATGCTTTGTTAGGCTTGCTTGACTTCGGATTTAAGCCTTCATCAGGCTTAGAAAATGTCTTATAATGACTCATTCTTCATGTTTTGTTAAGGGTTCAAAGTTGTTTGGTGATTGCTTATGGTACCTCATGTTGTAGCCCTTTATTGGCTCATTTTTGCATGCTATTTTAAGCATATCTACATACTGAATTGGAGGATCTAATCTACTGTAAATGTGCATGTTTTTGATCCCTCTTTAATTTTGTAGAACTGATTTTTCTGGTTTGAGCATTGTATATACTACTTGCTTTGTAATTCCCCTTTTTTCCCCGTTTTTGCAAGCTATTTTTGCCATACTTGTGGTTGTTGTTTAGCCTTGCTTTGTACTAAAAAATGCTAGTTTAGGGGCTGCCTTGCTACTGTTTTACATGTCATGTGTCAATTGCGCATGTTTGGCATAGTTGTAGGCCATTTCGGGTGCATAGCATTGCATTTCGGGCATCGATTGTAATTTGGTCATAATTCGGGGGCTATTTGTGCATCATTTTAGCTGCTGAAATTTGCATTTTCCATATGCCATATGTCACGTCTCATTCGCATGTCATTTCTGTGCCTTAGGGCCATGCCTCGGTTTGCGCGCCCGTGGGCATGCATTTCGAGGCTTCTCATTTTATCCGACGGCAGCTTATGTGAGTGTGGCTGAGGACTCTCATGTTAGTGTAAGCCCAATTTGCATTTTCCATGTCATTTCATGCTCTAATGCATCGCCTCGGTTTGCGCGCGTGTGCGCGCATTTCGAGGCACTTTGTTTTTATCCGACGGCCTCCCGTGTGAGAGTGGCTGAGGCTCTCTCATGTTGGTGTAAGTCCATTCTGCATTCCGTATGACATTCTAGTCCCGTTTGCATTCCGTATGCCATCGCCTCGGTTTGCGTGCCCGTGGGCACGCATCTCGAGACATCTCATTTTAGTCTTATTACATATCATTTTCATGCTATTTCATGATTTCATATCATCGTCTCGGTGTGCGTGCCCGTGGGCATGCATTTCGAGGCACTTCGGTTTTATCCGATTTTGCATTTCACATCATCGTCTCGGTGTGCGTGCCCGTGGGCACGCATTTTGAGGCACTTCGGTTTATCCAATTTGCATTTCATATCATCGCCTCAGTATGCGCGCCCGTGTGCACGCATTTCGAGGCACTTCGATTTTTATCCGTTTTGCATTTCATATCATCGCCTCGGTATGCGCGCCCGTGTGCACGCATTTCGAGGCACTTCGATTTTATCCGTTTTGCATTTCACATCATCGCCTCGGTTTGCGTGCCCGCGTGCACGCTTTTCGAGGCGGCATCTCATTTTCATCTCATTCTCACAGCATTGTGCATATTAGGCTGTATCTTAGATGGCATTCCATGCATATCATGTATATTGCATTGTGTTCGGAATAGGAGTTAGCGGACACGGGAAACGAGGCACGTTTCGTACTCCGAGTGACGAAACGGGTCTCAATTCCCCAGTCACCGACACTCCGGATCACTCATGATGGAGTTAGGTTTTGTTTATAGCATTCATCCGCATTGCACCCTATATTGAGTTGTGCAATCCGATTCCTCGGCCATCATGCATCGATATGCGTGATTGGTGGCACGAGAATCGAGGCATGCATATATTTGTGAAATACATTGCTATGCCCTTTTCCTGCTCTCTGTTGCAGCAAAATCAAGGATCAACAACTTTTCAGAGTTTGGCACACATTTCGAGAAAAGTGCAAACAGAGGCTAATTGGGGCATCCCAATGGATTTCCGCGCCAGAGCAGCCCGAAATGCAATATTCATCAGAAGCGAGGCAGCCCCTGGCTTGCAAACCCATTTTAAAGCTTTCTAGTTTAATTTGTCAATTAATTAGAAATCTGTATATTATTTGGACGGTATCATTTCGGACTGTATTATTATTTATTCGGACCCTCTGCGCGAGGGCAAAACTGTAATAAGTGTGGGTGTGTGCGATGTATGTCTTCCAACCCCCATTTCTTTCTCCCTTTTATTTACCCGCTTATGTTGGTTGTATTAGATTAGGGCATATTTCAATTAGCATACAGTATGACAGCATGTTTGCATCATTCATCTGTTTTGCACGCACCGGCTCGGCGCATCATACAAACTGCATTCGTATTTCAATTCCAAATTGAATACATGTTAGTTGTAGCATTTCATATGCCATTTTAGAATAGCCGAGCCTGTTATAGTTGCATTTTTGCATGTGTCGCATTAGGCATTCCTGTATACTTAGGATCATGCATGATTTCTAATGTAGTTTCTGTTTTGGCTTGGAGTCCGGTGAGTTTTATGCTTTAGCATCCTTGCATGCGTGTGAGTGTTGCCATGATAGCATGCTTACCATGAGGCTAGTGCTTATGTGATATAACTGCCTTGAATGCCTGTGGGTGGAGGTTGAGTTGCTTGGACTGGAGCAATTCATTGACTGTTTGTTTTAAGCCCACTAGATAGTGGCAAATCATGTTTTCTAAGCCCACCTGAGGGTGGCAAATCCGCGTCTTAGCCTACCTGGGTAGCACCATCAAACCATTTTCAAACAAACAAACATGAAATGTTTTGTTCCAATTCAGGCGGCCCAGTCTATACTTGTTTGCTGCGAGCATCACATAGTAACCTAGGCTAATAATCGGAATAAGAGCATACAAGGTTTTCAAAAACAGATATCATGGTTAGTAGAGGCCGGTCTTTGACCGGGCGAGCGGGGGTGCTCACGATGTGACCTTCCCCAATCGTACCCAAGTTCCCGAGCCAACTTGGTAAGACGGACACGTGGCCTTTGGCACCGAGTCAGGGTTTCCTAATTTCCCATTAAAAAAACATTTAGGTGGCGACTCTGTATCTGGCAAAGCAGTCCATGTTTGGCACTTCTTTCAAAAATCTGTTTCCAAAACGATTTGCCGGATTTGGACTCTTTGGTTCAAGATTAAGAACCGTGACATTTGAGTCCTTGAACTGTAGTGACCCCAATATGAACAGAGCGGGGACCTAACCCTCCCGGGGCGTTCGGGGGCTTGTTACAGTTTCTGGCGACTCTGCTGGGGTTTAGAGAACTTGACTCGAACTCATGATATCTGTTTTTGATTACACTTGTGTGTTTCTTTGCATTGCATTTGCATGGTGCGCCTAGGACACCGTGTTTGCCATGTGCCATTCCCGAACGATTTGCCGGAGGCTTGTCTTGTCAAGTCATGTCCGTAAGGCTGATCGGCTCTGGGCTCTGACAGCATGGGAACACAAACCCGGTTTTACCGGGCACCCTTTTCGACCATTCGACCTAGTGCATATTCGGATCCATAGTGACCATTCCAAACTAGGACAGGTTGCTCACCCGTTTATAGTTGTTGAAACCGCTGCGTGCGTAGTGTAACCCTAGCTCCTGACAAAATAGGACAGGGAAACCCCTACCCCTCCATAGGGGTGTTTTGGCTCTCACTTGCTTGTTATGTGCTTTAGAGTGCGTCTCTACAGGAATGCATGTATCAGTTTGCGAGTTTGGGCATCAGGCCTGCGGGCACCAATTCAGTATTTTGGGTATCAGGCCCGCGGGCATCAGTATTTGGTGGAATCGGTTTTACCTGAGGGTATCAGCTTACAAGCGGAATTTTGGGCAGAATTCAGTAGAGAGCACACTCATTCGGTTTTGTTCATATCTGTTCTGGTGAAATTGGGCTGAGATGCTGTCCGTTTTCTCTTTTGCTAGGTAGTCCTGGAACCATAGCTTCAGAAGGCTCCAATATCCCCCGGGTACACCGAACTTGTTGTAGACTTTGTCGGGTCAGAGATTCAGTTCAAGGGCAATCAGTGTTCCTTTACCAAAGGCAGGGTGAAGAGGGCCAGTCAGGCACAGATCACCAGTTCAGTAGTTACCAGATCAGTGGCCCTTATCCACTCCACCAGTGAACAGTCAGGCTGAGGTCTTAGTTTCTACTGCAGGGATAGATACCGGTCAGTCAGATGGAACAGCAGAATACATCAGTGGTAGAGGCGATGATGCGCCAGATGCAAGAAAGTATGAAGCTCATGCAGGAGGACGCTGTCCGCCAAGCGGAATTTTCCAAGCAGCAGGCTGCAATCATGGCTCAGCAAGCCGAGCTCATCACTAGGCTGCAACAGCAAAGCGGCGCGTCTGCTTCACAACAAGTTCCTCCCCCAGCAGGAACTCCAACACTTGGGGAGACGCCAAATGTCCAGGAGGGTACGGACATTCCGGTAGGGCCTGCTCCGCCCCCAATTTTACCCCAGCTATCCAAAGCACCTACCAATCTGCTAGACTCTCCCTTCGAGTTCGAGGTCGACCCTACGGCGTTGAAATTGAGCAAACTTGAGAAGATGTTTAAGAAATCTCAGGGAGTCAACTCCATCCCAGACATTGGAGATGGATATACTGATTCGGGGTGACATTGCCGGACAGGTTCAAAATGCCTCACATCGACCGTTTTGACGGTCGGGAGATCCCATGGTCCACCTGAGTTTGTTTTCAGATGTTCTGCGCCCGATGGGCTTGACAAGATTACAGAAGCTTTCCCTTTGGCAGGACCTGTCGGGTATTGCAGCCATCTGGTACGCCAAATTGGAGGATTCAGTGAAACGAAACTGGGAGGAGATGGAGAGGCCTTCGTCGCACAATATTCATACAATACCCAGATTGAGATCACAACCCGTGATCTCGAGACGACCAGGCAAGAGCCGAAAGAGGGCTTCTCTGATTTGTGGCCCGCTGGAGGGCCAAGGCCTCAATGATGACCATTAGGCCAACGGATAAGGATCAAATACGGATGGTTTGTGCGCAACCTCCAGCCCAAACTAATGCAGAAAATGATCGTGCTCCCTTCCATACCTTTTCAAATTTGCATGAGATGGGAGTACAGATCGAGGATCCATGAAGCAGGGCCTTATTGACCAGGAGAAAGAGCAGCCTAGGCGGGCGTTTTCCCGCATTCGAATGTGACCACCAGTGGTGATGCAGCTGCAAGATCTTCTGAAGTGGGCATGGTCACTACCACCACATCAAGAAAGGTACCCTCACCGGTGCGTCCGGGAGTAACTCACAGACGGCCAAATATCCACCCGAGTCAAGAGGGTTTTCACTCCACTTCATATGCCTCTGTCAAAGGCTCTAGAGGTCTTACTCCGGGAAGGACATTTGAAACCGTTGGAACAACGGCCCTACCCGATCCTATCCTGCAAAGCATGACCAGACTAATACTGTGCTACCATCAGCAAACTGGTCATGACCACCGACGTTGCTTTCGTTGCGCCATGATGTACAAGATCTGTTTGACAAAGGGGTCATTGCGCACCAGGTCCTGCAAAGTCTATCGGCACTTGATCAGTGAACTTGTGGGGGATAAGGTGACTATGTGATGGGATGAACCACCTGCGGGCGCTCAATACTCCAGACGTGGGAATGGCACGCACTGTTTGAGCAATGCAATACCAGTTTTGTGCTTTCTGACTTGGGTATTGGGTCATTTTGTTTTTGTTTTGAGTCGTCTTTTTGTTTTGAGTCAGTCTCTTTTGTTTTGGGTCTGTCTTGTTGTATCGAGTCAGTCCTGTTGTATAGGAGTCGGGTGATTCCGGGGTGTTACCTCGGGCGTCACCATTTTGTTTGCGTTTGTCTTTTTGTTTTGTTTTGAGTCTGTTTCTGCCAGGGAGCCAGTTATGCCAACAGATTTTGAATGAAACAGCAGTGATTTCCAACTCTGCATTTGCTTCTGCCGTGTGCTAGTTGTGCCGGGATTTGAATGAAATGGCAGTGCATTCCACCTGCTCTCTTGTGCCTTGAAGTCATTGTAATGACCTAAGTTTTTCAAAACTTTTTTGAACACTGCGGTGAAAACAAAGAGGAAGGAATTCCTCGGGATTTGCAAAACTTTGATCAAATTGAGAGAAAGAGAGGCGTGCTAAGCCCTTAATGAATGAAATCATGCTTGTGTGTGAGTACTGAGAAGGACCCTAGCTTTGATCCAGATTGGTCCTACACTGTCTTCAGCGCGAGCGATTTGTCGCTTTCTTAAAAACTTTCAAAAAATGTTTTGCGCGGTCCTGCGAAGACATGTGTGGAATCGTTCTTGAGATTGTGCAGCTTAGGATCGCTCTCGGCCTCGAGACTCAACCCCTTTGCTTCCAAACCTTGAACTTGAATTCAGAATGTTCAACGGTCAACTACAATGTGAGGCCTGTGTGGCCAGATTTGAAGCAGCCCTCGAACAAGAGGCACCAAAGTCAGATCAAGAAGGTCAGACCCATCAGAAGAAGCTTGCAAAGCTAGACAGAAGCACCCCTCGAACTAGGGGCAAAAAATATCCGATGTGCTCGAAGAGCCAAAGTGGATCCTTCTGCAAATACAACAGCCACTCTCCTGGATATAGAGGGCTTCAATCTCAAAACCATTTGGCATGGACTTGTTACACTTTTACCCTTTGAGAGGCTCGCTGGGCCGAAAACCCGGAAGGGCGACCCAGGCAAAAGTTAGAGCAAGAAAAGAAGAAAAAAAAAAAAGAAAAAGAAAAAAGAAAAAAAAAGAGAAAAGAAAAAAGAAAGAAAAGAAAAAAAAGAAAAGAAAAAAAAGAAAAAAAGAAAGAAATGAAAAAGAAAAGAAAAACAAAGCTCGCAAGGTGAAAACCTGCAACAGGCGCCTTGGCAAAAGTTAGAGCATAAAAAGGAGAGGTTAAATACCCGAGTGTACCTTAACCCCGAACTACGTAAGGCTTGATTCCCATCTTTGGGATACGTAGGCAACTTCATTCTGAAGTCCAGCCGTAAAACAATTCAAATTCAATTGTGTCCATGTAATGGTTTTGACCATCCTTGCCTTCTCTGTATCCGAGAGTACGGTTGCAATCGTCGCTCTGAGGACTGACTAATGCTGCGGTGCCATCCAAACAAGGGGCAACTTTCCGTTGCCATTCAGTGTGCTGCGGCGCCATTCAAACAAGGGGCAACTTTCCGTTGCCATTCAATGCGCCGCGTGCCGTTCAAACAAGGGGCAACTTTCCGTTGCCATGCAGCTCTCTTCAAGCACGGGGCAGTTTTCCTTGGATCCGAGGTTGTGCATCTCAGGAGTAGGTTTCATGCTCGTTGAGCAAGTGGCCGTTTGCAAAAATAGTTTTTGAGAATTTTTACTGAGGTTGACTATTTTCTCGAAAATTTTCATCTTTTCCAAAACTGGACCATTTCTTGGACCCAAAAAAGGAAAATTTTCAGTGCTCATAGCCTGACTTGCATGATTTCAAATCAAAAATCGAACAAGCATGTTAATCTAACTCTCATTTTGGTCAAAATTGTTTTAGTAGAAAGCAAAAAAAAAAATGGTCAAAATGATGAACTAGGGGCACAGTTGAGTCAGGTTCTGTCTTTTCCCTTTATCAACGCCTTGCCAAGAAGGGCATCTACCTGCCAGAAAAGGGCACAACTGAAGGAA
Organism: Camellia japonica; assembly: GCA_030407325.1. NCBI lineage: Eukaryota > Viridiplantae > Streptophyta > Magnoliopsida > Ericales > Theaceae > Camellia > Camellia japonica. The sequence continues at coordinate 36,481,038 of JAPPVO010000010.1, read as the reverse complement.
AAACAAAGGCTGAAAGCTCTCTCACCCTCCAAGCAGCAAGGTATCAAGCCAAGTGCGAAGCACGAACTGGAATGGATCAAGATATTCCACTCCCTCATCTTGGACAGATCTGATCACGTCCAAACTCCCCAGCAAAGCATCATCAACCGATGTCAGCTGCAGATTTGCTACACACCAGTTGTAGCAACCCCTCTGTGGGAGAAATTCACTAGCTGTGTGCAGAAGAAGAAGAATCTAGCAGAATGCTAGGGGCACGAGCCCACAACTTGCTGTTTATCATCAACCACCCAGGGGAGGGATGAAAAATGAGAGATTGAAGAATAGAGAGATGTGCGATGAGAGAAAAAGTGAGAAAAGGGCTTTTTCAGAAAAACAGAGCTTGAGGGCCGAGTGATGTGAGAACCACAAATGAGAAAGGGTGGGAAACACTACCCGGTGAAACAGGCTCCCTGTGCACGTCTGAGTGTCGTGTCTTTTTGTTTTATCTCGATTTTGTTTTGGGTCGTTTCGAGTGTTACTCGATGTGTCTAGGTGTGTGCCTTTTTTTCCTTGTTGAGTCGTTTTGCTGTGTTCAGTCGTAGGCTCAATACCTGTCGAACATCTCACTCTCAATTTCAAAAATTCGTTTTGTGCTCCGAGTGCCGTGCCGTTCTCCACATTTGTGCAAAACAGAATTTGTTCTTTCAAAAACCGCAGGGTTCAACCCAGGTCATATGAGAACAGTAAAACCAGGACCTATCTGAAGCTATAATGGTTCGGGCTGCAAAGCAAAAGCAAAAGAGGAAAATGTCGGGCATCTGAGTTTGTTCCAACTTCAGTAAGTTCCGAGATGCTTCCGTGTGTACCTCTTCAGGTCTTGCCAATTCCGAAGTATGAGTGTGCCTCTACCTCAAGCTCAAGATCAAGTCTACTTCAAGCCAGAATGGCGATCAGAATGCTCTCTCTGAGTACCAGCCCTGCCAGGGCATCTTGGCCGTGTTTGCGATGAGTTCCTAGGAGACCAACTGCGACGGTGGAAACTAGAGTTCGAATGGCCGTGGCCTAGAACGCAAAGGTTCGGGATTTCCGGACTAAAGTCTGGTTTAAATACCCAGAGGCGTGCCCTCGGCTTGAAATCTGTATGGAAGCCCCATAGGTTGAGATAGCATGTATGCACCTCAATTCTGGATACTGAACCAACCTAGTCTGTCACCCCGTTGGAGAATAGGGAAAGTTGTGAATATGATCAAGAAGAAAGGCAGCCCAAGTATTCTACGTGTAGAACTTGTCAGCATTCAGAGCCTTTGTACTGTGAGTTGAAGGTAAAGTGTTCGAAGAGCACAAGGGGAGATCCCCGTCGGAGAAGAGCGGTTCACCGCCACTCACCTCATGAGGTGCTTTCTAAAGCGCCGCTTTGTCCATTTATTGCTTTCCTTAAGCATCATGCATTGTAATGCATTGTACCTATCAAGTTTCTTTCTCAGTCATGCACGATATTGTATGTACGGTTCATTCAAAGAAGTTCCTTTGAGATCATTCATTTAGTGTATCAATCACACTTCATTCACTTAGTGTATCGATCACACTCTCATTCATTAGTGTATCAATCACACTTCATTCACTTAGTATATCAATTACTTCATTCATTTTAGTATCTATCACACATTCTCACTTTGTGATCTATCACACATTCATTTGTGTATCTATCACACATATTCTTTTGTGTATCTATCACACACATCTCATTTTCTGTATCACACTTTCAAGTATCAATCACACTTCATTGATTTAGTATATCATCATACTTGTTCACTAAGTGCATCTATCACACTTCGTGTTCATTAGTATCAATCACACTCTGTTCACAAGTGCATCTATCACACTTGTGTTCACATTTAGTGTATCAATCACACTCTGTTCACTAAGTGCATCTATCACACTTCGTGTTCACTTCAGTATATCTATCATACTTGTTCACTAAGTGCATCTATCACACTTGTGTTCACTTTAGTATATCAATCATACTTGTTCATAAGTGCATCTATCACACTTCGTGTTCACATTCAGTATATCATCATACTTGTTCACTAAGTGCATCTATCACACTTGTGTTCACTTTAGTATATCAATCATACTTGTTCACTAGTGCATCTATCACACTTCGTGTTCACATTCAGTATAATCATACTTGTTCACTAAGTGCATCTATCACACTTGTGTTCGCTTTTAGTATATCATCATACTTGTTCACTAGTGCATCTATCACACTTCGTGTTCACATTTGGTATATCAATCATACTTGTTCACTAAGTGCATCTATCACACTTGTGTTCGCTTTTATATCTATCATACTTGTTCACTAGTGCATCTATCACACTTCGTGTTCACATTTGTATATCAATCATACTTGTTCACTAAGTGCATCTATCACACTTGTGTTCCTTTTAGTATCCATCATACTTGTTCACTAGTGCATCTATCACACTTCGTGTTCACATTTATGTATCAATCACACTGTTCACATAGTGCATCTATCACACTTTGTGTTCGCTTCTTTATGTATCAATCACACACACTCGCTTTGTGTATCAATCACACACTCTTTGTGTATCAATCACACACTCACACATGTTCACTAAAGAGCATCCATCACACTTTGCTCACTTCATTCATCAAACCGGCTTCGCGTAGCGTGTAAGTCCAATTCTTCAAACCGGCTTCGCGTAGCGTGTAAGTCCAATCTACAAACCGGCTTCGCGTAGCGTGTAAGTCCAATCTTCAAACCGGCTTCGCGTAGCGTATAAGTCCAATCTTCAAACCGGCTTCGCGTGGCGTGTAGTCCAATTATCAAAATCTTTCTGCATATCATTTTGCATTTTGCCCCCTGCCTGCGGGCACGCCTGCGGGCACACATTTATCTGTTCATCTTGTATGATTGTCTCAGTCTTCGGCCTTGTCAAAATGGGTCGTCTCTGGGCTTTTACATTCACTCCCGTCACTTGTGATTCCGAGTTCTGTCAAAGAGGGCAACTGTAGACACCCCATTTTTGACCGACCTTAAGACTCAGACGTCCCGATTGAGCGCTTGGTGATGTTGCATACTGTGCTCGTTCAGAAGTCTCAGAGTTGCGGCCGTGCGCCTGCCTCCGGACTTCCGAACCCTCTTTTGTACCCTGCCTCGGTTTTGCGAACCAGACTCGTTTCTCTGTTTCTTTCTGAGGGAAGGGAGTAGTCCTGTAGACATCTCTCGGTGGCCGTGCGCTACTTTTCGTGGCCGTAGGCCATTTTGCCCATTTCGGAGCCCGGTCCCGATTTTCGGAGCCGTCAGGCCGTGTGCTCGGTCGGGACCGCCCAACCGTCTCCGATTCCTCCGGTTCTTGGCACATACCTCTGTTTTATCATTCTGAGGAACACTGGGGCCTCAGAAACCCACTTCGTGGCCGTATGCCACTTTCGGTGCTTATAGCCGGTTTTCGGGCCCCGAACCTCGCGGTTTGGCCCCCGAGCATTCATTTCGCATCCGTTTTCTCCGATTTTTGGCAGGAACCTCGTTTTTGTCATTCTGAGGAACCCGGGGCCTCTGATGCCCACTTCGTGGCCGAACGCCACTTTTATTTAGAGCAAAATATCTAGATATTTTGAAAGATATTTAGAGCAAAATATCTAGATATTTTTCCCACCTTTTTGCCCTCCTTTTTCACCCCTTTTCTTGGCCATATAAACCAACAGCCACCAGCTGGTTTAAGGGTTAGAAAAAAATCCTTGGAGCCTTGCATATACATCTCCTCCATTCCTCTCTTCCAAAAAGCTTCAAACATCCAAGTCTTGCACCATTTGTTCATCAACACCTAGCATCACCATCACCATTCCATTTCCAGCAGCTAGGAAGGTTTTTCAGAGGCTAAGAAGCAACAAATTTGGTCCAAGAAGCAACAAAAGAAGTTGTCTACAAGGGTAAGCTTCTAAATCCCTTTTTCTAGCAAAATTTTGAGTCATTTCTTAGCCCTATTTGCTTTTTGTTTGGACTCCGACCCCTGCTGGTTTTGTACTTATTTTGAGCCCCTCTACAACATTGTAGAAGGGCCCAACCTCATTTGGTGTCTCTATGATATACTTTCTTCAATATCACTCTTTAGGCCATTAATTTGCATGCTTTGTTTGGCTTTTGAGTGATCTGATTTCGAGCATACTATATACTGTTAGTGGGCTTATTTTGAGCCCCTCTTCAACATTGAAGAAGGGCTCAACCATGTTTGACTTCTCTATCATGCACTTCCTTTGAAATGCTTCCATTTTACCGTAAAATTGCATGATTGTTTTGGCCTATTTGTGATCTGATTTGGAGCATGCAACATACTGTGATTGTGCTTATTTTGAGCCCCTCTTCAACATTGAAGAAGGGCTCAACCTGGTTTTCTTGCTCTACATATCACTTGCTTTGAATTCTTGTCACAATCCCATTTTGCATGCTTTTTTAAGCTCACCATGCTTCGGATTTCAGCCTTCATCAGACCTAGAAAGAGCCTTATTTTTGCCTATTCTTCATGTTTTGTTAAGGTTCTTAGCCCTTTGATGATTTGTTTTGATACTTCATGTTATATCCTTCATATTTTCCGTAAAATTGCATGCTTTGTTAGGCTTGCTTGACTTCGGATTTCAGCCTTCATCAGGCTTAGAAAATGTCTTAGAATGACTCATTCTTCATGTTTTGTTAAGGGTTCAAAGTTGTTTGGTGATTGCTTATGGTACCTCATGTTGTAGCCCTTTATTGGCTCATTTTTGCATGCTATTTTAAGCATATCTACATACTGAATTGGAGGATCTAATCTACTGTAAATGTGCATGTTTTTGATCCCTCTTTAATTTTGTAGAACTGATTTTTCTGGTTTGAGCATTGTATATACTACTTGCTTTGTAATTCCCCTATTTTTCCCCGTTTTTGCAAGCTATTTTTGCCATACTTGTGGTTGTTGTTTAGCCTTGCTTTGTACTAAAAAAATGCTAGTTTAGGGGCTGCCTTGCTACTGTTTTACATGTCATGTGTCAATTGCGCATGTTTGGCATAGTTGTAGGCCATTTCGGGTGCATAGCATTGCATTTCGGGCATCGATTGCAATTTGGTCATAATTCGGGGGCTATTTGTGCATCATTTTAGCTGCTGAAATTTGCATTTTCCATATGCCATATGTCACGTCTCATTCGCATGTCATTTCTGTGCCTTAGGGCCATGCCTCGGTTTGCGCGCCCGTGGGCACGCATTTCGAGGCTTCTCATTTTATCCGACGGCAGCTTATGTGAGTGTGGCTGAGGCCCTCTCATGTTAGTGTAAGCCCAATTTGCATTTTCCATGTCATTTCATGCTCTAATGCATCGCCTCGGTTTGCGCGCCCGTGTGCGCGCATTTCGAGGCACTTTGTTTTTATCCGACGGCCTCCCGTGTGAGAGTGGCTGAGGCTCTCTCATGTTGGTGTAAGTCCATTCTGCATTCCGTATGACATTCTAGTCCCGTTGCATTCCGTATGCCATCGCCTCGGTTTGCGTGCCCGTGGGCACGCATCTCGAGACATCTCATTTTAGTCTTATTACATATCATTTTCATGCTATTTCATGATTTCATATCATCGTCTCGGTGTGCGTGTCCGTGGGCATGCATTTCGAGACACTTCGATTTTATCCGATTTTGCATTTCACATCATCGTCTCGGTGTGCGTGCCCGTGGGCACGCATTTCGAGGCACTTCGGTTTTATCCAATTTGCATTTCATATCATCGCCTCGGTATGCGCGCCCGTGTGCACGCATTTCGAGGCACTTCGATTTTATCCGTTTTTGCATTTCATATCATCGCCTCGGTAGCGCGCCCGTGTGCACGCATTTCGAGGCACTTCGATTTTATCCGTTTTGCATTTCACATCATCGTCTCGGTTTGCGTGCCCGCGTGCACGCTTTTCGAGACATCTCATTTTCATCTCATTCTCACAGCATTGTGCATATTAGGCTGTATCTTAGATGGCATTCCATACATATCATGTATATTGCATTGTGTTCGGAATAGGAGTTAGCCCGGACACGGGAAACGAGGCACGTTTCGTACTCCGAGTGACGAAACGGGTCTCAATTCCCCAGTCACCGACACTCCGGATCACTCATGATGGAGTTAGGTTTTGTTATAGCATTCATCCGCATTGCACCCTATATTGAGTTGTGCAATCCGATTCCTCGGCCATCATGCATCGATATGCGTGATTGGTGGCACGAGAATCGAGGCATGCATATATTTGTGAAATACATTGCTATGCCCTTTTCCTGCTCTCTGTTGCAGCAAAATCAAGGATCAACAACTTTTCAGAGTTTGGCACGCATTTCGAGAAAAGTGCAAACAGAGGCTAATTGGGGCATCCCAGTGGATTTCCGCGCCAGAGCAGCCCGAAATGCAATATTCATCAGAAGCGAGGCAGCCCCTGGCTTGCAAACCCATTTTAAAGCTTTCTAGTTTAATTTGTCAATTAATTAGAAATCTGTATTATTCTTTCATTTCGGACTGTATTATTATTTATTCGGACCCTCTGCGCGAGGGCAAAACTGTAATAAGTGTGGGTGTGTGCGATGTATGTCTTCCAACCCCCATTTCTTTCTCCCTTTTATTTACCCGCTTATGTTGGTTAGATTAGGGCATATTTCAATTAGCATACAGTATGACAGCATGTTTGCATCATTCATCTGTTTTGCACGCACCGGGCTCGGCGCATCATACAAACTGCATTCGTATTTCAATTCCAAATTGAATACATGTTAGTTGTAGCATTTCATATGCCATTTTAGAATAGCCGAGCCTGCTATAGTTGCATTTTTGCATGTGTCGCATTAGGCATTCCTGTATACTTAGGATCATGCATGATTTCTAATGTAGTTTCTGTTTTGGCTTGGAGTACCCGGTGAGTTTTATGCTTTAGCATCCTTGCATGCGTGTGAGTGTTGCCATGATAGCATGCTTACCATGAGGCTATGTGCTTATGTGATATAACTGCCTTGAATGCCTGTGGGTGGAGGTTGAGTTGCTTGGACTGGAGCAATTCATTGACTGTTTGTTTTAAGCCCACTAGATAGTGGCAAAATCATGTTTTCTAAGCCCACCTGAGGGTGGCAAATCCGCGTCTTAGCCTACCTGCGGGTAGCACCATCAAACCATTTTCAAACAAACAAACATGAAATGTTTTGTTCCAATTCAGGCGGCCCAGTCTATACTTGTTTGCTGCGAGCATCACATAGTAACCTAGGCTAATAATCGGAATAAGAGCATACAAGGTTTTCAAAAACAGATATCATGGTTAGTAGAGGCCGGTCTTTGACCGGGCGAGCGGGGGTGCTCACGATGTGACCTTCCCCAATCGTACCCAAGTTCCCGAGCCAACTTTGGTAATGACGGACACGTGGCCTTTGGCACCGAGTCAGGGTTTCCTAAATTTCCCATTAAAAAAACATTTAGGTGGCGACTCTGTATCTGGCAAAGCAGTCCATGTTTGGCACTTCTTTCAAAAAATCTATTTCCAAAACGATTTGCCGGATTTGGACTCTTTGGTTCAAGATTAAGAACCGTGACATTTGAGTCCTTGAACTGTAGTGACCCCAATATGAACAGAGCGGGACCTAACCCTCCCGGGGCGTTCGGGGCTTGTTACAGCTGCATATTCTCCTGCTGCCTGATTGACTATCAGTTGTGAATCACAAAAAACTATTACCTTATCTGCTTGTACTGCGGCTGCCAGTTTTAGTCCTGCAATGAGTGCTTCGTATTCTGCTTCATTGTTTGAGGCCTTGAACCCCAAACGAATCGATTGTTCTAGTACCTGCCCATCTGGGGATATCAGTACTACTTCTGTCCCCGCTCTTTGTCGGTTTGAACTCCCATCAACAAACAATCGAAAGGAGTTGCCGATGTAAATGCTGCAAGGTCTGAGTTTGTCCTCTTTCCTTTGTTCTTTTGTCTTTGGCTGGGCTTCTCCTTGCTTTTCGGCAATGTCTTTGCCAGTGATTTTCGAAGCAGGCAGTCATCCTTCAAGCCGCTTTTAAACGACATGACCGCCACTTCTTGGTTGCATCCTGGTATTCGGTTGAATACCTCATAATACCTTTTGGCATAGGCCTTAAGGCTTTCATCCTCGCCGATCTTCAAGGCCATTAAGGCGTCCACCCTCAATGGCTGTACCTTGTTTGTCATGAACCTAACCATAAACATCTCGGCCAGGCCTTCCCAGGTTTTCACAGTTCCTTTCGGCAACTTATGAAACCAATCCGATGCAATTTCTCCGAAGGATGAGGGGAACACCTTGCAGAGCAACGGCTCGTTCTCGGTGTACAATGCCATCGAGTTCAGGTACAAGCCGCCGTGAAAGTTCGGGTCCGACTTACCATCGTATATCTGGAACCTTGGCATAATGAACCTTTTCGGGGCCTCAAATTTGTCCAATTATATTGAGAACGGTGTCCTCGGCTTGACAAGTGAGGTCACCTCGGCATCTTGTCGCTTTCTCTGGAGGTAATCCCTCAGATCCTCCGTAGTTTGTCCAGGAGCTCGGCTATCTCCGGATTTCAGCCTCTTTGGTGCACTACTTCCTGTGTCATTGCGAGTCCTTTTGGACCTCCCTCCATTAGTCGCGTCGAAACAGAGTTCCTTCCCCTGAACATGCCGATGTTCTTTGGAGTCAGCTTCCTTGGTGCGATGTGTCCTCTGTGAATGTCCCCTTCTGGATTCTCCTCGTCCAACCTCCCTTGAAGGCCGGTTAGAATGTTCCTTGGTCCTATCGTGCTGAGGAGTCGTAGGAGTTGTCTTCTACCCCCCTGCCTGGGCATCTTTCTTGGCTGCTGGAGTCAGCGTATCTTGTGACGGGAACGGTGGCTGCATGACGTTGTTCTGTATCATGAAATTAACAACCGTTTGCAAGTCCGCCAATTTGTTCGCCATTCCCTTTATCTCATCGTCCCTTCGTAAGCATCTTTCTTTCCATACCTGGAGGTCGTCCTCGTTATAATACTCACTTCGGTCTGATTTCTTCGGCACGTCGCCCTCCTGGCCGACGTCCTCTTCTCCGTGATTCTTATCACGAGTTTCTTCGTTGTAGTTGTCTTCTTCGACACCAAGGTCAATATGTTTCCCACTCTCAGTAGGGGTGTCGTCCCCAATCTTCTCTTTCTGTCCGTCGTTGGCCATCTATTCTCCTTTTGTTCCCACAGACGGCGCCAAATTGTGTGGGTGAAAATCTGACCACACTGCCAACTTAGTTTTCAGTTGGAGAGCACTAGCAGAATAGATGACACCTGTCTAACCTGCAACAAAAAGAGAAGATTCCGGCGGTGGTTCGTCCACCCGGGGGCATTCTGACGATCAAGTCAGTATATCTCTCACAGATAATCAATAGTGCAAACTCACTTATTCAGAATATAAATTGCGTACCTTAGACCCACGGGGGTGCCTCTCTTTTATAGTTAACTCAATCGTAGTCCCTATAGAAGCCTGACTTCTATGGACTCCCATTCAGTGCTTACTTTGGACTCCTAAAGAGATAAGGATAGACTCCCTAAGAACATTATCCTTATCCATCTTGAAGTCTTTCCTCATTCTAGGACTCTTGTCCCTTATCCGCATATCTCGGATTCCGATATCTTCGGAGGTAACCTCGGCCTCGCCGAGATAACCTCGGCGTCATAACCAGGACATGTGACATTTCGGCTGACACGTCGGCGTCACCTTGCCACGTGTTGATACTCAGAAAATATATCCCTACACATACCATGTAAAAAATATTATGTAGATTATGTTACTTGGTACTCCTAAAGTAACGCTGTAAGTTAGGCCACTTAAGTTGTCTCTTAAGATTCCCTAAATTAAAATATAAAAATAAAAGTTATTATTATTATTCAATGACATAGTTAGATAAGACTTGACTTTAATATTAAGTCTGAGAGTTTCGAAAACTATATGGCTAAGAAGTTGGACGAGTAAAAGTAACAGATAAGTGTGTGGTTTTCTTCAGCTAGGATGGCTGTTTGCGTAAAGCGAGAAAAGTTATTGGGTAGCCTTATTGAGAGTTTGTGTCAAATTGATTAATGTAAGTTTTGATTAGAGCTTATTATATTTGAGTGTTAGAGCGATTTTTGTGACTTTGATATCAATTGAAAATTTTAAAAACTCCCCAAGATATTAATGTGAGATTGATATTCATTATTTAAAATTGAATCATAATTACAAATTAATATTTTGGAGGTTTTTTAAAATTTTCAAGTCCCATTGTAATTTGATCTAATGAAACAAACATGGATTTTATAATATTATTCCACATTGATTAGTAATTGTCAACATCGTATATGTTTATGTGAATGTCTACACAAAAACAATGAACTCCATTGTTTGAGATATTCACGTGATAAATGAGTCTGTTTAGTATAACTTCTTCTAAATTAAAAGTTGATAATTAGAAAAACAGAAATCGAAAGCCACCCCTCTAACTTCTAAATAATCCATTTTTTTTTTCAACTATTTAAATTATTTCTAACTAAAGGTAGTGCTCATATATAGATCAATCGTTCAAACGCAACATCTATCACTCTAGTGGTAAAACACGTTTCCCAAAAGTCAAAATACAAGGAGATACTAGATGAATTACTATATTAGTCAAACTCACAAAAGACTGCTCAAGCGGTAACTTAGTCAACGGAGTGCAAATTAAAAAATGCTCAAAACAAAATACGGAATATTAGCACAAACTTCTCTACTCATGCACAACTCGAGATGGATTCACATCTAAACTTTGATAACTACTAATAGTGCTAAGTTTATCATGGATTAGAAGAAATGTTTCTTTGGAATCTACAAAGTGTAATGATCATATTTTGATAATTTCTGATATTGGAAATTATCATGTCTTCTAAGAATTTCATGTTGATGGTATACCCAACTAATAGCAGGGTCTAACAGTTACATGAACCTTTAAAAAAAAAAAAAAAAAAAAAAAAAAAGAAAAAAAAGGAATGACAATACACTATTAGATGGGCACATACAGATTAGGGAGTTGAAAACCTAAAAGTGAGATTAGGAATCGCTTATTCCCTAAAACTACCTAATGACATTCAATATTTGTACTATCGGAAGGTCTACTATTCATTGGTCTAATCTACCATAAAAACAAATATAAGGTTAATATTTAATTTGTATAGACTACGTTTGGCTATCTCAATTAGGACTAAAAAAGTATAAAAGAAAAAATAGACTAAAAATAAGTTAATAAAATAAAATGTTACATTTAAATCATAATCATTTTAATTTTTCTCTCATAAAAGTCAAAAAAAATTTGCCAAAAGGAATTTTTTAGTACCAAATTAAAAAAAGTCTCGAATTCAAAAACCCAACTAATATTTTTTTTTTACCAAACAACGACATAATATAAGGTTAATATTTAGATGAATCTGAATTATATATTAATTTTTAAATAAAAATATACTATTATTGTTTGTACCATTGACATGTGTGTGTATTTTTGGAATTCCATGGACACATCATTACCACGTGTGGCGATTGCCACCGATGAAGGGAATTTGGGTCTATTGGACAGTGGAATGCCCCAAGGCATATGAGCTTTCTCTTCTGCTCATAATCTGAGTAAGATTAAGATGGTATTATTGTTTAAACTCATGAAATTTATTTTATTTTGATAATTTAAATTATTCATTTGATACGATATTTTGTGTGTATCATTCACACAAAAATTAAAATAATCTGATAATCGTAATATATTTAATTTACAACATTTAATTCCAAAAAAATAGACGACTATTGTTTTTTAATTAATAAAATAGATCATCCATTATTTTTGGTAACAAATGTGATACAATAAAGAGTTTACGATTATGAGATTGACATAATTTTTTGAATGGTACTATACGTAATATCATTTCTTACCTCATTGTCTTAGTCCAAGACACAAAGTAATAGAGCCCATATCAATAAACGCATACGAGACTCATGCAATGTATACACATGAGACTCATGCATTTGTGTCTAGGAACGAAAAAAATGATGTAAAAAATAAGATTATATGTAAAAAATTTCTAATTTTTTTCATACATGATATAAATAAAAGGCCTTATAAAATAAATGATTTGAATTATCAAAACAAAATTTATGATGAATTCCACGGTCCGAAGCAACATCCTACAATTGAAAGTCAAATCTAGACAGGAGGGAGGGCTATGCCTTTAGGAAATTGAGTGTTGGTCATGGAGGAGCATTGCTTCTCTTTTTGATAACCAGCTATCCGGATTAGTTTACGTGCACCTCGATTAATCTCAGGACTCACGTAAAGCGCTCTCTCCACATGGATCAGACAAATCTCAAGCAGAGCCCACGAGTATGGCTCCAAGGAGTTGAACGCATTTATTGAGAGTTGAACTTGAAACTTAGAGAGAGCACACCCCCAACCCCCAAGCTACACCCATTAAGCCAACCCCTTGAGGTTAGGAGCATTGCTTCTCTTCAATTAAATTAAGAAAAAGATGTACTCATTTTTTGACTCACTGATATAAAAAAATAATTAACCGATGATTAAAGAAGATATAAGAGAGAGAGAGATGCCTTAGATATTTCAATATTTTGCAATATCAGTGGGTTTAAAAAGTGAGTTTCACTTTTGGGTTACATAGCACTACCCATAAATTAAAATCTCTTTCATTTTAGGTGATAAAGCCGATAGTTTAATGTTTAACTTTTTATTATACCTATTTTCAAGACACTTCTCACAATTTCGATATTAAACATCACTTTAGGAATCCTCATTAGCATTAACCAACAAATAAACACAAAACAAATAATCAATAAAAAAAGGTTGAGCTTTAAAATTTTCTCCTTTTTGGTGTCTTCTCACAATTTTGATATTAAACATTACTTTAGGAACACTCATTAGCATTATCCAATAAATAAACACAAACCAAATAATCATAAAAAAGGTTGAGCGTTAAAATTTTCTCCTTTTTGGTTTTTCACGACTCTAAAGTTTGACAAATGTTAACGACTGTTTCTAGGGTATCATTTGAGGGTAACTTACTAGTAAGTCCTAATAGTTGGAGTTAATTCTCATTAAGTTCTGTTAATTCATCGTTATATATGAGTGTATGACCATTAACATCCAAAAAATGTTAGGGACCATGAAACTTTTATAAAATTTCTCCACATTTTTGTAGATTCATTTAAGTTAGGTGCATCTAAAATAACAGGCTAAAGTATGAAAAAAACAAAATTCACTAAAAAAATAAAATAAAATAAAATAAAAAACAATCTCAAAAACTAGAAAAATGTATTTAAAAATTCAAAACCAAACATAGTGGGATTTTTTTATAACACTAGCTGTTGGGCACGTGCGTTGTACGTGATATGTGATTTTTCATCAACTATACTGTAATTATATGTGTCTCTTAAATTCCTATGTGATATATATATATATATACAAAGTATCCAGACTTGTATGGGTAGATTGATATGTATCCAAAATACAACTAAGTAAGAAATAAATACATATTCAACTGAAGAATTTAAATAATAACTGTAAAATTTTACAAATAAACATTAATTTATAGTTAAATTGTTGATATCACAATTTTATCTTAAATAATAAACAATAAACAGTTCTTATATATATATAGTATTACACACATATTTTTCTATCAATTTCCCACTTCAATTTTTCATAATCTGCACCTGTAATACAATTGAAGGTATGAAATTAATTGCACAATTATCACGTAATACAAATTTATTGAACTCACTATTGCATATTATTTGTATACTATTAGTGTAATATCAATATGCAATATATTTTTATACATCAAGAGTTGTTGAGTCTCATTTTCTGTGCCATGAATATCTTGCATGATGAAAAATATAACATTAGTTATTAGTATATTTTTATTTATGCAAAAAAATGTGCAATAGTTTTTTTAAGAAAATAAAATGATAATATAGCTTAATATTTCAATCAATATAGAAATTTCATAATTGTTTTCACGATATTTATAGATTCATACTTATAAGTGTTTGCAAGATTACTTTCATGAAACTATCAAGTTACATTATTTATTATGTCATCTCTAAGTAATCAGCATGTGACAAAATTGATCGAAACTTTTTATTTGATATACTTACTTTCTGTATCATTGAGTTATTGCGATAATATTTGGCCATCATTTGATTTTTTTTTCCTTATAATTTGACTAAAATATGTACATGAAATACATTATTTTTCTTAAACTTCACAACAGATAGGACAAATCCTACTTCAGCTCGTCTAACCTTGCTTGGAGAGTATGTTGCAATAGATCTTCTGTAGCTTTTGTTTCACCATCTTCTTATTTTTCTTTTTGTTTACCATTATAACTCATTGTAATAAAAATATTTTAATAAGAGTTCGAGATGATATCATATTGTTATAAATTTCACAATTTATTTTCTCTCAATAATGTTATTTTTCTGTGAGGGAAAAAAAAGTACAATTATTGTTGTGATGAAGGTATTTTGCAAAGTCTTATTTTGTTATTGAAAGCGTTTGTTGTGGACACTGGTTTGTATAACATATAAGTATATACGTATTAAACATAAGTTGATAAGAGAATAATACTCAATTTCGCAGTTTTTTCCTAAAAAAAATATAACTATATTACTAAAGTGATAAATGTTAGAAAATTAAATTATCCAATGGTAATATAGCATTACAGATTGACAATGTATAAATACAGTTGCAGCTCGACTTTTTTGCACCCCCTTTCGGAAGTTTGAAAGAAGCCCTACAGTTCGGACTCTCGTGGTTCTAAATCTAATCTCACAAGTGCAATGTGAAATTGATAAACACCAAAGAGTCCAAATCCGGCAAACCTTTTGGAAAATCAATTTTGAATAAAAAATGCCAAAATTGGACTGCTTTGCCAGATACAGAGTCGCTACCTAAATATTTTATTTTGAAAAAATTTAAGAAACCCATGACTCGTGTCAAAGGCCATGTGTCTGTCATCACCAAAGTTGTCTTGGTTCAGGAAGTTGGGTACAAGAGGGGAAGGTGATGAATTGACCACCCCCGCTCACCCGATCAAAGATCGGCTTTTACTAATCATGATATTATTTTTATGTACATTATATGCTCTTGTTCCGGTTTATTAGGCTTGCATTACTATGTGATGCGCGCACACCAAGTATAGACTAATTTGCCTGAATTGGAACAATTCAATTTCATTTTTGTTTTTCGAAAAAGGTTTGATTTTGTCACTTAAAGTGGGCTTAAAGTTTGCAAATTTGCCACTTGACAAAGTGGGCTTAAAACGTACATTCATTGAATTATTCCAATTCAAGCAACAAGCCTTCATCCACAGGCACTCAAACAGTTTATCAAGTAAGCACTTAGCCTCATGGCAAACATGCTAATCATGGCAACATCAACATTTTATGCAAGATGCTAAAGCACTAAAAACTCACCTAGTACTCCAAGCTAAGATAAAACAAACGAGTTAGAAAAAATGCATGATCTCTAACTATGCCAAATGTCTAATGCAACACATGCAATATGCAACTAAAATAGGCTCGGCTACTTAACATGTTATTTTTAATAATTTCATAGTATGCGTTTAAACACGCATTCAAAGAAGTAATAACACACTAATGCAAGTTTGAATGATGAACCGAGTCTCGGTGCATGTAATACGAATAGATGCAAACATGCGATATGCTAATTGAAACGTGATGCCCTTAAACTAACCAGCAAAAGCGGATAAATAAAAGGAAGAAAGACGTGGAGTTGGAAGACATACATATTATTACATTATGCTCTCACGAAGGAAAGTCCGAATGAATAAACTAAGCTAACTAGCAACTAATTAAGCTAAAGCTAATTAAGCTAACTATTACAACAAAATGATAACTAGCTAAACTACTTAACTAATTATTACAACACTTAAACTAATTAACTAGTTAACTAACTAATTAAATAATTATAACACAAGTGTAATTAAAATAAGTAATTAAACTAAGCAACTAACTACTCCGCCTCGGGAAACAAGGGATATGCATGCGCATGCTTGGATTCCACTCGAAAAGACCATCGTTTTGCTCTTGAATGCCTCTGCTTGCACAGTTGAACATTTCCAGAACAACTTTGCTCCATCTTACCAACACTCTGTTGAAATTTGCATTAGTGGCCAGCCGGCCAAAGATGAAGGTTGCCGGCCACCAGCCGACTATAGAAGTGGTCTGCCGACCACTGATGCACAGGTTCATCTTGCTACAACAAAGGACAAACAGAGCATATACAAGGTATTTTCAAGGATTGTCTGCAGAACTCACTCCTCCTTTTCATGAACAAATCCAAGGAGTTGTGAACTTAAGCCACAAACCACCAATTGAAGCAATTTCATTGCATGATGGCTTGTGAACCCAAGTGTGCAAGTTCAATAAATGTAAGGAAAAAGGACACAAACCTCCTCCCTTTCATAAATGATTAAGGGAAGTGGTTGACCTTGGAAACTTGAATCATTTAATCACTAGTAAGTATGAAATGGTTCAAGCTTCCATGTATTCAATTAACGTCTGATTGAACACGACTAAATTATTATCTTTCACCATTTTTAGCCTCAATTTTAAATTACTAACTATTCTTTAATTCATTGAGTCCAATGGTGAAGTTAAGTCCTCTAATGGAGTGAAGCACCAAACCAAGAGTTAAGTTAAGACATGAAAGAGATGTCATGCCGTTGATAATGAACCCTTAAAAGGATTAAACCATTAAGCATGACAACCTCAATCTCATGCTTAAAAGAACAAGAGGCTTAAACAACTCTCAAAGCAAAACAAAAGCCAAGAAATGAGGGAGGTTGCAGAGATTATTAATGCTAAAATAAGTGAGAAAAACATAAATAAATGTTATCAACTCAAAGGAGATGGTGTCTAAGTCCTAGAATACCAAACTCATGAGGACTATTACACTATAAACATGCAAAACAAATCTCAAACACAACAAACACTTGAAAATAGTCTTAAAATTGGTCTGAAACAGCCCTAAAACATGATGAAATTAAGCTAACAAAGCTAGAAAAATAAGCTAAAACATGAGCATGTTAAGTTAGTAAACAAAACAAGGAGGAAAGGTTACCCCTCCATTTTTGGACTTCAAAACATGATTTTAGCCACTGAAATAACTCTGAAATTCAGTGTTTAAAAGCTCAAAAAAAGATAGTAAAAGGAAGGGAAGCACAAGGGTAAATGCCTTGAAAGTAAGGTGTAAAGAAGTGTGAACCACCCCTTAACCTTTATTGGCCTTAAACCACAAGTTTCAGCCAAAAATACAGAGTTTTCACAGCCCAAAAAAGTAAGAAAAGATGGAAAATAAGTGGTGTAGAGATGGTACAAAAGCAAGATAAGGTATACCTCTTGAAGATGAATGAACCCTTAAGTCATAAACCACCAATTTCACACTCTCAAGTGTTTTAAGAGCTCAAATTCAAGCTCAAATAACCTCAGCAAGAAGCTCTCTAGGTTTGGTTTAGAGTGTTTGGGCAAAGTCTATGCAAGTTACAAAAAAGAGACAGAATTATAGAGAGAGGATATTTTTTTGCTCCCAAAGTTTTTCTAACCTTGAAATATGAGAGATAGGTCATGTATATATAGAAAACATGAGCCTTAGGTCAAAAATATCTATTCAGAAATAGCTAGAGCAGTGTGGAAACAGTTGGAGGAAAATATCTGCAAAAAATCTGCTTTTGGTCACCAGTGGCCGACTTGTGGCCGGCTGGGACACTAGTGGCCAGCAGGTGGCCGGCGGGCCAGAAGTGGTGGCCGGCTGTCCACAAATGGTGATTGCCAGCTACCTGCTGGCCACAAGAAAAATCTGTTTCCAGGCCCAATTTCAAATGGGCATAACTCTTTCATCCGGACTCCTTTTCAGGTCTTTCTTGAGTCTAAATTGATGCCCCAGAAGTCTACTTTTTAATGGTGGAAGCCTTACATCTAAATTCTATGTGTGCAAAGGGATATGCCTATTTTAGTCAAGGTTGCTCAATTTTGGTCTTAATCGGATTGATGTATAACTTCAAACAGCCATATCTCCCTCATCCGAACTTGATTTTAGGAGATTCTTGGATCTAAAATGAAGCCCCAGAAGTCCATTTTCCAATGGTGGTGGCCTTACAACTAAAGTCTAAGTGTACAAAAGGATAGGCCTAATTTAGTGAGGCTGTCCAATTCTCCCTTAATGGTTTTATACTCAACTTCTCCCCAACTAGTTTTATTCCCTTTCCTCCTATTTTCTTCAACCCCAAACCTATAAATAAGATATTTTTAAATATTTTTTAAAGAGTTCACCTCTTTTCTATTTATTTCCACTTTGTGCTTACTCGGTTTACCGAAAAGTGCAACATTTAACGAAATGCAGGCCTCGGAACATTGTAGAAACATTTTCAAAAATATTTTGAAAGAGAGGGTTTTAACATCTAAAATAGTTTTGGTCCAAAATGGGGTGTAAGGTTGGGATTTAGAAGCTCTTCTTGCTAAAGAAATCGAGCGATTGGACAGCATAACTTTCATCATCAAGTGATCAATCAGTGGCACCAAATTCTTAAGGGCGATCAAAAATAGGGTGTCTACAGTTGCCCCTCTTTGACAGAGCTTAAAGTCATGAAATGACGTGAGTGAATGTCAAAACCCAAAGACGACCCATTTTGACAAGGCCATAAGACTTGGACAAACAAATAAAATGCAAATGCAGTTGGTTGAACCCGAGGATTGCCTACGTATCCTGTTGCAAGGAATCAAACCAGCGTAGTTCAGGGGCAGATGCGAAATGATACATAATGTAAAACAAATAATGTAAATGATATACAATGTAACGAAATAATCAAACCACAAGTAGTGCATAACACACAAATATCATGAAGGGATGGAAATGCAAAATCGAACTACGTTTTATATAGAAAAGAAGTGGGCACATCCAAACGACACCTAACACATCCTTAATACTGGCCTCAGCGCAGTATGGATGCTTACACATAACAGAACCATGTTTCAACGTGAAAGGGTGCGAACACATGCAAAACTATGTTTTTCGTGGAAAGAGAAAGAGTACAAGTAATTGGATGTGATGATTTAAGTAAGGAATGATCTACTGGGGAAAGATAATGATCCTAAATGTTGAATGCAACAAAACAAAGTACGATGCAATAGATACAGTGAATAAGGCGTAGGCCAAACCACATTTTACCTGGAAAAGGCATGGGCACAAAACAGACCAGGTCTAACACAGAAAATGTGTTGACACCCTCAATACTGGCCTCAACGCAGCATGGGTACTGACACATGACAAAACCATGCTTCAACGAGGGAAAGGTATGAGCACATGCCAAACTAAGCTTAACATGGAAAGCATGCAAGTGATAAAATGATAATGCAGTAGATGCATGCAAACTCTATATGCAATGCGATAGAAGTAATAGATTATAATGGATATGATGATGCAACTAGGAAGTGATGCTTTAGAACATACCTTACAGGGGCAATCGGTGATAACTCACCTCATGCTGCTGGGGATCTTCCTCTTCTGCATCTTGCGCTTCCAAACCACGGGTACTACTTTTCTCCCTAGCTATGTTTGTAACTTTCCCTATTCTCCAACAGGGTGACAGACTAGGTTAGTTCAGTATCTAAAATTGAGGCGCACACAAGCTACCTCAACCTATGGGGCTTGCCATACAAATTTAAAGTGAGGATACACCCCTGGGTATTTAAACCAGACTTTAGTCTCGGAAATTCCAAACCTTTGCATTCTAGGCCTCAGCCATTCGAACTCTAGTTTCCACCGTCTCAGTTGATTTCCTAGGAACTCACTGCAAACACAGGCAGGTGGCTATACCAGACCACCGGAAGTCATTCGGGCATGACAAACACCAAAGGAATTGCACCTTTAGAGGATTTAAGGTCTCCTAGACCAAGTGAGTGCACAAGACAGTGTGGGGGGAAATGCACAAGACAGTGCCATATAGGTGCACAAGATAGTGCGATGCTAGTT
This sequence comes from Camellia japonica, assembly GCA_030407325.1. Lineage (NCBI taxonomy): Eukaryota > Viridiplantae > Streptophyta > Magnoliopsida > Ericales > Theaceae > Camellia > Camellia japonica. Next base: position 36,460,977 of record JAPPVO010000010.1, on the reverse strand, counting down.
GCACAAGACAGTGCGATATGGGTGAATGCGCAGGATAGCGCAATGCAGGTGCACAAGATAGTGCGAGTGAAGGTGCACAAGATAGTGCGATATAAAACGAGACAGTGCGATGCAAGGTACACAAGATAGTGCGATATGGGTAAATACATAGGATAGCGCAATGCAGGTGCACAAGACAGTGCGAGTGAGGGTACACAAGATAATGCGATATAAGTGCACAAGACAGTGCGATGCAAGGTGCATAAGATAGTGCAATATGGGTGCACAAGATAGTGCAATGCGAGGTGTACAAGATAGTGCGATATGGGTACAGAAGACAGTGCGATGCAAGGTGCACAAGATAGTGCAATATGGATGCACAAGACAGTGCGATGTGGGTGAAATGCACTAGATAGTGCGATGTAAGTTAAAATGCACTAGGCAGTGCAATATAAGTTAAAATACAGTAGATAGTGTGATGTAGATGCACAAGTGAATGCACAAGACAATGCTATATAAAGTGAAATGCACAAGATAGTACTATACAAGGTGCAATTCACAGGATAATGCGATGTAAAGTGAAATGCACGAGATAGTGCTATACAAGGTAAAATGCACAAGATAGTGCGATGTAAAATGAAATGCACAAGATAGTGATATAAAAGGTAGAATACACAAATTAATGCACGAAATTTATGCGAATGCACAAGACAGTGTGAGTGAGGTGCACAAAATAGTGCGAGTGACACAAATAGTGTTATGCACAAGACAATGCAACGGTGCACAAAATAGTGCGATACAAAGTGAATAGGATAGTGTGATACAAAGTGCACAAAATAGTGCGATGCAAAATGAAATGCACAAAATAGTGCGATACAGGTGAGCGATGCATGGCATGCAGAGGGAAATGAGCAGTATCAGAGTAATACGTCATATACCTTACGAAATGAGTGTAGGGCAACTTGCCACAACTCATTGAAATGTAACACAAAGGGAGGCAACTCAACAAAACTCTGTTAAGTGCAAAACAAAGTTAAGAGCAAGAGCAACCAATCATGCAACTCAACTCAACCATAGTGTATAAGCATGCAAGCATAATCCAAAGCACATGTATTAATCAGAGGGAAGATGGCAATCCCAAGAGAGTTTTGAAATGGTTGGAGACAACTTTCGAAAGCTGAATCATATTAGAATCAACATGAGGGTAAACTACCCTAATACAGGGAATAGTGCCCAACAAATGGCTTTGGCAGACTGAGAGATGGGTTGGGTTTATGCCCCTTCTTCAAATGATGACCCGATCAGATACACTGAAAATTGCCCCTAATGTCCAGCCAGTGGCTACTGGTTGGGTTCATACCCCTTGTTAGATGGATGGCCTGATCAGATGTATTGAAAATTGCCCTTAGTGTCCAGTCACTGGCCATTATTTTCAACATTATGCAGGCACATGTAATGGGGATCATCAGATCCTAGAACAGTTGTCAACCAATCAGACTCATGCTTCTCTTCTAACATATTGAGAACTTATTCTAGTCCCCTCCGAAGCAGTGATAGATTCCTCATATACACTTTGCAATGATCATGAACGCGATGCCCCTTGTATGGATACTCTCAGCTTGTTTATGAATTCCATACATGGACTTGTTTTCGAGTTTGGAACAAACACTCGTGTATGGAATTTTGGCGATGCCACTCTGTTGAAATTTGAGCAACAGACACGTTATGGTGACTCGATAAAGAGCATTTTTTAGCCACAGACACGTTATGGTGACTCGATGAGGAGCATAGACCGAGACAAACACCAGGCGCGACACAACTGAATTCACAACTGACCCAAAAGCATAAAAAAGACTTAAGGTAACTGATCATTCATAGTGCCCCTAGTTTTGCTTATGTTCCCTTTTAAACTCAATTTCGATTCCCTTTTTGATCAAGTTAGAGATTCTACTAATAAGTTTAATATTGGAATTTCTCCACTTGTTGAATGAAGCTAGTTCTTTCTTACCCAATGTAAGTAATGATATGCAAAGCAGTCGATGTAGCTCATGGATTGATGTGAAGCTGATGACGTGAATTTGGGCAAGGTGATTGAGTTGAGACATATGAGATAGATATGGTTAAGACCGAACTTTGGGATGAAGTTGCATACATATCCCAAGAATGGGAATCAGGTCAATGTAGTTCATGGCTAAGGTTCACTCGAGTATTGACACTCTCCTTTTACACTCTGACTTTTACCAAAGTCGCCCCTTTGGGGTTTTCAACTTGAGCTCTGTTTGTTTGATTTCTCATTTTTCATGCTCTAACTTTTGTCTAGGTCGCCCTTTCGGGTTTTCGGCCTAGCGAGCCCCTCAAGGATAACGTTACAACACTTGTGGTAAATTTGATCAATAGTCATTCTTGCCCTAACACTAGAACTAGTTTCACCTTGATTTGAGTTTGGTTCTCCATTCTCTTATGTATGTCTTCTTCCTTTCTTTTCGCCCCATTTTCAAAGTTGGTTCTTCTCGCAATGTGGTTCTTCCTTGCATTGGCTTCCCCGAATTCAGATCGAAATTCCCTTCCTCATAGTTGATTGGATTTCATTCCAATGGATTCCCCTGGCTTGATGGTTGACTTCTTTTCTTTTTTTTCTTTTCTTTTTTCCTTTTTTCTTCCTTTCATTTCTTTTCTCTTTTCTTCTTTTTTCCTTTTTTCTTTTTTCTTTTCTCTTTCTTTTTCTTCTTTTTTTCCTTATTTACTTCCTTTATTTCTCTTTGAAATAATGAAAACACCAGGGGAGAGATTCTATGATTTGTGATGTCTGAAAGCCGCCTTGTACTTGTAGGTCTGAAAACCGCCTTGTGCTTGCCAAAATGATTGCCTAACGGCGAAGAGAATCCCTAGGACAATGTAAAATACCACGCACAATTCTAAACCTATCTTCGCAAGTTTTGCAAAAGAAACAGCTTAACATTTTTGAAATCATGAATGGCTTTGTGCCGATAAGTCAGAATTCACTCAAACTATTCGGGGGATCCTTCTCAACATTCGAGCTTATTAACAGAATCTCATTCAAAAAACAAATTCAAAAACAAATTTAAAGCCTTTATCTATTTGCAAAAGGTCACACATGCATCACTATAGGCACAATAAAATGATCAAAAACTTGACTCCCACTTTCTTATAAAGATGAAGACCTAAGGGTACACGAAAGCGACTCAAAGGAAAAGACTCAACTGACGCAATAACGCAAGAAAAGACAGAAAATAAAACTCACAACAACTATTTGCAGGACATAACTCAAAACAAAACAAGCATTTCTGAGACAAAAGGGGTTTTCCTTTTCCAAGTCCATCTGTAGAATTTCAAAAGCAACTTCAAGTAGCCTATGGAAAGGTCCAGACCTGCCTTCAATTCAGCAATACACATCCACACCTAGAAGGATTGATTTTAGACTTTCAAACCGAGTCTCCCAGATTGAACCTCACAATTATGTTGTCCCCACACATCTTCTTGACGAAAACAATTGTTGTTTCATACCATGCCTTTAATTTAGAAGGTCCATCCCAAGTACTTTCAATAATTACCCTAGCTGAGACTGAGATTCATCATTCCAACCACCAGTGCTAGCATCACTGCTTCATTAAGCTTGAACTCACCAAGATTGAGTAAAATTTTCATCTCTTCAAAGATTTTGTTCATTTTGCTCAGATCGGAATCAGAAGATTTAGGAATGAACACAATGGGTTTGAGTTCAGTGGCGGGTATGCTGTGTTGGCTAGGGTAATGGTTGGTTGGTGGCAAGCTGTGTATTGGTTTTATGTTATGGAATAGCAATCTATTGCGGTCAGGGAGAGGGTTATTGACAGTTTTGGGATTTTCAAGTGGGATAATGACCTTTTTGTCAATCAGGTCTTGAATTTCATGGTGAAGGTAAAAGCAACGGTCAGTGTAATGACCGTACTGCTGATGGAATGTGCAATATTGGGTAGAGTCGTGTTTAGGTGGGAGAGGGTTAGGGAGAGGTCGAGGATTGAGCGGTTTGAGATACCCTTTCTCCATTAGTACCTTCAATGCACAGGTTAGGCTCATATGGAGTTGGGCAAAGGTTCGTTTTTTGGAGAAGGAAGCATTAAGTTTAGAAATATTGGCAAATGGAGTGGCGGGTGTTGGTCGGGTATTCATAGGCTTGGGCTTGGGATTAGGATAGGTGTTTCAAGTAAAGCATCCATTTTCATTGTTTGCCCCTTTATTTAAAATGCTCTCATCCTCAACAATAAAAGTGTTACTCACAGTCTTTGCAACAACTTCAAGCACTTACTGCTTGTTCAACCCTTTGGCCTTCAAAGTCTTAATAGCCCACTAAAGTTGTGCACAGGGATCCATATTTGTCCCGACCTTGTTCTTGCCACTTGCTTCAGCTTGGCCAAGGGATTGGGTGGCTATATCGAAGCGGGGCCTATTTGTTGTTGATCTGTCATCACCCAAACTTGAGATAGTTTTGGGTTGGCCTTTTTCAACTGCAGCTCACCCCAGGATTAGGGAGCTTTGTGACGGGATCGAAACCCCAAATGTTAAATCTTCCACCATTCCTTGAAGGTTTTCAATCATTCCTAACATCTCAGCAGTAGTGGGTTCACCCATTTGGTGCTCTTGGTGTACTCGAACAGGATTGGGTGCATCCATCATGCACAAATTGGTACTTTCTAGAATGAACACCTCAGGCTTGGATAAATAGGCCGGGGTAATGTATATGCTGGGGTTGAAGGTAGATGGGAGTATATGGATTAGGTTAAGGTGGGCAGGAGATATTTGGTCATGGATGGGAAGTGGGTTGGTGGTAACATTGGGATCTTGAGGTGGAGCTATTATCCGGTTGTCGATGAGATTCTGAATCTTATGACGAAGGCGATAGCAACAATCGGTGCCATGACTGCGTTGCGGATGATACCCACAATATTTGGTGGGGTTATGTCTAGTAGGGAGTGGGTCAGGAAGAGGTTGGGGATCAAAGGCTTTGAGATACCCTTTTTCCATCAGGACTTTTAGTGCGCTGGTTAAGCTCATATAGAGGGGGGTGAAAATTCTACCTTGAGCTTGAACTGGGCTGGCTGTTTGTGGGCTTGTATTGGCAAATAGGTCGACAATTTTAGGAGTGGCAACAACAGTATTGATTTCAGTGAGTTTGGGAATAGTGCTACTGGAAAACACCTTCCTTGTTAGTTCACTTGTTCTGGGGATAATCCCTCTATTGAATACACTCTCAATCTGAACCCCTAATTCATGCAAAGTTTTGAAAGTGAATAGTGGAGCAACTATTACCTTCTGCAACATATTAGGTTCAAGATTCTGTACCACTATCCGCACTTGATCCCTTTCAGAAGGGCGATCTATCATCTGTGCTGCCTTTGCTCTTCACTTTGCAACAAATTCCACAAAAGGTTCTATAGGATTTTAGTGGGTTACTTCAAGCTCTTGAGTGGTCATTTCAACTTGGGTATTGTAAGAATACTGATTAACAAACGCCTCAGCCAACTTTTTCCAGTTTTGCTTCATTTTATCCTCCAACTTGGCATACCAAGTGGCTGTTATACCCGACAAGGTTCTTCCATATAGAGAGAGTTTCTAAGGCTTAGTCAAACCCATTATTTTCAGAACGTCCAAGAAAAGCCGAATATGTACCACAGGATCTCCAGACCCGTTAAAACGATTAATGTGTGGCGTTTTGAATCTGTTTGGGAGTCTTATGGAAGCCTCGGTGTACCCATCCTCAATGTTGGAAATGGAGTTAATTCTATGTGCCTTTTTGAACTGTTTTTCAAGGTTAGCAATTTTTAACGAGATTGGGTCAAGATCATCAATGTAAAGGGGATAAAGCCCCTTATTAGGCTGCACCAAGGGTCTGAAAACTCAAGCTTGAGCCAAACCTTCTCAAGGATTTAGACCCTGCAAATCTTCAACTAGCGGAGGTGGGTCAAAGTTCAGCTGGGGGCCCAGGACTGGATGTGTAGTAGATGCCCCAAATGGGCGTTGCATTTCAGCATTGGTCTCATCCTGCATGGCAATTCCCTAGTTTAAGGCGGCTATCATGGCCACAACTTCTTCTGGACTCTGTGTCATCACGGGTTTGCTGAGTTGGCAATCGGGGAAATTGATGAGTGTAAGCTGAGAGTTGACTAATAAGGATTTTGACCCAGTTATACTTGATGGGATCAGATCTTTTCTAAGCTGGCTTTTTTGGGGTTAGATGAACTGGGCCTTTTGTTGAGTGGGTTTTTTTTTTTCTGGAATTAGATGGACTGTGATGGGTGAAGGCTGGTACTGCTCCTTCTCTGGTTCAACAAACCTAGCATTAAAGAAACAAATGCCTCTCATCAGATCAGGATACCGGGTATACCAGTCAAAACAAAGCAAGATACAATTTTGGCCCCAGTTCTAGTTTTGTTGAAAATTCACCCATATCAAACACAAACCCCAAGATTTCGACCCAAATCTGATTCTGATATGACCCTCAAGTTTGAAAGGAATCGCCTCAATATTAAGACTCTTCGAGGATTGCATCATATATATTCCCAAAGAGTTCACATTTTGCACAAAAGCACTCAAAACACCCCTATGAGAAGTTAAGGTTACCATGTCCTAGTTTCGTCAGGAACTTGGGTTCACTATTCAAACAACGAGATTTCACGTAACCCTGTATTCGGGTGAGTATCCTGTCCTAGTTTGGAACAATCTCTATGGCTTTACTATATGCAGCTAGGCCAAATGGTCAAAAGGATACCTCAGCAAGACTACCTAATATATCTCTCACACCTAACACCGAGAAGTGAAAGGAGGATTAACGGTACAGCGATAGTCCAAATTGAAGGGTTGTGTTCCCGTCGTGGCAGAGCCCGCGACCGATCAGCCTTTTGGCAAACTTTTAGGCAAGCCTTTGGCAAACCGTCCAGGAATAGCAGATGGCAAACACAGTGACTTAGGCGCACTAATGCAAATGCAATGCAAAGAAACATATAAGTGTAGATAAAATTTCATATCATGAAGTTCAAGTCAAGTTTTCTAATTTCCCTAGCAGAGTCGCCAAAAACTATAGCTCGACTTTTTCACGCCCCCTTTTGGAAGTTTGAAAGAAGCCCTACAGTTTGGACTCTCGCGGTTGAATCTAATCTCACAAGTGCAATGTGAAATTGATAAACACCAAAGAGTCCAAATCTTTTGGAAAATCAATTTTGAATCAAAAATGCCAAAATTGGACTGCTTTGCCAGATACAAAGTCGCCACCAAATATTTTATTTTGGAAAATTTAGAAAACCCATGACTCGTGTCAAAGGCCACGTGTCCGTCATCACCAAAGTTGTCTCAGTTCGAGAACTTGGGTACGAGAGGGGAAGGTCATGAATTGACCACCCCCGCTCGCCCGATCAAAGATCGGCCTCTACTAATCATGATATGATTTTTGTGTACATTATATGCTCTTGTTCCGGTTTATTAAGCTTGCATCACTATGTGATGCGCGACACAAGGTATAGACTAGTTTGTCTGAATTGGAACAATTCAATTTCATTTTTGTTTTTTGAAAGGGTTTGATTTTGCCACTTAAAGTGGGTTTAAAGTTTGCGAATTTGCCACTTGACAAAGTAGGCTTAAAACGTACATTCATTGAATTATTCCAATTCAAGCAACAAGCCTTCATCCATAGGCACTCAAATAGTTTATCAAGTAAGCACTTAGCCTCATGGCAAGCATGCTAATCATGACAACATCAACATTTCATGCAAGATGCTAAAGCACTAAAAACTCACCTAGTACTCCAAGCTAAGATAAAGCAAAAGAGTTGGGAAAAATGCATGATCTCTAACTATGCCAAATGTCTAATGCAATACATGCGATATGCAACTAAAATAGGCTTGGCTACTTAACATGTTATTTGCAATAATTTCATAGCATGCTTTTAAACACGTATTCAAAGAGGTAATAAACGCTAATGCAAGTTTGAATGATGAACCGAGCCTCGGTGCATGTAATATGAATGGATGCAAGCATACGATGTGCTAATTAAAATGTGATGCCCCTAAACTAACCATCAAAAGCGGATAAATAACAGGAGAAAGACATGGGTTAGAAGACATACACATTATTACATTATGCTCTCACGAAGGAGAGTCCGAATGAATAAACTAAGCTAACTAGCAACTAATTAAGCTAAAGCTAATTATGCTAACTATTACAACAAAATGATAACTAGCTAAACTACTTAACTAATTATTATAACACTTGAACTAATTAACTAGTTAACTAACTAATTAAATAATTACAATACATGTGTAATTAAAAGAAGTAATTAAACTAAGTAACTAACTACTCCGCCTCGGGAAACAAGGATATGCATGCACATTCTCGGATTCCACCCGACAAGACCACCGTTTGCCCTCGAATGCATCTGTTTGCACAGTTGAACATTTCCAGAACAACTTTGCTCCATCTTACCAACACTCTGCTGAAATTTGCATCAGTGGCCAGCCGGCCAAAGATGAAGGTTGCCGGCCACCTACCGGCAATGGAAAGTGGCCTGCCAGCCACTAATGCACAGGTTCATCTTGCTGCAACAAAGGACAAACAGAGCATATACAGGGTATTTTCAAGGATTGTTTGCACAACTCATCCCTCATTTTCATGAACAAATCCAAGGAGTTGTGAACCTAAGCCACAAACCACTAATTCAAGCAATTTCATTGCATGATGGCTTGTGAACCCAAGTGTGCAAGTTCAATAAATGCAAGGAAAAAGGACACAAACCTCCTCCCTTTCATAAATGATCAAGGGAAGTGGTTGACCTTGAAAACTTGAATCATTTCATCACTACTAAGTATGAAATGGTTCAAGCTTCCACGTGTTCAATTAACGTCCGATTAAACACGACCAAATTATTATCTTTCACCATTTTTAGCCTCAATTTTAAATTACTAACTATTCTTTAATTCATTGAGTCCAATGGTGAAGTTAAGTCCTCTAATGGAGTGAAGTACCAAACCAAGAGTTAAGTTAAGACATGAAAGAGATGTCATGCCGTTGATAATGAACCCCTAAAAGGGATTAACCATTAAGCATGACAACCTCAATCTCATGCTTAATAAGA